>VMDR010000063.1:112241-505625 GCA_007922815.1 Macrotus californicus
TTTTTTTTTTTTTTTTCCTGTGGTTTCACATAACAAATGTGTGACAATCTCTACTTATAAACGAAGTGAGACATTCAGGCATTGACGGCTGAGTGTGCCGGGATTTCTGGTCTCCCCTCCCTTCAGCCCTTTCTTCTGACTCTTCACCGGCTTTCCAAAAAGCTGGCCGGCTGGGAGCGTCTCTCTGACACTCTCCCGTGCTGGCAGCCAGCTCCACAGAAGCCCGTTTCTGAGAACCAGCCCGAAGCATGCAGCGGCATTGCACAACCCGCCTCTGAAGCCGGAGATATCAGCCGCAGAGCGCCGAGGGGCCCCTTCACAGCAACATGAAAGGAGCGAGCGTCATGGACGGGGCACCCAAGGTGAGTGACGGGGCAGCCTGAACGGGCAGAGGGCCGAACCTTCTGCCACATGTAAGGACCGTGATGGACTATTGTTCTGAGTTTCTAATGAGGTTCAAGGATGGATGCTAGCAATATGTGAGACTGAGATGGGAAAGTTTCCTGTCGGTTTACCTGTGGAAAATGTATACTCTTAAAGCTCCTCCACTGGTGGATTCAGAGATGGATAGAAACTACTCTTGCAGAAACCAGCATCTGGGTAGAGAACAGAGTTTCTTGCTTTGTGTCCACTCACCTCCTAATAGACCTCTTCAGCTCCCCCGACCTCTCCCCTCCGTGGACCCTGAAGGCACTCAGTGGCATGCCCAAACGTCCTGATGGGTGCTGGGCTGCTGTCCCAGAGCGGAACCCAGACTTGGGCTCCAGCCTCCAGTCCTGAGCCCACAGTGGGCAGCGCCCCCACTGTGTCCACGTTAACTTCTGGGTCGATCCATGTGAGTGGAGCTCAGGTCTGGGACGGGAATCAAAAAAGATTCACTATTTAGGAAGTTGAAATAGCTACCAAAAAAAATACAAAAAAAAAAAAGTGCCCAGACCAGGAAAGTTCACTGGTTACTAGGAAAGCTCAAGGATTCCTTTGCTGCACCTTTTAAAAATATAAGTAGAACAGGAAAAAAGAAATAAAACAATTACTAAATGGGGAGGCTGCTTATTTAAATTACATGTGTTCTTTATTATTACAACAATATTTATAGGTGTTGTTAGTGGAATTTATAGCTGAATAACGCATGACATCTCTCTTATATAGGTCATGTGTAAGTGTCTTAGCTAGAATATTGTACCCAACTGTTTTCTTTGAAAAATTTTTAACCACTGGGAAAGCAGGGGGGAAAATAATTCAGTGAACCCATGCATATCCTTTTCCTGGGTTCACTGACTCCAGGCAGTTTGTTATATTGTCGGCATCTGCTTTATGTGTTTAGGTCCAAGTGCACACTTTGTTATGGGCAACCACTGGGAAAAAAATCTGCAGATATGATGACACTTTTCCCTTAAATATGTCAACACGTCTGCCGAAGACAGGGACATTCTCCTACACAGCTCCAGTGTTGCTGTCACACCCAAGAAAATTTACCATTGAAATGAATAATGCCGTTCTAATAGTCCACATTCACATTTTCCAAAAATACCCTTCCTCGCTCTTTGGGCTGCTATTGGTTGGCGTGTTGGCTTTTCCGGCCCGAGATTTGTTCCGTGATCACACACTGCCTTGTGTGTCTGAGATAAACTGTTGTTCAAGGCTTCACACAGACAGGAGCAGTTCCTGAAAATGGGTCGAGCCTCTCGCCTTTCACAATGGAAAGTACAAGTCAGAGTTTCATTCATTTCCGTACCGTTGATCCCCCAGGTCAGTTTTAATGCCCACACGCTGTTTGGTCGCTGTTGAAATGGTGACCCGACGCTCAGAGGGGTCACCCCACAGAAGCGGTTCTCCGCACTTTACAGCAACCCTCATGTGCATCCTGGGGCTGCCGGATCGCCTTTCCTACCCTGACGGTGGCCGTGCGACAGCCACCGTCCCCAGCTGTGCTCGTGCGTTGCTGTTTGCCGGCCAGCAGTTAGTTCCGTGTCAGCAGGGCTCCCACCTCTGTGCGTCGCACTTTGTGGAACTGACCTTTACTCTCTTTTCCCCTCATTGGCTTATCAAACAAAGAGAAAACTGAAAATTAAACACAACGATATTAGTGATAGGGTTAGTGATGCTGGCTGGCCTCAGACAGTGTGATTGCAACCAGGCAACACATGGCAGAGAGGTAAATGTCACGTCGCGTTCATGGGCTTGCTGGACTGTAGCTGATTGATTCCATGCTCAATGCCGTTGCAGAAATGCTACGAAATTAGGTCCACAAGACAAGGTGAATACGTGAGTTTGTTATACGGGAGTCCTTGTTTGGCAGCTGTGGGCGTTGGAAAAGGGCCAGATTTTCAAAAATCAAGTTTGCATGTACTTTAGTGATTCAGTCCTGTTTGTGGCAGATGAAGTTTACTTCTGAGTGTGTGTGTGTGTGTGTGTGTGTGTGTGTGTGTGTGTGTGTCCATGCACACACACCATAGAGGCGATCTGGAAATCAGCATCGTTGTGCACAGACATCCTGTCTCTCCCCGGGGCCAATGTCTAGGAATTGAGAGAGGGTTGCTGAGTCGCTTCATGTGTGAGTGGGGAGCAATGTGAGGCTGTCTTTGACCTTCAGCAGCTCTCACATTGTAAGCAAGACATTTTAGGGTGTCTTTGTCAGGGCAGGGTAAAGGGGGACCACGTGCGGAGAACTCACCATGGCCCGCGAGGCCCTGCCTGAGTCCGCTCCGCCAGCCCCCATGGCCCCCTGCCGCCCCCTGCCTTAGAGCGCTCCTCTCTGCTCTCTCCCTGCCTTGTCTCCACTGATCAACAGTAGAAATCATCTCGTCTGTGTCTCCCTCTCTGGAAAGTCAGCTCCTTCAGGGACAGATGTGGACGTTCCTGATCGGTGCTGACTCTCTATGCCTAGAGCAGTGTCTACACACAGTAGGTACTCAAGAAACACTGTGCATTGGCGTGTGTTGGGAGGAGCAGAAAGTACAGAGGGGGCCTTAAAAGCACAGCTCTGCCCAGAGGACAAGAACTTCCTCGTTGTCGGATGTCTGGGAGCAGAGTGTCAGCTCACTCTCTCCACCCAGCCCCAGCCTGACCTTCAGCTCAGCCTGGATTTCTGAAAAAAGGCCCATTCCTTCTCCCATTGTCGGATGTGGCCTGAGGTCTGAGCCCCTGGAGTCAAGATCACAAGGACCTAGGGTCTCCTTCTGACCTTGTCCAACAAGGACACCCACCCTTCATCCCTTCACCCACCTCGCAAGACAGAAGAGCCCAGGCACAGCACCCAGCTTGAAAGCACAGCTCACTGCCCTTTGTTTAGCCATGCACCCGACACGCAGTGGCTGGGCTCTGGGGGCTGGGGCCATCAACCCGGAGCGGCCGCTCCAGTGGGGCCACAAAGGCACTAAATGCGTCAGTGGATGGCAGAGTGCTCTAAGGGGGTGAAAAATGCCATGGGGAAAATAAAGCAAGCTGGTCTGACAGAGGTGATGGCCGGAAAGGGCCTCTCTGGAGGCCTGAGTGGTAGGAAAAGTGTTGCGGGCAGAGGGAACAGCAAATGCAAAGGCCCTGAGGTAGGAATGAATTCAGCCAAGTAGAGTCTCCATAAGGAGGCCGGTGTTGGTGGAGCAGGGTGAACAAGCGGAGTGCGTGGTCAGAAAGGAGGTCTCGGGGTGAGCAGCACCGGCCCTGTAAGCACGAAGAAGTGCATTCTAATTGCAAAGGAAGCCACTGGTCTATTTAAAGCAGGCGATGACAAGATGTGATTTATGTTTTCAAGAGCTTCCTTGGGCTGCGAGGCACCGAAGGGACTGTGGGTGGGAAAGAGCAGCAGCAGCAGGAGGCGGGTTCGGAGACAGTGCTGGCGGCTTCGCTGTTCCTGTTGGATGGCTTCGCGCTGTTCTCAGTGGACACAGAGATGAGCCGTTTGCGCTTTTGAAAAAATATAAAACTTTGGGTTTTTGAGACTGTCAGGGGGATATGGGCAGAAACAATAGTAAATGAAGGTGTAAATAGCTTGTATTTAACTACACGTGCTGTCTACCTTTTGGTGGTGTTTTTTTTTGGAAACTTTTTTCCCCGCCAACCTTATTTTGGTTTGCTGTTAAAGCAACATGCCTTTCGTTCATTCAGCAAATATGGAGGGCCTCGTCTGTACCAGTCATGGCTCTGAATGCCACGGAGGAGGGCAGTGTCTGGTCCCCCTTCTGCGCTCAGTCACCTGTATTTTCTTCACACTGGATGTCCCCTAGAGCTCACTGTTTAAAAAATAAGCTAAGCAGAATGCCACCACCCCAAGAGTTAGAAGAAAGCCTGCTGCAAGCCTGTTCAGAGGAAAGCGGCCTACACTCATGGAAACGGGGAAGTGACCGTAGAAACCCAACGTGGTCATTTTGGAACTGCGATGACTAAGGGAGGAAATGACAACTGCCCCGGGGAGGAAACAACTTCAAAGGAGGAAGGGGGGAGGCTGGTGACAGAGCTGCCACTTCGGGTGATGTTCAAATACTCCAACATGCGGGGCCTTCCAAAAGGGGAAGCGAATAGTGTGGGAACCGATTTCCGAATGTATGGCTCAGAAGCCCCTTGTCTGTGGGAATGGAAGGGGACCGTTGGGTACACAGCACAGGGACAGAGTTGAGAATGCAGCGTGTCCTGCTGAGCCTGGGCCACACCTCCTGGCCCTCTGCAGGCTCCTGAACACCCTCCCCTGCCCCCCACCCTCAAAACGGACACAGACCGTGGAACAGTTACTCACAAGCAAGGCCAGGCTCGTATTGGGTCGCTCCCTCCACGAGTTTGTAAGTTAGTGGATGTCCAGCGTGTTCTTTTTCTTTAAACTGTTGTTTCTCCTTAGACTTAAAAGTAGGTTTTGTTTAAGTACTGCCCAGGAAGTCCGTCACTTGGAGGGGAAGAAAAGGGAAAAATGGGAAAAGAAAGCAGCAGGGTCCCTCTCCCTCGGACAAAGTAGCCACCTGGTCACCAAAAGGTTTAACACGGGCTCTTTGAAACGTTCTCCTGGGGCTCAGCATGGAAACTCGGCCTGGGGAGGAAGTCGATTACTAGTAGCAAGTATTTCAAGTAT
This sequence comes from Macrotus californicus, assembly GCA_007922815.1. NCBI lineage: Eukaryota > Metazoa > Chordata > Mammalia > Chiroptera > Phyllostomidae > Macrotus > Macrotus californicus. The sequence continues at coordinate 117,298 of VMDR010000063.1, forward strand.
TTGTTTCCCACACGGACGGACGTTCCCCGAAGTGAGGGGACTGACAACTGGGGACAGCAGAGGCCAGTCACATACACAGCTTCTCGCCAACCCTCCCTGTGGCCCCCAGATAAGGCTGGCAGTGGGCTGGCCTGTCACCCACTGTTGACAAGATGAATAAACCCAGCGAAGTGGAAGACGTTCACGCCAACAGAAAGGGAGAGGAGCTTAAACACCAGGCCAGCCCCTGGTGGGCCCACCCCCCCCCCAAAAATGAGCCCGAGAGAAAGTTGATAGTCGACCTTCACACCTTTCTCTGCGGTTCATTGAGTGGCTTTGAATTCTTCCTAACCAATCAGATGGAAAAATCACACCCTGCGGGGACCTTGACCCCTGCACAGGATGATTTCAGGTGCAGTACACAGAGAGAGAGAACGTTTCTTAAGGTTAGTTATATATTTTAATGGGCATTAGAAACAAAATAACTCTTGAGACTTAGCATTTCACATGTAATATTGCCTGGGAGTGTGTGTTGTTTTTTTACTTGGCTTAATTTTAACATTTTAAGTAAAAAAAAAAAGTACAGATGCACATGGACGTGACAGGAAGCGTGTAGTTCATTGGCACACGAAGTTGAAGAAACCATTGTAGATAGAGCTATCTCCTAATTGGAACTGGTATCGTGGCTTACGGTCCAGGCACATACAACACCTTCTGTTGCCTCCACACCTTGTCTCTCCTTTCCCTTCCAAAACAGAAAGAAGGAAGCAAAGGAGAAAGGGGAAGAATCCGCCTGTAGTTTTCTTTTCTTTTTATCCTCCCCTGAGGATATGTATATATCGATTTTAGAGAGGGAGGAAGAGAGAGAGACAGAAACATCGATGTGAGAGAGAAACATTGATGGGTTGCCTCTCGTATGCGCCTGGGCCGGGTACTGTGCCAGCAACCTAGGTATACGCCCCAACTGGCGTACGGGACAATGCTCCAACCAATCAAGCCACCCAGCCGGGAGCTGGCATTTTCTTTAATCCCTCTGATGCCTTTCATGAACTGAGAGAGGAGAGTAAGAAAGGAAGCCCTGCAGAGTGTCAGCTGCTGCAGCCAGAGGCATCCCTGGCAGCTGCCTTGTTTTCAGATGAGGAGACTGAGGCCCGAGACATCCCACCCGCTTGCCCTCCTCCGTCCGCGAGTTTCTCGTGAGCACAGGCGGGATCCTCAACCACATGCCTGGTGCAACATTGCTGGCAACTCCTCTTTCCAAACCAAAAATCTTAATAACTCAGGGATTCGGCAGGCAAAGAGTGGGCTTGGATGGAGGTGGTGGCGGGGAGACAGGTGTGGATCCCCAGGACACTACGGGCTATAGGAGACAGTGCAGTAGAACGTGGGCCAGTTGTGGGCCACGTCCAAAAACACCAATGGAGAGAAGGCCTGGGGGATCCTTCCTGTTGCGTCATCTTTCAATCCTGAGCTTAGATCAAGGGCACCTGGTTCCCCTTATCCCCCCGCTCCCGGCACATTCTGTCGGACCTGCTGTAGGTGTTTAGTAAGTAATTGTTGAATCACAGAAGGACTACAAGTGCATTTCCCCAAGATCCCCAAGAATAGGAGAAGTGCATTCCAACAAGCCGATCTGGTCAGGACCCACACCTATTGGGCACCCACGGTGCTCAGGCATCAGGGAAAAACATGTCTCACTGCCACTGGGCGGCTTGGGAATTTTTTCTGGCCACAGCCTCTTCCTCAAAGTCCCATCAGTAGGCGGCACTTTCTGAGGCTGCGGAAGTCCCTGCAGCGAGTGGCCTTTTCATCTGAACCCACAGGAGGACTTTGAAGCTGGACGGGTCAGAGTTCAAAGAGATGAAGGAGAAATCAGTTAAGGTCTGTACCTGTTCAGAGAACACGCCGTCATCCAGGGTCGTTTTCAGAGGTGTTGAAGTTTTTTTCCCCTCACATTGATTCTCATTTCCAAGTTCACTGGGGGTTTTTCACGTCTTTGTCCCCAGGGCCTGTGTATAAATTCGCCACCACGGCTCTTTGCACCACTGGGTGGCAGGGAAGCATGGGCAGCGTCTAGGGAATGTGTGACGTAACTGACCCCATCCCTTCCCATGGCCACTGCTGTCAGCCCAGGCCACCTGGTGAGGACAGCTGCAGAGAGGCCACTCCACTCGGGCACAAGTGCGTTCGCCCCCAGACCTCACGGCACCCCGGCACACCCTGCTGCCACAGGGCCCCCTTCCGAAGTGACTCTGCCGGTGTTTTCCAGGACATGGGATAATCAGCTTTACAAATAAGTCCCTTAAAGGATGAAGGTGAAGGTGAGTATCTGTGTTCTTCCCCTCTGACATCCATTTGCAGCAGCTGGTTGAGGGCTTGGGACACGGAGTTCCCGTGTGAAGGGGCCCGTGACTTGGCGTTTCTTCCTCCGAGTTAAGGAAGTAGTAGGCTTCGTTGTTTGCTAAATAACCACCACACCAGTGGGAATAATTGAAAGTTGTTTCATGTGCCGAGTTTTGAAACAAAAAAAAAAAGAGACAGTTCATATTTTGTTTAAAGGGTTGTATTCTTCTCAGTTAAGGTTTTTGGTGGGTTTTTTTTTTTTAAGCTTAAGTGTTACTTTAAATGTAAAAGTAATTGGGAAAAGGGAGTTTCAATGAAATGACTTCAGATCATTTTCTACACACTCTGGAGCCTCTCCTTCAAAAGCTTTCCAGCTCTTCCAAATGGAGACGGGAAGCAGAAACTCGGTATTTTCCCAGCCTGCCCAGCAGATCCATGTCAACCACGGAGAAGGCCAGCATCTGTCATCTGACTCCTTTGCTCAATTCTTTGAAAACAGTTCCAAGAGAAGCAAATCTTCCTTATGTTGGAAGACGATGCAAGAACCTCCTTAGCTGTCACCTCATTTTTTAAAATCCTAACTATGTCTGAGAATGAAATGCGGGTCACTGAGGCAGAGCTGGGTCAAGTCCTCGGCACCGCCAACTGCTTCCCTCCGTGCATCCACCGTGACACAGGAAACGGAAGTCAATGAACACAGATGCAAATCTCAGGGCCGGCTCCCACTGTGAAATCTACCATTGTGCTATCTCAAGTGACTCTCAGTTCCCTGTCCCTTGTGGAATTTTGCTTCTACACGTTGCTATGGAAAGCTACTGCCAGTCACAGGGAACATAAAAGTCAAGGTCACGGCTCCCGCCTTGGATGACTATGTCAGAGGGAGGGAAGAAGGAGGAAAGGGCAGAGGGACAAGGGAGAAATGAGGGAGGGAAAGAGAGAACATGAGTGACAGACAAGGAGAGGACAAAGAGGAGGTGGCCAGTTGTGTGGTGTTCCCATGTCATCTGCAGACCTCACCGCACATTCCATGTGCAAGGAAAGGAGGAAGGGGTCACGCTCACTGCCTTCCCTGTGTCACACGTGTACAACACACAGCTATGGTGGCCTGGGCCTCGTTGGGAGCATGTCCCCTCCTGGGAGGCCCTCCCATCGGGCCCGGTGTCTGCGCACAGGGCCAAAATCATTCTGCTGCTGGCCAAGGTGGGGCAGCGTGGTGACAGAAAGGGCAGCGAGTCTCCCTCATTCGCCTGGACACTCATTCAATGCCAGAAATACCCTAAAAGCTCCCTGCAGACTAAACTGCTGTGATTCTTGTGCACCCACAGTTAGAGCCTGTTGGGTTTACCAGGCAGGCCCTCCTTGCCTTCTCTGTGTGCCTCAGGCTGTCAAGGAGCAGAGAGAGAAACACAAAATCAGCAGCGGCTTCTCCAAAGCCTCTCAAGCACTTGTCAGCGTCTGGCGAGCCCTAAATGGCACGGGCTCTGTGATGGTGGGGCGGGGGCAGGGGGGTGTTGCGTGCCTGGTGTGAGCTGTCCAGAAGCCCAAGAAGGGCTTCCCACACCTGAGATGCCTTTGCATACAAACTGGTCCCGCCCGAGCTTCAGGCGGGCTGGGAGTCAAGCCTGGGAGTAGACTGGGCTTCAGGGACGGTCCCCAGCCCACCGACGCAGAAGCTGTTTTCTTCCGACAGAAAGGAATTCTTATTTAAAACAAGATTTTTAGATTGCAAAAGCAAAACATGTCCACACAGGTTACAAAATTCCAGCTGTACCAATGAGTACAGACAGAAAGCATGTTCTCCTTTAATCCCAAATCTCTGTAGTTTCCTGAGCTCCATTTCCCCTTCCAGAGGGGGAGCCCTGGCAATTTATGTGAATCTTCCACAAAGATGCTACACTCACAAAAGCACAAATGAAGGCATCCTATATGCAGTTGCTTTCTTTAAAATTTAACACTATATTTTTAGATTTTTCTTTGTCAGCTCATCCAAACCCCACCTTGTCTTTTTAATGGCTGTATAGGATTCCATGATACAAATAGATCATTTATCAGTAATTACATTTAGTGATTGCCTGGATTCTTAGTCCAGAATCTAATTCTGGTAAATAGCCACCCAACTTAACCAACTGAGCTTAAACGTTTTTATCGGCTTACCGTTCCTCTCTCCAGAGACACCCCTTGTCATTCGCTCTGTTGCCATCTTGTGATGCAGTCTTTGCTAACCACTATGATTTGTAGACTAAAAGGGCAGATTCTGAAGTCACAACTGGCTGTGTTCCCACCTTGGTTCTGTTCCTTCCTCCCTAGAAACCTTAAGGTACTTGCTCACCCTCTCTGTTCCCAGCTTTCTCATGTCTTAAAGAGGACATTAGTAACAGTCCCTGCTTTGTGGGACAGCGAATGTCAAGTGAGGTGCTCAAAGCTCAGTATCACAATCCCTAGCTGAATTTGAACTGTGAGCTCTCCTTATTAACACACGTGTGCAACACACACAGCTATGTTTTGTATAAACTAACAGCAAAACTAACACGGTGCCTGACTCCATTTGTATCCGAGGGACTAGAGAAGGCATTGTTTCTTTGGATTAATTTATAGGGAAATAATATGAAGAATCACAGATGTTTAGTCTGCCGGGAGTTTCTAGGGCGTTCCTGGTATCGAATGAGTGTCCAGGCGAATGCAGGAGGCTCGCTGTCCTTCCCATCACCACGCTGCCCGCCCTTGGCCAGTGGCAGAATGACTCCAGCCGCGGGCGCACACCCCTGGCCAGACGGGAGTTGTGTGGGGTTTCCAAGTGTGATCGTTCCCAGGTCTTTGCTGCGCCTCCTTACCATGTTCTCCTGCCCTCTCCACCTTCCCAAGGGCTCTGCACGGAACACTGCCCCCATCTAAATCTCTCACAAAGGAAGTATCATGCGGCTACTCCATTTCTTTCCCGGGGTTGTCCTTCCTCCATCTTTCTTCCCCTTTTTGGAGAATGTGGGTGGGAAAAGAGAGGTAGTAAGGGGATTTTTCTTATGCTCTTGGAAACTTTTTTCCTTTTAAATATAATGAGCTTTTAAAAAAAAAAAAAAAACTATTGGAAAATAAACATTCACAAGCCAACAGCTTGCACCATCCTCTCTGCTTTGACCTTCCCAAGTCTATCGATGTAGTTACATAACATCACAGGCGTCTGAGGACATTCCTGGAGAGAAGCCTGTCTTTAAGGATGTGCAGACTCCCTTCAGCCTTTGCTCCTGATGCACGAAGTCCAGGCTCGGCTGCCCTGTGAAGGAAGATTCGTAAGAAACTATTTCACTGATCTCAAAGCAAATGCTCCTACATCCAGGGGAAGCCTTCGTGAACTTGAGTGGCTCACAGTTCCCACACAGCCAAGGGTTTGAAATATCTACAGTGTGTGCTTTTAAGAAGTCTGCGGTCCATCCATTAACTATTCTCTCGTGGCCCTCACAGGGAATGTGTACACACTTCTGCCACCTTCCCCTAAGACTAACCAGAAATTCTTGGAAGTCGTGGACTCCGTGAGAAGGCAGCTAAAATGCTAAACATGGGCATTTTTCAAAGAAGGATTTTAACAAAAGAAACATGTCCATCTTGTCAACATTGGGGGTCTCATGACATAGAGAGCAGGGGCCCCATGATCCCTTGCGGCTCAGAGCTCTCTCCACTTTGCACTCTCTGTCTCCTGTTCGGGGAACTGTCACTGACTGCTTCCAGCTGGGAGCTGGCGACCTCGTGATGTGATGGATCCTCCCGAGGAAACGAGGGTTTCTGGCCGCTGTGATGGGAACGATCTCCGGATCTCTGTGCTCCTGTTCCCACTCGCTCTTTAATTTTGGGAGGGCAAGAGTCGGAAGGGGAGCAGGCATGAGAGGAGGAAGCTGCAGGATCGAGTCCCCAGGGCTGATCTGACCCCTGTGAAGGGACAGAGGGAAGGAGCAGGAGAGAGTAGACAGACCCCAAGCCATGAGCGGCTTGCGCAGCCTTGGACATGGTGTAACATCAGTGGCCGCTGGGCCTCCATGCCACTGCAGCAGGCAGCACGAGACCGTCTTTCTCTGCTCCCTATGCTTCCTGATCCGTAGTGTGTTTCTCCTCCTGCCTCCGCAATTAGAATCCTGCCCATCTCTCGAGACTCACCTCCAAGGTCACGTGCGATTTCCACCACCTCCTCCCAACAGCCCTGCCCATCCCCCCCGAATCCAACCTGCACCCTCAGCTGGGCCAGGGGCACCCACCTCATGTGGGACTCTGGCTCGTGCACTCCACACTGACTCCCTCCGGTCCCTCTCCCACCCGGAACCAGATGCACACAGTCGCCCACACAGAAATGAAGACCCCGATCCTCTGTGAACGTCTTTTCAACCAGCCTGGTCATCTTTCAGTTCCTGTGACTCCTCGCACACTTCACACACACACACACACACACACACACACACACTCACCCCTCCGGCCCACACTCATTTCTCTTCCTCTGCCCCGATCATCTCTCCCCCACTCTTTTCTAATCCCTACTCACCCCCAGGTCGCAGCTCCCAACCCCGGTGCCAGGGGACTCTCCCGAAGCCCTCACCCATCACCACGTCCCAGCTTCACTCAGAGTTCCTCACGGCTTCCTGGCTTTTCCTTCGTGGTTCTTAAGAGAAGTAAAAGCCCTGCAGAGTCGACCCTTGAACAACACAGGTTTGAGCTATGGGCGTCCACTGACGTGCAGGGCTTTTTTTCAATACGTAATGAAAATACGTTTTCTCTTCCTTATGATTTTCTCAAAAACAGTTTCTTTTCGCCAGCTTACTTGAATATCAGAACACAGCCTACAATACCTATGCTATAAAAAAATGCGTTAATTGACTGTTTATGTTATCAGGAAGGCTTCTCCTCAACAGCAGGCTATTCGTAGGTCAGTGTGGGGGCAGCCAAAAGTTACACGTGGGTTTTTGACTGGGTGGGGGGTCAGCACCTTGACCCCTCCACTGTTCAGGGGTGCACTGTACTGATTTCTGACTTGTCAGCTCTATTTATTTTTGAGTGGAATCTGTGTCCTCCACTAGAATATGCACTGGCCTACGATCAGGAGCTGTTCTGTTCACTGCTCCGCAGAGCAGATGTTCAGGGCGGTCTCGATGGATGGATGAATGAATGAATGAGTAAATGAATGAATCAGTGAATGGCGTCCCAGGATTCTCCAGTTATCGCTCATGATTCCCAGAGCGTATTGCTGACTGAATGTAGATTAGCACATGGCATCTGGGAGAGAGGCGATCGTCACCTTGAGCATGGGGCAGCTCTTCCTCTTTGCCTTTGTTTCCCTCAGCTCCTTCCCCTTCTTCCTGCCAAATGCCTGTTCATTTTCCTTCCCCCTCTCCCAGCTGCTGTGGGAAGGTGGGGGATGCCCCTTTTTGGAAACTGGTTACGAAGGCTTTTTCCAGGGTACCCAGACCCCAACTACCTGAGTGTCCACAGGAAAGAATATAAATGTATGTCCTTTTTTACCTCTTAACTACTCACACAAGTGTTTCCGAATTAACACCCTATTAAAAAATGCCTTGTCGGTGGCCACAGTGACAACTGCAACTGTTCTTGGGTTCCTTTGTCAAAGTGTGTCACTTGCGTCCCCGCATTATCTACACACAGAGGTTTGCATGGTGCCAGGGACGTAAGTGCCCCAGGAACGTTTGCTGCTGCTCTTCCTGGTTCAGCCCATGCTGCTGGCATGACCGTGCCCCGGCTGCATCCCTTCTCAACGTGCCTGGGGGATGATCACCTCTAAGTCCCGCAGGGATGGGAAGAGGAGCTAGTCTTTGTGGGTGGTGGGGGACGGCCTCAGCACAAGGTGACTCGAGCTGAGACCTAGAGGAGGAAGAGCCAGTCACACCAAGATCTGGAGGCTAAGTGTTCTGGGAAGAAGGAGTAGCAAGAACAAAGGTCCTGAGTCAGAAGCAAGCTTAGTGTGTCTGAGCAAAGGGAGAACATCACGTGGCCGGAGGGAAATGCATAGGATTAGTGGGCCGGGAGCCAACCTGGTGATCGGGTGGGGAGTTCAGGCTTTCTTCTAAGTGCAGTTCTAAGCAATTGGAGGTTTTTAAACAAGAGATCAACATGATCAGACATATATGCATAAAATATCACCCCGCCGGTGTCTAGAGAATGCATTGTAAGGGGGAGGATGCAGTAATGGAGTGAGGAGAGCAGAGTCCCGGTGACCTTCGACAAGTCGTTTGATCTCTCTGACCCTCAGTTTCCTCGTCTGTAAAATGGGAACAAGAAAACCTACCTCTGAGGCTTCTGAGAATTAACGGATGTAACGACTCCCACGCATCCAACACAAAATGGGTCGCCATTCGATGGAGTCCACTGTTGCCTCCTCTTTCTAAGTAACTCCCCACGACTTCTCACGTGTCTTTAATTCTTTGCTTTGTAACATAAACATTCATCGCCTTTGTTATTAAAACCCTGAGACATTCCTTGATTGCATGAGGTATCCAGAGACAAAATATTACAACAAAATACCTGCCAGTTATAACCAATTATAACAACATACCATACTGGAGGGGGATCAAGTGATGGCAAGATGTTTAGGGGTTTCCTTTGCTGGAAATTTACAGCCTTAAGGTGCGGGCGGCTGCCCTGAAGACACAATGTCCCAGGTACAAAGTGCACCATGTCTCCCAAACAAGGCCATCTCGGGCCATCTGAGACAGCTGTGGGTGCTCAGTGGGTGGCTGACTGCACAAGCCCATTGTCCTCTGGGAACACAACCCTACCTTTCACAACAGGCACACCTGCCAGCTAAGCTGACGCCACTGTGGACGCTTCCACACAGCTGCCCTGTCATAGCAACTGCTGCCTGAACACACCACTCTGCCTCATTTCTAGACACGGCAAGCCCGTGTCAATGGTGGGCTTTGGTCTCTACTTCGTGGGAGGAGCAATGGTTGGTCGGAAACTGTTTTTGTTTTCTCTTCTCTTCCCAGCCTGGACAATGTCTGCTTTCCAGAGGGTAAAATGATGACTCTCGTGCACATAGAAAACGAACTCATGCCAAAGACTGGGTTAAACTGATGGATTAATGAGGGGCCAGACAAATGTGACACCTGGTCAAAGAGCGTTTGAGGGTCTCGGTGCTTGTGGGCAGTTAGAAAGGGAATATCAGGACTGGGTGGCAGAGCTGGATACAAATCCAGTTCAAGTCTGACAAGGTAATAAATCGTCGTCTTCTAGGTTATCTTTTCCTACGGAACACAGAGTATTTGCTGCTTTATGTGGAAAAAAAGTATAAGTAAGATGGAACTTTAGTAAGCCTTGACATCTGATCAATACTCTTGATGAGATTCTAAAACTCTGCTCCCTCTACCAAGGGTGTCCAAACTTGGGGCATCTCTGGGCCACACTGGAAGAAGAAGAGTGGTTTTGGGCCACACGTCAAATACACTGTGACACGTAATCACAAAGATACCTCATAATGTTTTAAGTAAATTTATGACTTTGTGTTGGGCCACATGCACAGCCATCCTGGGCTGCACACGGCCTGCGGGGCACAGGCTGGACACCCCTGCAGGAAATGCTTCCTGTCCTCTGAGTTCTCTAGGCTGAGCATCCACATTCCCCTGAAACCTGCCCACAGTGCATTCAAGGGATGGTACCAGAGTGTGCAGACTAGCGAGGCCTTGCGGCCCATGTTCTGGACATCTCCCTGAAGACCACCTGAAAGGATGGGCAGAGGGTCAAAGAGAGCTTCCTGTTTACCCTTCCCTAGACAGAAATAAGAGCTGTCATCTGGGTACCATGTGTCACTTTACTTCCCAAAGACTTTGACCATGGGGACATCACACTCATCCTTACCCAGCCATCAATTCACCAGGTAGCCAGTGAGCACCTGCTGTGTGCTGGGACCTATATTTCCTAATTCTTCTGCAATAAACATCCACTGATATAATGGAGGAGGGGTGATTATGTTAAACCCACAGAAACAAACTGCCTTCATTTAATTACAGAGGAAAGTTCCAATGAGAAAGAAGGGTGGTTGAGTGACCATCACTGCTGGTGACTTTGGAGGAGCGTGTGGCTCACGGGAGGAGCAAATGTCTGAGAATTAGGGAAACAGGCTGGGCTTTGATCCTGGCTGTGTCACCACAGACAAGTCACTCACCCCGTGTCTTTGTTTCATCATTCATGAATTAATGAGCATATTTTTAGCATCTCCTATGCACCTGGGGCCACGCTTGGCTCTGGAGACAAGGCAGCAAATTAGCGAGATATGTCCCAGCAGACGTGGAACTTCCAATCCAGTTCAGGGGAACAATAACAAGAGCCAGACGAAGAGCAATATAGCAATTGTGACGCTAACAGCCAAGCTTGGCTGAGCCATTACCACGTGCCAGGGGCCAGGGTTCAGTGAGCTCTATGTACACATGAAGCCATTTAATCCTCACAATAAGAAACGCTATTACTACTACTTCCATTTCACAAACCAGGAAACTGAGGCCCAAAGAGAGTAGCCAGTTTGCTTAAGGACACACAGCTGGGAAGTCACAGAACTGGGGTTTCAACCCAACTATGGGCAACGCCGCCCTCGGCCATGTCACTGCAAGGGTCGTCATCGCTCCAAATTAAGTCAGGACCATGAAGGCGTATTAGGGAGATTGGACTCAGTCTCAGGGTGCAGATAAAATTTCCCCGAGGTTGTGACATGTCAACTGAGACCCCAAGGATGGACAGGAATGGATCAAGTGAAGAGCAGGGACAAGATAAAGCAGACGAGGACAGAGATAGAGTTGTGACGCACTCTCAGGTGCCGGAGGGCATGGTACTGGTGTCGTGGTCACTGGCAATGGGAATAGCAGTGAACCCTTTCTCCCCTCTGGCCCCCAGACTCTGCTGGCCCGGGCACTCTATGACAATCGCCCTGACTGCTCCGATGAGCTGGCCTTCTGTCGAGGAGACATCCTGACCATTCTGGAGCGGAACGTGCCAGAAAGCGAGGGCTGGTGGAGGTGTTTGCTCCACGGGAGGCAAGGCCTGGCCCCAGCCAACCGCCTGCAAATCCTCACGGAGGCTCCTGCAGACAAGCCCTGGCCCCCTTCCCTGACGGGCATGCAGGAGGCTCTCACCAGCTCCAAGGAGACCTACCAGGTGCCTACCCTGCTCAGACCCCCGCCTCCAAGTCCCGTATATGAGCACATGAAGAGCTGGGTGGAGAGAACTTCGTCACCCACAGTCCAAGTCTACGAATTGCCTGACCCACCTACCAGCGCCAGGATCGTCTGTGAGACGATGCTAAGCTTTCCGAAACAGGTAAGCATATTTCCGAAGGAAAGATGCAGGTCTAGCGACGGGTGTATGGCCACCCCTTCCAGCACTGGTGTCCATCAAAGCGAATGCACCCAGTGGGAACCAGGCCGTCAGCGGGATGGGGCGGGCTTGCGTCTAGTTCCCACTTCAGTTGTCATTGATAGTCTCATCAGCTCTGTGATGCCCCTACTCTCCAGGCACCGCCACTCTGTGCTGGGAAGCATTGTGGACATTCATGGGGGCCTTTTTTGAGCCCAGGTACGAACACTAGGACTGCAAGTGATGAATGGAGAGGTTGGATTTCCATGGGGTCAAGGCAAGAAACTACTTATCAGATTTCAAGGACATGCACCCTTCAACCCAGATACATTATTTCCAGAATTGCTATAGAAATATACAAGAAGGCAACATATATCTGGACGGGGAGGCCATGGCCGCTGTAGCATTATTTGTCATAAGGAAAAAAGTCAAAGATGCTTAAATGTTTATGAACAAGGGGATGGTTACAAATCGTTGGCGTGGCCCTACAACAAACTATCATGCCGTTGCGAGACAAAGATGGAGTAGTTCTAAGAGGTAGTTTTACGGGGCAATTAAGAGCTGTTAAAATAAAAACCAAGGAAACAAACAAACTAAAAATAGCCTTGGAGAGGAATGCACGCCAGCAGCGGCGAGCCTTAGGAAGTGGAATTGGTCAAGGAGAAAGTGAAAGAAGGCATAAAGCGGGGACTTTGATCTCATCCACTGTTATGTCCCAGCACCCAAGATCTCGGCTGGCACGGGGGTGGGGGGTGGGGGGTACCAATAAATATTTAATCAACTGAGAGATTAGGAAGTTGATTCTGTGAGAGCGTGTATTACATCACAATTTAAAAGTAGAATTTTTTTTTTAAAAACAAAGAGGAAAAGAAGCATTCTGTAAGTGCAGAATGAAAAACAAAATATTTAAAGAAAGGAATGAAAACAAAACAGGAGAAAGATAATTGCCATTTTCCCCAAGCCCTGGCTTCCACGAAGTGTTAAGAACGCAGAACAGGTTTGCAGGGTCTCCAGTCGCCGTGGGCATTTCCTGCTGTCGTGCACTTCGCTTTTAGCTCAGATGACACCTTCTCCCTGGCGACAGCTCGGGGCAGAGGTCCCGACAAGGCCCGCGTCCAGGAACGGCCACTGCCCCACTGGGTGTTCTGTGGCCCCAGGATTGGCATGCTCCACACCAGCTCCCAACGCCACCTTCATACAGGAAGCTGTTCACCACTTGGAGACTTCCGAATTCTTCAGATTTTCTAACTCCCTGGGTCGCCAGGCAGAGAACCAGACAGTTGTCACACAAAACAGCTGCCCCCAGGCACCAGCTGCAAACACCAAAGGAGAGCTGGCTGTGCCTCCTGCAGCTGGTGCCTGGGGTGGACCCTGAGTGGCTTTTCTAGAACAGCTGGCCCAAACCCCGGCCTGGCATGCTCAGCTGCCGTCTGAGCAGCTGACTCCGAGCAGGGCCTTGCTGGTGGTTCCCCCAGGAAAACCAAGTGGCCTCGTCTGAAGTCAGTTGGAGTTTCTTTTCAAAGCAACAAAAGAAAACAAACAAACAAACAAAAAGCCATTTTTGCCCTTCCTGAAGGACAGCAGGGACTGTCCACAGTTCACCAGGAATCCCTAACAGCCAACTTTGTTGGATGGATGGAGCGACCAGGTGCAACAGAAGGCCTCGTAACCATGGACTTCAGCTTGTGGACTGACACCTGGTGTGAACGGGAAGATGCGTTTACTGTCTCCACAGAAAAGGGTCAGGGTGTTAGCTGTAAGATTTGTCCTTGACCACTGGAGCCCTGGCTCATGCGGACCACGGCAGTCCGTCAGAAACCACAACCACCGATGGGGAATTCAGACACCAGGGGCCTTGCGCCACTCTGGTGGTGCTCCTGTGGTGGACTCCGTAAACCCCCTGGGGAACTTTTCTAGCTTTTATTCCTGCTGGAGTTTCCTCTGCGGCTGCCCTCTCTACATTTTTGCTCTCCCCACCGTCTGACCCACCCCCTTTTTTATTGCCTTCTCTGTGCTTGAGGGTCTTGGAGAGCCCACCTGTGGCTCAGCAACCAGGAGCCCGGTGCTCTTGGATTCTGGGGCAGCCACGACCATGCAGAGTGATCAGAAACATCACAACACCTGCTGTACTTCTCTTCCTTCCACTGCATCATGGGAGCAGAGGGACCGACCATTTCCAAGGTCACCTCCAGTTGCACTGTTCGGTGATCCTAAGTGATTTCACTGCTGCTTCTAGTGCCAGAAGGAAGGAACACAAGAAATGGAGCACATGATCGGTTAGGGGGTCTTCCAATCCACAGAGCGGGCTGACACGTGCTCCCTGCTTGGGTTAGCCCAGTGATTGGCCCCGCACCTAAGGCTGCCCAAGAAACACACTCTGAGCATGAATGGCCGTGGCAAGAATGAGGCGAGCCCACTAGCTTGGTGCTGTTCTCCAACAGGCGCTTCCCGGGCTTGGGACACAGCCAGGGAGACCCTGGGTCGACTCTCTCTAGATGAAGGTCTGCTAAGAATTAAAGATCACGGTGGTGGAGACACGTCCCTGTTCTTATGTTGTCCTAACAGAGGAGCCTACATGTCCGCATCAGACGTCTCTGCGGCTGAAGGGACCTCTGGGGTCCATCGAATGAGAACCACCCTTCATTTTACAAGTGAGGACACTGATTCTTAGGGAGGCAGAAAGCGCTATTCAGGGTCCCACGGCTGAAGACCAGAGATTCAAGCGTCCTTGTTGGGTCTGCCTGTCCGTCTGCGTCCCTAGACAGCCAACACCGAGGGGAGAGCCCTCAGCAGGCCTTTGACCTTCGTTTACCTGACTCTGTGGTGACACTGTCTACTCTTTGCATGAACTTTTTCATTGAAGTTTAACCTACAAATCCTAAGAGGACAGCTCAGTTACTAGGATTCAGATCAAGAAACAGAACAAAGCTTAAAAAAAAAAAGAAGGAAAAATAAACAGAACAAAGCTCATGCCCCAGAGGCTAATGCCTCACGCCTGCTCCCGGTCACTTCCCTCTGAGTAACCACTGTTCTGAGCTTGTTTTACTTTTTGTTCCAACTTCCTTCATGCATCAAATAAAGAACACATTTGGTTTTGGTTTAAATTCAGAGAAGAGAATTGTTCATGTTTCAAGTGAAAATGAAGGATGTGCTCTCGGACCCTGAACCAGAATTTCCTCCTGGCCCCCAGAGCCTCTCGGAACCAGGCTTTGTTCGCAGACAGGTTCCTGAATCGACTGCCATCTTGAACCTACGTCTTCCAAGAAACACTGGGCGTGTAGGGGCGGGAATCCACACACGGGAAAGCCCCATAGGTGTTGCAAGAGTGACCCACTGAGTCAGCCACGTAAATGGGGGTGGGGGGGTCAGCTTCAGAGGGGAGCAGAAGCCAACGGCACAGCCTTTGGGATGGCCCTGAGGCAGGACAGAGCTTGGAGTGCTGGAACGCATGAGTTACATGTCCTTTCCCTCATTCTTTGTCTCCCCAAGGCCGTCTTCTCGATTCCCAGACCTGCTCAGGCCTCATCTCCCGCCCTATACGATGTGCCTGTCCAGAGCCGCTGTCCCCCAGCCCCGAAGGTAAGCCTTAACCCTGGCTGTGCTCCCCCCAGGAGCCCCCTACCCGGAGCGTGGGGGTCCCAGGGTCGTGCAGGCTGCCCATCTGTCTGCCCCTGGCTCTGGAGGGCACACTGCCACTCAGAAGCCAGCTTCGTGCCCAGGGAGCCCAGGCCTGTGCGAGGGGGGAACGTCAGGACTATTTGAAAGCTGAATGTTTTTAAAATTTTTATTTTTCCTATGGAATACACACTTTATATCTACGCACATACACATATATATGCATATACACAGGTGCAGTTTTGAAAATATTTTGAAGGGTGTATAGGCTGGGACAGAAGTCGGCTTACAGCTGTGAGCCTCAAAGCACAGAGTTCATTCCTGTGTTACTGCAGCAACTTCCACACGAGCAACTGTACACCTCCTTCGGTCCCACCTCATGCATCACAGTCCTGACATCCTCGTTGGTCATCTTAACACTGATGATCCCTGGGGATGGCTTTGTAAGCATTTTATTTTAACTAATCTGCATGTAACTGGTATATCAGATTTGTGAGACATGCTTCATGTCATCAGAGGACAACTTCACTCACTTCTCGGACCACTCAAGCTGCTCGGTGGCTGCGTTCTCTCCCAATCCCGCAACGCGTGCAGAACCGCCGGGAGCTTTAACCGTGCTGCCTGGCCCTGTCCCCGTCCCTGTCCCCAGAGGCTGTCGTTAGAGGTCTGAGTGGCAGGCCTCCACACTCCAGCTGCTCCTCTCCCTCGCAAAACCTGTCTCCATGCTCCCTCACCTCGCTTGGCGACAAAGAAACTGTTGTCCACATCCTAATATAAGTGTTCTCTAATTGCTGCACACACAAAAATGCATATTATCTGGGCAGCCGCCCTGCTTTTTGCTCACCAGTGGGTGTAGAACTGTCATTTGGCTGAGTGTCTGTAGTCAGTAGGCGCTCAGTAAATGTGTGCGGAATGAGCACATGAGTACTGAGGCCGGGACAATTTCTGCTGAGAAAAACAGAGAAGGAAGACAGAGGATGGAGAAAATGGAAGCCCCAGTCACATTTATTCCCCTGTGATTCAGGCTCAAGGCTAACGTACAGAGGGCCTTGAACTACCGTTTCAAACTCAGGCAACTGCGGTTCATTCTCTCTTTCCTTTGTCCCCCGCTTCGGCTGGGAAGCATCTGTTAACGCACAAAGTCCGCAGTCCAAACAGTACCCACGGCCACACATAAGCCTCCACCCCAGAGCACCATAACTGGGAGCCCCCTCCCCAGACACTCATGTTTGCATTTGGAAACAATGTTGGCGTGGGGGAGTTTGTAGTGGGTGGCCTACAGGAAGGAAACGCCCACAGTGCCCGGCTTTGCGGTCTTTCCCCAGCATCCAGAGAAGCAGCAGCTGTACGACATACCCGCCAGCCCCCGGAAGGCAGGACGCAGCCCCCCAGCCAGCTCGCCCAGTGTAAGTATTGCCCTGGAACTAAGGTCTGACATGTGGGAACCTGGACCTCCTCTGGGGCCTTTGCCAGTTTGGTCCCAACGCGCAGTGCAAGTGTCTCGTGGACAACCTACTTCACAGAGGCCCCTCGCTGCAGCCGGGTCCAGGAGCCGCACAGCACGTGTGGCTGGGATAAGTCCTCGCACTGCTCCAGCCTCCATTTCTATGGCACACTCAGGGCGAGCGGGACAGAGTCCCTGAGGGGGAGCCCCTGCTGTACAGAGACAGAGCAAGAGCTGGACAGACCTTAGATTAATCTTCTCATCACCACCGACCTCAGGCACGTATGCGTTAATGTAGGCTTTCACGTGTGTCCGGGGGACATGCCCTTGTTCAAAACCTGTGGCATCACTGCGTGTCCTGGGGTTCTGTCGCACGTGTGTGATCGACGCATACCCCCATTATCAGGGGAGGCCTCGTTACGGATGAGCTGGCACTTGGCAGTGTCCCACGGGATGTGTAGGCATCTGTGAGATAGAAAGGAAAGGGTTGAGAGGGTGTCTAGAGCAGGGGGACCAGTCTGGGTGACATTAAATATCTTGGTATGAAGTAACCATTCCAACTGGTTCAGGGACTGGTAAACAGCCTGGGTGGCTGGTCCTACAGGTGACAGAGAGGGAAGGACGGAGGCTGAAAGGGAGACGGGAGCCAGACTGTGAAGGGTCTTGACTGACAATGGCAATGGGGAGCCACCGAAGGAGCTGGAGCAGGGGAGTGACAGGCGGCGCGGCGCCCGGCACTCCAGGCCCTCTGTGCAGTACACATTCATCACGTGGGTTGTTCACACTTCTTCCTGCTAACCTGGGTGGCTTTGTGTGGTTCTCCACAGAGGCAGAGCGTTCCCGTGACCTCAACGGTTGCCTTGAGGAGAGCCTGCTACAAGACATTACCGAACCCTCAGAAATCAGAATGGATTTATGACACCCCAGTGTCTCCCGAAAAAGCCGAAGTAAGAAATGCATCTCTAACGGGCTTTGCGGATGAAGCGGGGCCCCATGCTCTCCCCAGACAAATGTCCAGTTTCCACCATCCTCTGAAGAGCAGAGCAAGATCCCTCACACCACACCCGAGTGAAAATGTACCCACGCAGAAGAAGCTCAGCCTTCCAGAAATTCCTGCTTACCGCGTTCCAGCGCCCGGGGACACCACGCCCTCGGAGGAAGGAGACGGGTACAGGGTTCCCTCAAGCTTTCTGATTCCCCGAGTGGAACGGCAGAACACCAAGCCAAACATTTATGACACCCCTAAAGCTAGGCCAAGTGCCCCTCCGGCCGCAAAGGAGCTGGAGAAAGGCGATAAGGCTTCCGAGAATGTTGGGAACGGCAGCCGCTCCTGGGTCCCCCGGCACACCGCGTGGCTCTCTCCCGAGCTGGACAGGTTGTCTGTTGACAGCGCCGACAGCAGAGTCAGCGTCATCTCTTCCTGCTCTTCCACATCCACCGATTCTTCGTCTACCTCCTTCTCCGAGGAGTCGGCAAAAGAGCTGTCCTTGGACCTGGACTTGGCCAAAGGGATGGTGACGGCCCTCCAACACAAGGTGGCCAGCTCTGTCGCGGGCCTGATGCTCTTTGTAAGCAGGGAGTGGAGGCTCAGAGACCATCTGGAGACCAACATCGACGCAATCCACAGGGCCACCGACCACATCGAAGAGTCTCTGAGAGAATTTCTGGATTTTGCCCATGGTGTCTGTGGGGCTGCCTGTCACCTCGCCAACAGTAACCTTCAGGCCAAAATCAGGAGTCAGCTGCAGACAGTATCCAGCTCCTACCAGATCCTGCTAGAAACCAAGGAATGCCTGGATGGCTGCAACTGGTCTCTGGAGGTCCTGGTGACAGACAAAGCCCAAAACAGCCTGGATGACCTGGAGAGATTTGTCATGGTGGCGCGGATGGTTCCAGAAGACGTCAAGAGGTTTGCCTCCATGGTCATTGCCAACGGGAGGCTCCTTTTCAAGCAGAACTGTGAGAAAGAGGACACTGTGCAGGTGACCTTCAGTGCAGAACCTAAGCTTGTGAAATGCATCCAGCCTCCCCAAAGGGAAATGGAATCATGTCAAAGGAGTGCTCCTCCCACCACACAGAGCGATCGTGACCTCTCCCCTGACCTGCTGAAGAAGAACTGGACAAACACCTGTGAAAAGGTAAGTACTGTGTCCTGAGTGCACCGTATGGAGGGGCTTTCGATCTTTATCTGGATTAGTCACCGATGAGTTAGAGACTGAGAATCTTTCAGTGGTTGTACGGGCTTTGGGAGACACTGATTCCACTTTCCAAAACACAAAGTTCATGAAAGTAGAATTCTAGGTGACATCTCATTAAGACATAAGATAAATATTTTAATACTGAGGCAGGTTGGATGTCTTCTGGAAATCTGGGGGTTTGGAGCGTCTCTGACACTCAGATTAAAAGGGACTTGAAAAGCCTCTTGAAATCCATTCTTTGGGCCAATGTCTCAATCTCACCATCAAGTTTTCTTGCATTTCTTTTTTTAAAGTTACAAATTTAGTCATCATTGGTGTGCTTCTTAGAAACGGAAGAGGAAGTGTAAACACTCTCCCAAGCCGTGTGTGGTCATGGCAGCCTCCAGATTCCGGCTGCTCTCAGAACGACTTTGCTGCAGGAGTTCAGAGGTGCTGTAGGAAGGGAAACTTGAGTTTGAGAATGGCAAGGCTCAAGAGGCACCGCAGGTCCCCGGGGGCTCTGTCATGTAGCTGACTTGCTGCTTTCGGGCCCGGTGCCAGCGTCTGGGTAGTCTGTTAAAGAACCTCGTGGTGTAAGAGCTTTAACACTCTCTAGACGAGGTAGAAATTTCCATGTTTTTCATTTCCCAATTAAGTCAATAAACGTATATGTATAAAAATCTAAAAAAAAAAACAAACCCTGTGCGTCATCACTGTAGGCCGTAGTGCTAGACACGATTCAGCCCTTGGGTGGCCCAGATGTCCTTTTGTTGAAAAAGGCACCAGTACCCAGAACAAAACTGCAAAGAGGAGGGCTCCAATGTTGAAGTGGACTTAAATAGCTCTCTGGTGGTAAAAGAAATAAGATAAAATAAAAAAGCCATTCATGGAGGTGATTCAAAAGGAGTTTCTTTTTCAGAAGTTGCCTACGCCAGAAGAGGAAGTAAAACCCATCTTGGAACAAAGGTCAGATGCAAACATAGGCTCAGAAACACAGGTAAGCCATAGCGCTCACCCTTCAGCACTTCGGATGCAGACGCTTTATCTTTAGAGATGTTTCCTGCTGTGAATCCTTCAACAGCACAGCCTGCCCCGCTGGGGAGGGGAGATCTGGTGTTTCCTTTTTGCCGTGGAAGGGACCCTGGAGAGGAACAAGCCCAGTGAGCCCCAGGTCAGGGAACGCGATCTTTCAACCACTCGTGAAACAATACCGAGTGCTCTGCTGCCTGTCACGGGCTCCCGTCCCCTGCGACATCCTCTTCGAAGGCTTCTGACTACAGCAGAAAAGCCATTTTGGTCTGGGGCTTGGGCATCTTCAACACCTTTTGACATCGGACTTTTTTTTTTTAATCAAAGATGTTATCACTGTGCTGCTTTTTACGGATCGCCTTTTCTTGCTGGCAGCAGTTTTCCATTCGCCAATTCAAAATGACTAGTTTTTCATCTGCCAAGTCCGAAAGTTTCCTTTAGGTTAATTACTACACATGGATCTGTTTAAAGACAAAGATGAAGCAGGTTAAGAGGAAGGCAGGAAGGGCATGCCGTGGGAAGGGTTTCTCTGCATGACTGAGGCTGGGGAGGCAGTGAACCAGTTCAACCCTCTGCTGGACCCCTCACCCCAGGCCCCGCCCCCACTTCAGGCTGAGGGTGGGGGTGGGTCAGGGAGCAACGGAGATGTCCAGTCACATGGACAAGATCCCTTGCCTTGTCGGAGGCAAACTAGGATGAGAACCCAGGCTTCCCTCTCCTCAGCTTCTCAGACCTCACTCCTTGGGCCTGCTAGATTGCTGAAAGTCATGCCTCTGTGTTCAAGCTGAGGCGGGCCTCAGACCAGCACCCCTCCCAGGGTTTCTGGTGGGGCCGAGAATCTCTTTTCTGACAAGTCCCCAGGGAAGCTGGAGCAGCTGGTGCAGACACCACACGTGAGAAACCACTGCTTTAGATGGGCAGTGCTTCTCGGTGGGGGCGGGACACCACCGACCCCTGGGGGACAGTTCTCCGTTGTGTGGGTGGACGTTTGGCACCCCCAGCCCCTGCCTGCCTGGAGTGCTCCCTGGTCAACCGCTAATATCTCCCCACATTTCCAGCCCCCGCAGGATGAGAATCATGGCACATTTTTTACTCACCTGCAGTTAACACTCTAAAGCTACGAGGCTGACATTCCAGTCTAGAAGGTTGCTTCTCCTTCCAGCCTCTGCTCCAGCCTCCTCATGCTCCCTGCTCCCAGAGACCCATCGCAACCGACACGCTGGTCTTTTCTCCACTTTCCCTGCCTATCTAGGCCATTTGTGCCGCTGTAACAAAGTCCTATGGACGGCGTGGCTTGTAAACAACAGGAAGTTATTTCTCACACTTCTGAAAGCTGGAAGCTTGAGATCAGGGTTCCAGCATGGGTCTGGTGGTGGCTCCCTTCCAGGCTGCAGACTGTCTTCTCTCTGTGTCCTCACAGGGCGCAGGGAGCAGAGAGGGGAAACAAGCCCTCCACGATTCCCATAAGGGCACTAACCCCATCCACGGGGCCCCACCCAGATGACCTCATCTGATCCTATCCACATCCTGAAGGCCCTATCTCCTCATGCCTTCTTGTTGGAGGGTAGAGTTTCAACACAGGAATTTGGGGAGGACACAGTCAGACCTTGACACTGTCTGAGTGCTTCTGGACAGTGCACGTTGAGATTATAGGTTGATGAGGGAGTACGCAGTTTAATGGAAAGAAGGAGTTTCAGACCACCCCGGCTTGTCGTGGACCCCCAGATCTTTATTTTGCTCAGTGAATGGTTCCAGGTGGCCTCTTTTCTTTAGGGAGCTTCAGTCTCCTTACCTGTAACCTAACAAAGAGGCTTTCAATTGTCACCTGGCACGGTCACCACTGAGTTAGATGCTGAGCATCTTTCCAGAGTGGGTAGGCTGTGGGGGGACACAGGTTCTGTATTCCAGAAAATAAAATTCATGGCAGTGAAAGCGTAGATGAAACCTTATTAGCAAGTAAGAGAACAATTTTAATATTAAGGCGGGAAGTCGGCATATTTAGGTTTCTTCTGAAAAATTTTGAGGTTCAGGTTTTACCTCTGATATTGGAGTTAGAGAGGGTTTCTTAGTTCTTTAAAATCCCTTCTTTGACCAAACATTTTAGTCCCACCACCAATTGTTCTTGTATGTTTGAAAGTTATAAATTCAGTCATTGTCAGCATGTTCCTTAGAATGGGTTTATGGGAGAATTGAATAAGATTTTATATATTGGTGTAGAATAAGTACGATTACACATGATGCAATATATTTGATCATATGCATTCTAGTTTTTATATAACAGTGCTTTGAGAACATTAACATTAATTCATTAGGCAACTGTTACACTATGGGTTTCCCAAACAAAATTGCCCCTTTTCTTACCAGAAGGCTGCCACATGGAGCAAAACCAGGAAAAGGGAGCCGAGCACAGCCTGCCGCTGGAATCCCCCTCTTACCTACCGTTTTCTTCCGCTTCTCTAGAATACAAGTTACCCTGTGCCCCGGCCCCCAGGTCAGAAGGATCCCGAGAAGAAGGTCCATCTTTCGGAGCACTGCCGCCTCTATTTCGGGGCGCTCTTCAAAGCCATCGGCGTCTTCCACAGTAGCCTCAGTCACAGCCAGTCCCCGGAAATCTTCATCACGCAGAGCAAGCTGGTCATCATGATAGGGCAGAAGCTGGTGGACACGCTGTGCAGAGAGACTCAGGACAGGGACACGCGCAATGAGATCCTCTGTGGCAGCAGCCATCTCTGCAGCCTGCTCAAGAACGTGGCCCTGGCCACCAAGCACGCTGTGCTCAAGTTCCCAAGCCCTGAGGCCCTGGGGCACCTCCAGGCCGAGGCTGAGAAGCTAGAGCAACACACGCGGCAATTCAGAGGGACGTTGGAATGAGCCTCCCTCCCGTGTGATCTGTCTTATGGGAAAAGCCAGCCTGTGGATACACCGAAGGGCGGAAATACAGCCACATGCCTGGAGCTGGTATTCCCAAATGCCCAGGGGACCTCAGGACACTGACTTAACCACAGAGAGTCAGGGAAGGGTGACAGGTGTTAAGTAGGGACCTTGCTAAGTACGTGCCATGTGAGGTCAGTGTATAGAGTGACATCGTAGAAATCAATTGTTATATTGGTTAAATGTGTGCCTGTTTTAAATCCATTCATTTAATACTTATTTATTTATTGGGCACCTACCATAGTCAAATTCTAGGTGCTGCACACGTGGCTGTAAATGAAACAGAAACCTCCTCAGGGAGCTTACAGTCTCTGGGGACACAGACAGTCAGTGACAGAGAAATGCACGTACAATCTATCAGGTGCCAAGGAGAAAAAGTAAGCGGGGGTGGGGGGGGGGACTTATTTTCAAATGAGTAACTTCTGTTGCATCTGTTAGATAAGGTATTGAGTATTTCACATTTGGTTGAATTAATTCTGTGAGATTGGTACAAATTATGTCTCTGTCTTACACCAAATATATACTTATATTTTCTATTTTGTCTCCACCGTGTTAAAGATGCGTATTATATTTGCAACATAGCCTGTCCTGTTGGGTTCCCTATTAATTTATTGTGTATATTACAGAGTCTGTGTTGATAAATTCAGGACGCTCAATCAGCAAAGGTTTATACCTCAACATTTATAATATCACCATTTATTACCATTTATAATATTCTGTAAATATAATCGTGAAACATCCTTGAAAAAGTCGTTCCTCCATGTTACCGGGGTTCTGGTACCAAAGTAAAGCCTCCACCATTTTCTTCTGTTATTCACATGCCTCTCCCCAAAGTATACAGAGGGGTGCAGTAGGGGCAAGGCTAGCGCAGGAAAAGAAGAGTCGTGGCCCAGGAAGTGTGATGGGGACAGGATGCCCATCTCTGGGTACAGGTCTAAAAGTGGCTCAGAGCTCCCTCCTGTCACACCATTTCCTCTTCTCCTAGCAGCTGGCTCTTTATCTCATGTTGCTATGGTTACATCATCCCACCTTCACATCACGTGAAGGTCCACGTTCCTATAGGCATCTCTGCCACAAAACACCTTTGCCAGGAAACAGCATCTCCAGGCTGGAAGTCACCTGAAATGGAACCAGGTTCGGTTCCTACCTGCTTTTCTGTGCTTAGTAGGTGCTTTTAAATTGCTGGGAGGTTGGTTATTGTTACTGTGAGTCTCAGGGTTCCTGAAGAAGGGGCCCACTTGGTGAGGCTTGGTTTTCAACACCACAACAGGGAGCCCTACCTTCTCTGAACAGCTGTCGTCTGTATCAACCAGGACTCCTTCTGTTACAAGGGATCAAAAACCGCATCCCATCCCTCTTAAGCAAATAAAGAAAACTGATCCACTCAAAGATCTTAAAACCATCCAGGGGCCAGCTGGCTTCCAGACGGGCTGGTTTAGGGTGCTCCAACAGCATCCACGAGGTCCAGTTTCCGAGTCCCACTTTCTCTACTAAATGAGTGCTCGTGATTGCCAAGCAGCTGCCCCATGGTCTGTGGTCAGAGGAGAAGCAAGAGACTTGATCTGCTCGATCTGAGACTGTCTCAGATCAGGTACCTGCCCCTCGAATTCTCAGGGTGAGCAGGGTATGTAAAGCCCAAGGGGCCAAGACCTGGAATTCACTACTACACACACACACACACACACACACACACACACACACACACACACACCAGACATACACATGGGTCCTGAGAAAGGCAAAGAGATGTTTCTGCCAAGAAAGGTGAAATGTCTGAGCTCTCCCTCTCCTTCAAATTAAGGTTAGCCTGCCACAGTTGTCATGAATTCAGAGAGAAGACATGAGATTCTGGGGTCAGAGACTACGTCGGGGGTCCCCAAGCCCACCCCCAGGTCCAGTGATTCCAGAGGAGGATCCACAGGACTCAGCATACAGTCAGATTCACAGCCGTGATCTGTCACAGTGAAGGGATAGAGGAAGGGCAAGGGCAAGGGCAGTGGGTGAGTGTAGAGGAAACCAGGTTCTCGCTGCCAAGAGTCCTCTCCCCATGGCCACACGGGACACCCTTTCCTTCCCCCAGTAACGAGTTGTAACAACACACATGGAATGTCGCCAGCCAGGAAGCTCACGAGAGCCTCAGAACCCAGGGTTTTTATGGGGGCTGATCACATCAGCAGCCCCCGCGTGGCACGTACAAAAATTTCAGACGCTCAGGAAGAAAGCAGGTGTTCGGCATGAGTCACACGGTTTGTAGAGTTTAGGCACACAGAGCTGTTCTTACCAGCTCGGGGGGGTGGTGGGAACCCTCCCCAGACCCCAGGTGCCATACAACAACCAAAGGCCAAGCTGGTGAGGACATCCTAATTCCCTAAGATCTGTCTAAGGATATTAGGCAGGCCTGCTATGCACAGAGACAAAGAACTTCTCTTACAGCATCAGAAGAACTTTTGCTGCATATTTGCACTTCCCCACACTCCCCGAAGTTCGGTGGGTGCGTACGATGCTGTGCGCACAAGGGGTGTGCGTCAAAACCAAGAAGCCTGAGCACAGGAAACCCCCACTCTTCCACAGTGGGCTCAACACCGGAGCAAGCATGGCCTCACCAGGAGATGGTATCTTCAGTGTTTCGGGCAGCAAACAAACCTGCCCTTCTGCTCCGGAAAGAGACACGATCTCTGTCTTTCAAGGCTGTTTTGCTACAAAAAAATCCTTGAGACAAAAGACCAGAACCAAATGCCATTGATGCCTCTGCTTGGAAGACGTGCAGAAATGCCAGAGACCCCCGGGGAACTGTGTCCCAACCGGAGCCGCAGGTGAAGTCGGGAAAGTTGTTGGAAGGAGGCGTTGCCGCGGCAGTGCCCTGGCAGCTGTTTACTCCAGTGGACAGAGTGACCTTTACACCATAGTGACATCAACAGCACGTGTGTATCAAGGGACTTCTATGTCCCAGACACTGTGTTAATGCTTTAGATGTTTCATCTCAGTCCCTCATAAAGGCTACAATCTCTGATAGTTAATGAGCAGCTCCCTATTGGTTTCAGAGTACCATATGTTTGTATGTACACAGATATACATATATATGGAGATATATCTACAATATATATATATATATTTTGAGATGAGTCCAAACCGAGGACATTTGTTAACAAAGTACACAACTGTAGGCTTTAAAATCGTGAAAACTGCTGCTCTTAGCTAAATGTGTTTCCTTCCTTTTTTTTTTTTAAAGATGGCAGTTATGGGATGAGTTGCCACTGATTAATTCAATAGGATAATTACTTCTGAAAAAAATGTAAAAGTAGAAGATCACATTTCTGAGCTTTTAGCATCATTTTGCTGAGCATTTTTCCTTACGGCCCAGAATTCTGTTCAGTTTCCTCTCGGGGGAGGAAGAGGAAATGGTGGGCATCGGTGGTGGTGGTGGTCGTGGTGGCAGCAACTTGACCTCAATTAAGTTAACTTTTATCAGGAGGGTGGAAGTGGTGGGGAGCCTCGTTAAGAGATCTTCCAGTGTGACAAGCACTGGGGAGCCCTGTTTCTGGTTTGGTGGTAACACCTTTCTTTTTTTTTTTTAATAAAACATCTTTTTAAAATGTATGTCCTCCCAGGTCTCCAAAAGTTGCCTATTTACAAAGGTTCCCTATTTGTGTAAGTATTTGCTATTGCCTTTTTTTTTCTTTTCTTTTTTTTTGCATCCAGGGAAGAGTGTTTCTGGAGTGGGAACAGCAAGGCAAGGGCCCAGGAGTGGAGAGGATGAGGAAAAGGCGGACCGTCAATGTGGCAGGAGCGAGCCAGGGAAAGAAAGTGGCCAACGTGAGCTGGGAGAGGTGGCCAGGGCTGGTTCATGTGCGCCCTGTTCATCCCCGGAATATTTTTAATATTTCTCTAAAACTGCAACATAAAAGTGAATTTTGTCTTGAATTATCTCAGTAATCAGCTTCATTTTCCACTTCATTGTACTTTACCCCTTGCTGGGACATCCTAAGAGTGACCTTCAATGACGATTGGGAAATTCTTAAAGAATCCTAACTCATAGTTGGTTCTTTTTCTCATGCTAACTCTTAAAATGAGTTATTCTGCATGCCAGCTTTGTCCAGACAGAGTTTTAAATGGCAGCTGTGGAAGAGCTCATGGGCATAGCTAATAGGAATTCAAACCAGCCCCAGGTTAGAAATCTGAAATAGTTGGGAAACTATTGTAACAGGCCGTGGAAGCGTTTCAAGCACTAGTTCTTAGCCTGGGCCTCAGGACCCTGTGGATGAGACCCGTACGTGTATAAACTGCACTGAAGTTTCCTAGGTGCCAACGCATGTTTTTCCAGGAATAAGTCCGAAGCTCCATCCAAGTCTCCAACAGGTCCAATGACCCCCAAAATGCTAAGAAATACTGGTGTTGCTCCAGGGTGGTGGTGTTCTCTTCCATGGTTCCTTCCTCTTCCCATCCTTCAAACCCACAGCTTGACGAGAGCAACATCTGTGAAGGAATGGCCATCAGTAGTTCGTTCACCAAAGGTAGCAGGCAGAAGCAGCAGGTGACACAGCTTCCCAGTGTGTCTGGGAGAACAAGACGTCTCCAATCAAGTAAAGCACAAACTACCACAGCTGACCCACAACCAGCTCTCAACACAAATTAGTTGCTATTGATGATGATGATAAACCCTACAAGCATGTTAGCTGTGTACAGTCTGTGCCACAGAGTAGCCTAGAGATCAATATTTCATTCTTTTTTTTTTTTAGAGAGACCAGTATTCTAAAAGAGGAAACCAAGGAGGAAGAGAAAAAACACTGAGCTGCTGAGCTTCAACGCCCAGACAGACAGCACCGATCTGTGTCATCAGCAGCTTCTGGGGGAGAGGTCAAGGAACATGGCATTTGTACTTAGTGGGACTCAGCTGAGAAAGGCCCTTATCTGTGACTCCTCCTACTCACTGCTGTGTGCCCCTGGCCCCAAGACACCGTGTGCATTTCGGTCTTGACTTTGTCATTTGGGAAAAAAGAAGGCATTATAGCCCCTCCCTCCTAAGGTTGTTGAGAGGACAGAGGAAAGAATGCCTCCAAATCACCCGGGGTATGGTCATAGAATGAGCAACTTTTTAAATTTTTTCTTCCCCAAACAAACACAACAAGGGGCAGAGTTAGTTGCCCCAAAAAGAGCACTGGGTTGAGAGTCTGTCTAAAGATCCATGGGCTTATGCTCTAATGTATCTGCTTTTCTGTCCTGTGAGGGGAGACAAAAAATCTTGGAACCCGTTGCCAGCTCTCATATCCTGCCTGTGTGACCTTGAACCAGTCATTCATCTTTCTAGGCCTCTGTTCCCTCAGCCGCGAATGGGATTTCAAGAGTACCCCTCAGTTTCAGGGTGTTTCACGACTGGGCACGCTGCTCCTCTTTGAAAGAGTCTGTACTTTGTCGCAGTTTATAGAGGAGATGACTACCGAGTCTGCCAGAGGCTCTTCTAGGCACTGAGGATACAACAGGGAACAAAACGAAGTCCCCGCTCTCATGGACTTTACAATTCTTGTCACTGGCACAGAAATAAACCACAAGCCAATGGCAGGCCGATTAAAGGGTTTATTTTCTTTCAATTCCCAATCTTATGGCCCTTGATGTTTTCACATCCACGTGTTTTCTGTTCCCAAGTGGGGAATATTTTCACCTTTTTTATGTTTCACTGTGGTCAACAGGTAACACCCAATCATAAAGGTCCACCCTCCTTGCTATGGGTAGGCTTTCTCCTAATATTTATAATAATTAATGGACCAAATACTCGGAAGGTCCAGAGCTTGAGAGCAGACAACCATGGATGTTAGCAGCGGCTTTGCAAGGGATTTGAGTTCTCCTTATAGACATAATACAGCCTGTCTCTTAGAAACGGTGTTTAAACATTGGTGTGCCTTTAAGTTTATGTGGCTGGGTGGCTCAGTTGGTTGGAGCATCACCTGGTACACCAAAGTGTTGCCGGTTCAATTCAGTCCAGGTGTGAATGGAAGGCAGTCAATTGATGTTTTACATTGATGTTTCTCTTGTTCTCTCTCTTTCTCTCTAAAATCCATAAACATATCCTTGGGTGAGGATTAAAAAACAAATAAATAAAATACAAATTTTGTTCAGACTTCAGGAGGCTATGAATGAAAACCATACATGTCCAAACTGTATGCAAAATGCAATATACATATGCAATTTACATAACGGTATCAGAAAGTGTCAGGCTTCAGATAAAGGATCTTACTTCCCCAGAATCACCTATAACATTCTTCCCCAGGATTTTCTGTGAGTGCTTAGGTGACAGCCGGCGCTCAACACAAATGCGTCCTTTTTCTAAAGATAAATATTAACTGAGTAATAGATTTCATTCATATGCATCACTAAATGCATTCATAAAAAGCGGTCCTACGCGCAAGGCGCTCACAGTCTAGGGATGTGCCAGATGCAAACCCGCTAGGGCGGGACGCGGCCCAAGAGCTGCGGGTGCTAAGTGTACCCCACCCCCCGGAACGTGGGCGAGCGATTACGATGGTGCAGCAGAAATCCCGCGCCCACCGGAAAGAGGAAGGCACAAGCCTTGGCCGGGGCAGTGGGGGAAACACCCAACACCCTACTTAGCGCTCTGGGACCAGTCAGCGTTCGGACAGCCCGAGCCGCAGGGCCGCGCCCAGCGCCTAGCGACGCTCTCCATAGCAACCGAGACTCGACAACGACCCCGCCCCGCTGCGTCGAGATGGGCGTGTGCGTCACGGCGGCGCGCCGGAAGTGACTGCAGCAGTCGCTTGAGACCCCGGAAGTTGGTTCTGCGGAGGACTGTTGCCACCTCTGACACCGAGCTTGCGATGGGTTGTGACGGAGGAACAATCCCCAAGAGGCACGAACTGGTGAAGGGGCCCAAGAAGGTTGAGAAGGTCGGCGACTTGGGCTTGGTGGGGACTGATAGTGGTGGGGCCTCCAGGGAGTGAGAAGAGGTGGGTGGTGGGGCCAGCGGGTTTCCAGGCGCAACTGCGCCCTGTTATCCCACTTGGAGAACTCAAACTTAACAGTATTAATAACGGACATTTATTGTGTGCTTGCTGTTGCCACTCACCCGGCAGTACCCTTAATATGGGGTGTCCCATGCAGTTCTCACATCGGTGCATACTGTCACTGTCTTCACTGTGCAGACACGGAAATTGAGGGTGAAAGAAAAGGAGAAAGTTGCAACGCTGGTGACAGCGCCAGGTTCGAAGCCTGTCTGCCGTTGTAACAGTGATGCAAATGGCTGCTGTTTATCGAGCTTTGTAGACACTGACGTCATTTTCTTAGGGAAGACTTCCCGTAACGTCTCCTTAACCCCATGAGATCGGACCCTTCTCTTAAAAACGGCATAAGCCCCCTGTACACTGTGTTCATGGTTGATGAGTGACGGGCTCAGAGGACAGTGAGCTCCTAGGGACAGTCTGTGCCTGTTCCCCCTGTACGAGGAGCACAGTACCTAGCACACTGGGTACAGTATAATGAATTAGTGAATGAGTGAGTAATTCGTAGTTCTCACAGGTAATTTGTCAAGATTTATACAATTTCCATGTTCCTGACAGGGAAATTGAGTCAATAGCATGACCAAGATCTCACGACCCTTAGGTAATGAAACCTAGGTTCCCATTCAGCTACTTAGGATTTCAGAGTTAGGACTAGTAATTGCTTATCAATAGAAGGCACACAAGCATCTCAAACAGTGTTCCACTGCAGTGTGAATTTTGATAAGAGTTATTGGAATTGCCGAAGTGGGGCTCTGGGTCTGAGGAATGGGTAGAATAACAGTTGCAGTGGTGCAGGTTCGGGTCGGTTCGGTTCGGTTTGGTTTGGGTGTTTATAAGGGCTAAAGGATGAAGTTGCAGAAACTGTGTAGCACAGTGCCTGGAACACAGCAGACACTTAAGCAGTTCTTGCTGCAAAAATCAAACTTAAGGGAAGTTTTTTCTTTTTCTATTTTTATTTTCCACCAAATGTGCCATCTTGTTACATTACTCAGGTTTGGCGTTTTAGGAGGGGAAAGAGTGGGATGGAATATTATATAGGTAAAACTTTTATTCAAAGGTTACAGAGCGTCTTAACGTCTGGATTTTCATACTGTGGATGAGGATTTGGTATGCCCATAGTGAACATTTTGCAAACAACACTTTTGTTAAATTGGTGATTTTATAAAGAATTAAATAGTCTTTGTGCTGAACTTTTAAATATGAATGCCTGTCGTATCAGTTCTTAGTCCTTAAATCCTGCTAAGACTTTAGAGCCCTTCCCATTGGTATAGGTTAACCTGCACTGCTTGCTTTCTCTTTGTGGCTTCCCAAACTTACTGTTAAGATACAAAAATTAATATTTATATGTAGTGCATAAGCCACTCAATAGCTTGATGTGAACTGTTTCATCTTAGGTGTCATGTCTAGAGGGGACTTCATTTGACATAATATTGATTACTTTGACTTTTTAAATCCCAGCTTCCCGTGTCACTTTTCTTTGTAAAAAGCAAAAATCATCAGTGTGATACTACAGAATAAGCCTTTGTATGTGGAACTGTGGACGGTGTTCAGAGGTAAACGTTAATTTAAAAGATTTTTTTTCTTCTCTTAGGTTGACAAAGATGCCGAATTGGTGGCCCAGTGGAACTATTGTGCTCTAAGTCAGGAAATGCTGAGGCGGCCAGTCGTTGCCTGTGAACTTGGCAGGTATGACTCCTTAATTGAAATGAGGTGTTTTTTTTAATGGGTTTTTATTAAATGATTTTGAAAAGAATTTTGATATGTAAATGTAGTTCTTGATTCACCAAATGTGAATTATTGCAAGCAGATTTGTGAAGCCTAGTTATTCCCTGTGAGCGTACTGGTACACTACCTGTTCAGTTTGCCTTATTTAACCCATGTGTTGAAAACTCACAGGTGGGTAGGCATTGAGTTATAAACACAAATGCATGCAGGAGCCATGCGGGGTCACCGGGGAATGGTGGGGCCTGAGGGAAGCTGGGGAGTTCTTGTCCTGTCCAAAGGCGTAGCTGCTACTCGGCCCCAGCCCACTGTGGCAGCTCAAGAATGTGGACCCAGTGATGGTGTAAGTGCTGATTTTACTGTTTTATTCAGGAAAAGCTTAAAGTGTGTACTTTTAAATTAAATTTCCCAATTTTTAAAGTCCTGGTTAAGGCCCAGCCAGCCCTCAGACAGCCAGTGTGCAACCCTTGATTTTAAACTAGTTTGTTTCTTTGTGTGCCCTGGACATAGTTGAGAGAGGGTTTAATGTCCTTTTTCAGTAAGGCTGAGCATTTCCGTTATCGAGTGTGGAGTGACTCCGGTTTACCCTCAGTTTACTCTGCGTCCTTTGTGCGAAGGTTATTTGTTGCCAGAATGTTTTTTCTAATCTTGATTGTTGCAGACTTTACAACAAAGATGCCGTCATTGAGTTTCTTCTGGACAAATCTTCCGAAAAGGCTCTTGGGAAGGCAGCATCCCACATTAAGAGCATTAAGGTAAGACAGGTGACTCTGAAGGGCCCCACGGGTCTCCTTGGGTAGGGTTTATCTTACGTAATTAATGTATGTCACAGACTGACCTCAGATACTTGGGATTTCAGTCCCACTCAGCCAGCTTATTAAGGTGCGATTTTGGGCGGCCCCTCGAAGTAAGCGGGAAGGTCCCACACCTGTATTTGCTGCATTGTACATCTGTTATGATTTAATATGTGTGAAAGAGCTTTGAAAACTCTTCCTGTGCTGCGTAAATGTTGGGACCCCTCATTTTTGTGGTTAAAACTTAGCTACTTGAATTTTTGATTTGGAAGACACTTTCATAGAAGTAGAAAATTGTATAGGTAGCCCGCTGTTAAACCATGGGGTTGTCTCCTGCTGGCGAGAAGTCCTGATTGGAGAACCAGAGCTCAGTGAAGGAGGTTTGTTGAGAGGACAGCATTTCCAAACGCAGGCGTCGAGAGAAGCGCCGGAGAAGCGGCGCAGGACTCCAGGCCCCTCCCCCACGCTGCGAAGGCCTCGCTCCGGCAGGGTGGCCGCTTAGGGTTGCACCCACACCAGAGCCCCGACTCCTGGTCTCAGGCTTTGGGTTTCTTCTTTTTTTCCTTTTTAAATGTTTTATTATTGTATTAGGCTTTCTGTTTGAATCCTTGGAGCGATAACGGAATACAGGATGTGTCCATTCCAGGCAAATGCGTACTTCTGCAGTGCCGCTAGTCATAGTGCTGTAGGAATAGCCGCGCTGGTTTTCGTTGTCTTTTGCCTCGGGAAGAGAATTCCCTCCCGGAAAACCCCTGATAACGTAATTATCTTACCTCAAAAATGTGGTTATTGTTAAATTGTATTTATATAAGTCTACACTTAAACCACAGTATTCAATATATGTGGTTGAACTTTTCATTTTATTTTTTAAATTTTTTAATCTTTATTGTATGTTGTTCATTGCCTTTTAGACCCCCTTACACCCCCTGAACTTTTCATTTTAATGCCCCCCAAAAATGTCTTCTTCCAAGACTGTAAAGACAAAAGGGTTCAAATAAAGCAATGCAAACGTTAAAAAAGAGAGAACCATATAAAGCACAACTGTAAAAAAGTAAAGCAATGTGATCGTACAAGATTTTCATTTAATGATTCATTTCATTTAATAAGCGTCAGTTAATTGTCCACAAGGACTCTGAACTAGAGAACCGAGACGCAGCGCGGCTCTGAACCAGGAGGCCGGCAGTGTGCGTGGTGGCTTTCCTTTGCAGGTGCTTGGCTGCTCTTCAGAATGGTTTCTTTGTTTCTCTTCTTTACTTTTTTAAAAATATTTTGGTCTCCAGAGCATTGACATCAAAGGGGCGTGGTTAAATATGAAGAACGCCTCAAACGCTGACATGGGGCCAAGTCACCCTCTGTCAAGTGTCAGGTTTGAGACCTGAAGGGCTGGCTCTCGGAAGGTGAGGGTGGCCGCTGGCCACTGCTCAGCCTTGGGCTCGGTAGACCACGGTCTCAGATGGCACTGTTTTCTTCAATGGTTGGATAAACGTAGGGTGGCTAGGAGTACAGAAGAGCCTCGGCGAGGATTCCTGAGCAGGGAAAGAAAGGTGCCTTTTTGGAGGAAAGCGTTATGAAGCTTTCTTGTAGTGGACTGATTTTTGCATGTTAGAAGTCACTTTTCCTGAAATAGCAGAATATTTGTGAAATAGAAATTAACTTACTTGCTAGTCCATGAATTTTAAAAATCGTGTTTTCTCTTCCAATTTATGGTTTAATCTTATATCCACGGTAACTGATGGCCGAAGGAAAGTAGCTAGGAAGAAGAGGTCTGACTGGGAAGGCAGTAGAATGACAGTTTCTTTGTTGCTTTGGGGGGTTGTTAAGGCTACGGGTGATCCACTTACCAAACAGATTATTAAAATACTGATGGCTTTTACAGAATGTGACAGAACTGAGGCTCTCTGACAATCCCGCCTGGGAAGGGGACAGAGGAAACACAAAAGGTGACAGACACGATGACCTCCAGCGGGCACGGTTCATCTGCCCGGTCGTGGGCTTGGAGATGAATGGCCGACACAGGTGTGTCTTGGTAAAGAACATTGGTGCTGTGAGGTTTGTGCTGGAGCCTGGTAATCACACAGGCTCTCCAGGGTGTCCTCCACTTTGGGGAGTTCATGCACTACCAGCTGTTTGTAACATGGTGTCCAAGTCCACTCATTTTTGTCCTCTGTGGCCTTTTGTTCTCAAGAGCAGGAGAGCCTGAGGCAAAGGGGGATTTTACAGATTTCTCACCTGATGCTTATGAGCTGGGTCGGGTTACCTGATCTCTTCCTACAGGAGAGAAACAAAGAGCAAATGTTTCCTATCAAACACCCCTTTCTTTATGGTTGCTAAAAACTATGCAGTGGGAACAGTGTTACAGAATGTGTGGGTGGCCGGTCAGCTGCAGGCCCAGCTGATGATAACTTGATTTGAATTTGTAGCTAAAAGTCCTCTGGCTGGAGCACCAGAAGTCTTCAGGTTGAGATTTATATAGAATATGTAAGTGACCTGTATATATTTCTCCCTTAAAAAAATATGAATGTTGAATGGGTTAATAGGTGTCTTTGCATAGGATGTCTCTTAAGCCAAAGCTCTAAACTCTTTTCCCACGGTTTAGAAAGATCTTTAGTAGCTGGTAGTCCAGGCAGAGTCTGCCATCTAACACATCACAAGGTTGGAAGGTGGTCGTTTTTACTGTTTTCAGGAAGGGTGGGGGGGGCGGACATCTCAAGTAAGAAAACTTACTGAGCTGTAAACATTTCACCTGGAGTTTTCTGGTGCTTTGGTGAACATTCACGTAGCAGACGCACGCGTGCTGCACGTGGCGGACGTCGGCGGAGAGAGTGACCACTGTGCTCCGAAGGGAAGAACGGAAAGACCGTTCTTCAGATAGCCAGAATTTGGGGTACTCAGGCCTGTCTCTGAGACCTCGCCATTCCGCGGTGATAGGCGGGTGACGATGAGTTACTGGGCTGGACTGTGCTGACCGTTTCACTGTGGACACGTGTCAGATCGTCACGTTGTTCCCTTCAGTACACGCAGTTCCTGGTCACCAGTGATACCTAAACAGAACTGGAAAGTAGTAACAGCAACGCTACAGTTCATGCACCGTTTGGGTCGAGCAGGAAATCCTTGGGAACCAGACTCATACACCTGGCCCCTGGCCCCTGGCCCCCGGCCCCCGGCCCCCGGCCACCATTGTCTGCTTTCTGTCCTAATGGCCTCACACACTCTGGACGTTTCATGTAAATAGAAGCAGACGGTACGTGACCTTTTGTGTCAGTTCCCCACTTCTTTTTAAGAAAGCCACGCTCACCCTAAAAGAGGAACTTAGCAGAAACAGCCACAACTCCGGGTCCTGAGAGGGATCCCCTGGAGCCTGTTGCTCTGATTGTGGCCCCCCCTTCTCCTCCCGGTTAACCGGCCTTCACCGGTTTTGGCTCTGCCCTCCTATTAATGGGGCCTTCACACTGGAAAATTGATTTGCTTGTGTATTTCATAAAGTTTGTGTAATAAAGACTTAAATATATGGAAAAGTAGAAATGAATTAGTAGTATAATAAAAACATGGAGACTTTTTTCAAAGAAAAACAACTTATTTCCTAACTTACTAATAATTAGTAAGCATCCATAACATAGGATTTTTGGGGTGGGGTCCTAAACAAATTTAATGAACTTAGTACAGTTTTGGGAATTGGATTTTATTAGGGTGGTCTGCAGCTGCTATTATTATTAGGAAATTGGAGACCCTTTCCACTGTGGCATTTGTAGAGGAATAGTAAAGCAAACAGTGAAAGTGCTTTTTGCTCATCTCCCCCGTCCGAGCCTCCAGAGGCGACCTCATTGGTGGTTCCGTGTTTCCCGGCCCCCACAGGCCCTGCCAACACCAGCACACCGCGCTGCCCCAGCCTCTGCAGTCGAAATACAAACGTGTGTTCTTCCCACAGTCATGGAGTCGTGTTATACATATTCTGTGACTTTTTTCCCTACTCTCAGTCGAACATGTTTTCATGGCCTTATGTAGAGATTTACCTTCTTAGTTTTTTTTTATCCTCAGCGGAGGACGTGCTCACTGACTTCAGAGAGTGGGAAAGGGGGGGAGAAAGATAGGGAGAGAAGCATAGAGGAGAGAGAGAGTAAGTGCCCCAACTGGAGACCGAACCCACGGTCTAGGATGAACCCTGAGCAGGGATTGAACCGGCAGCCTTCCGGTTCACAGGACAAGGGCTCCAACCAACTGAGCCGCGCCGGCCAGGGCTGCCTGACTCTCTCAGCAGCTGTGCGTCTTCAGAGTCTCCTCAGCCATCCCTCACCGAGGAGCATGGCGGTGGTTTCCTCTGCCCAACTGTCCTAAGCAGTGTGCCCTGTACTGTGCTACTTCGTAACCACCTAGAAACTCTGGAAAGTGACACTGCCCGACCGCCCTCCCGGCGTGCTGCATCGCGCTGTGCTCCCAGCCCCACCAACAGACGTGCTGTTCCCCCAGATGCTTGCCCACCGGGTTCCTGGAGCCACTGCCATTACTGCCTCAGAGGGAAAGCATCATGACATTGTTTTAAAGGGCATTTCTTTAGCAGCTAAGTCTAAGCATCTGTTACAGGCGTTGGCCGTCCACAGTGTAGGAGAGACTTTGTTCCAGAGGCTTTATTGCAAGAGGATGGGAATGGCACTGTGGCCCGTTTGTGGTTTTAATTTATATATAAATGTAAGAAAATGCGCGACCATTCTTCAGTGCAGTTCTTGGCCTTTATGTAAACTGATCAAATGTGAGTTGCTAACATGGGCAGTAGTTTTTTAGTGATCCTTAAGTTGTTCTCCACATTGGTTATTTCTCCAGGTTTTGCTTCCTGCGCTGCTGTGGTTGCGTGTTTTCTGAGCGAGCCTTGAAAGAGATAAAAGCAGAAGTTTGTCACACAGTGAGTTGTCACACACGCCCGTGGTCCTGTCTCAGTAGCCGAGAGCCCTCCTGTCTGGAGCCCTCCCTTCCACGTGCCACTTCAGCCTCCTTGGGTTCTTTGTGAAGCATGGGTCCCATTAGTCCTGTCTGTTTCCTACCCTCCTGCCGCCTGTCACTGCTGGGAGGGCAGACCCAGACCACCTCACGTGGCATGGCCCTGCCTGCCCGTCCAGCTCAGACCAGGCCCGAGAGCCGCTCTTGTCCCGCGCCGTTGTTCCCTCCACCCTGCCCTGCCCTGCCAGCCTGGAGGGGTCCTTCAACGGACCTCAGCTCCAGAGCGACAGCCTCCTTGGCAGGCCCTGCCTGCTCCCCTCTTTCTGCTCCCAGTCTCCTTGCTAGCCCAGTGACCTCAGCCGAGTGCCATCCATAGCTCTGAGGCTATTTCCCCACGGGACTGTGAGGGTCTTCCTTTTCTTTTTCTTTTTTAAATAAGACTTTATTGTTTTTAGGGTAATTTTAGGTTCACAGTAAAATTAAGAGGAAGGTAAGTGATTTCCCCTACCCCCCCTTCCTGCCCCCGTGCACAGCCTTCCCCACCCTCACATCCCCACAGAGTGGCACGTTCGCTGCACATTATCATCACCCAGAGTCTGTAGTTTCCTTTGGGGTTCACTGCTGGCGCTGTGCGTTCCGTGGGTCTGGACAAACGCGTAATGACACGCACTGTCCATCATCATAGTGTCATACAGAGTGTTTTCACAGCCCTGAAAATGCGCTGTTTCTCCTGTGGGTGTTTGCGGGCTGAGTCTGTCCCGGGCCTGTCCCGTGTCCTCAGTAAATGTGCAGGCAGGTGAGCAAACGCTGGCGTGGGGGCTCACGGGAAGGGAATGCCATGGCTGTGCGGGCCCGTGGTGCTACCGCAGCCGGAACATTTGTGTCGGGGGTGTTCTGCCAGGCCAGGGAAAGCCCAGCGTTTCATTTAGTGTCATGGCTGCCAGCAGCTCTGCACTGTGTTCTCACTCATGTGGACCCGCTTGGACTCGTGGGATCTCCCACACTGTTTTGCCCTCTTGTGAGATATTCCTTCCTTCATCAGCATTCGCTGAACAGCTGAGAGGGCCCGTCCTGTCCCCAGCACTGTTTCGTGGGCAAGGATGGCACCCCTGCCTATGTGGGACCCACTGTCTGGCTGGGGAGAGAGACACTCAATGCCTGGGCGAGGCAGTATCCGTGGTGGCAGGGGCTGCAAAGGAAACACAGAGGGAGCTGTGCCCCAGGGACAGAGGCCTCCTTAGTGGTGGCCGGCAAAGGTACCTCTCGATGTTTGAGCTGAGGCCTGAGGGTGCAGAGGAGGCAGCCAGGCAGAGTGTGAGCAAAAGCTCAGACGTGACAGAGGCCCGTGCTGGGTCAAGGAACAGAAAGTGGGATGGAGGAGGTGTAGATGGGGTCGGGGGGCCAGGCAGGGGTCACCTCGTGCAGGGCACTCTGGGGCTGCTGGGTTTCGCTCCAGGAGCAGTGGGAAGCCAGAGGCAGCGTTAAGCTAGACCAGGTGGCCGTCAGTTTTTCAACGACTCCTCTATAAAAGAGGCCAGGCATGGAGGAAGACACACCGGGTGATTCTGTGCATTGGGGACGCAAGGACAAGCAGGGGACAATTGGTAGGGAAGAAGTCAGTTTCGGGTGATTACGAATACAGCCATCACAGAATTTGGAATCTCTCTATTAAACTTTTACAAAAAAAAAGTGTAAAGAATGCACTCAGGAGTTGATTCATGGCCTTCGTACACCCGGACTGACTGCATCTCCTGTATTAAAGACAAGGTGCAGGTGTCCTGGGGAAAGGGGACATGGGGCACAGGCGCTGCGCTCAGCAGACTGCCATCCTGCAGGAACATAAGGTACCTGAAAAATCATATTCTGCCGTGTTGTTTGGGGCCAGGTACCAAGTGGATGGTACAGATGTCACTGGCATTCAGGGGCCAGAGAACTTTGACTGTGGGGGTGAGAAATGGCTTTGTGAAGGAGGTGTTTGCTCTATCCTTGAAGGCGGGGCCTGTTTCTCATCAGTCAGACTTTCCCAGAGCTGGGGACAGGACATGCCTGCTGGTGGAAGGAGAGCTGTGCGGGGTGGCCCACAGACAGGGGAGCGCACAGCGCTACTCGACGGCACATCGGGACACAGTGGCTCCCCGATGGGCGCTCCTCCACACATCTGCTTGCCTTGGGGACAACGTCCCATTTGGTCCTGGTGGTCTGAACACCTCTCTAACTCCCGAGCTCCCGCAGGAGTGGACCTTATGCTCAGAGCTTGGCGAGCGGGACCTGGCGAGACTGTTCTGTACTGTCTGCGTGTTCGTGCTTATTTTACATTCACCGCAGGGGCACTGTTGTTTTAACTTATGGTGGGATACAAAGTTAACTTTTAAAGTAAATGTAAGGAGAGCTCTGACCGGCGTGACTCAGTGAATTGAGTGTCGTCCACAAACAGAAGGGTGACCAGTTCGATTTCCTGTCAGGGCGCCTGCCTGTGTTTCAGGTCATCCCTGGCTGGGGGCGTGAGAGGCAGCTGATGGACATTTCTCTCGCATGTCGATGTTTTTCTTCCTCTTTTTCTCTCTCCCTTACTCTGTTTCCAAACATAAATAAAACCTTAGAAATACATAAAGGAAATTTAAGTAGAAACAATGGGTAGATTTAAAGAAAAATGTTCTGGTACTGACAGTACTTTGGCAAGGGAGTGCCTGCCATTTGTGAGGGGCTGTTGTGAGTGATGGCAGGTGCCCAGTGGGGGAGGGGGTGGGGGAAAGAGGTTGGGGGGTGTTGAGAGGAGGAAGAGGCCCAGGGAGCCCAAGCAGATGGGGGCACAGGCTCAGGACTGCGGGCTCCCGGGCAGGGAGCCGGGGAGCCCCTGCCGGGGAGCCGGGAGACAGGCTTGGAGGGGTGAGTCAGGGTGGGTGGTGGGAACTCCCAGGGCCAGACTGAGGAGGAGGCCCAGGTGGGGTGTGGTGGGGTGTAGAGGGAACCTTCGATGCAGGAATTTGACTGCATTCCTGCGGGTGTGGGAGAGAAACCCATGTGGGGAGCTTTGTGGGGGAGCAGGGTTCCGTCTGCAGGAAAGGCTGTGTGCGGCGTTAGCCAGGAGTATGGAAGGAGCTGTTTTGGTTACACACTTGAAAGAAGGTAAATGGGAGAGGTGGGAAGTGAAGGAGAAATGGTTACCGGGGTCAGATGTCCTAAATCGGTGGCTCCCAAACCGGCTTTCCCTTTAGAATCGCCCCAGGGGTTTGTTAAGTTCCCGTTCCCTGCCTCAGACCCTAAATCAAAATTGTTAGGGTGGATGGAGACCCCCCGCAGCGTTCTCCTTTTTATGTCAGCGTTCCCAGGTCCATTCCAATGGGCTGCCAGTTTGGGGGGACTCTGATCTGAAGCAGTCAGACGTTTTCACTCTGCCCACACTGGTGACCATCTCTAAGGTCAGTCGGCAACCCTCCTTTTTTTTTTTTTTTTTTTTTGACTGAAGCAAAGTTGTTTTTTTAAATTAATTTATTTACTTTATTGCTCACACTAGTGGTGATGTTCCTCTGCATTGGCTGACCTCACACATCACATTAGTAACCAGCCACACTGTATAACACGTGTAACAACTTTACAGAGAAGTTGACTTTATTTTATGAAAATGCAGTATTACAAGGGAACTCCTATGAAAATGCAGTATTACAAGGGAACTCCGAAATCGTTTTGCAGGTGCTTGGGAAATTGTACTGAACTCCGGGCAGCCTGAACGTTTGTACCTTGAGCACTTCAAGGGAAGGGAAGGAAGCAGAGGAAAGGGGAAGTACCTGCGTCAGGGGTGCGCAAGGAGAGGCTGGGGCCTCCGCGGGCAAGGAGGGGCGCTAGCTGCAGTTCAGGAAGGTGTCGGGGGACGTGCTCTTAAAGATTCATCTGTGGCCCTGGCTGCTGTGGCTCAGTGGACTGAGTGCCGGCCTGTGGACCAAAGGGCTGCCAGTGTGACTCTCAGGGCACATGCCTGGGTTTCGGGCCAGGTCCCCAGTAGGGGGCGCGCGGGAGGCAACCACACATTGATGTTTCTCTCCCTCCCTTCCTCTCTCTCTAAAAATAAATAAATAAAATCTTAAAAAGAAAAGAACATCTGTTGCCAAGAGAGCAAGGTAATAAGCACTTTTCCCTTGTATAATCTACATAAATATTGCCTTTGCTTGGTGACATCGAGTACTTACTAGCTTGCCAGAGCAGCCACGACAAGGTACCCCAACTGGGTGGCTTAACAGAAATGCGCCGTCTCCGACTCTGGAGGCCGAAGTCTGAGGTCCCTGGCACAGCTGGCTTGTTTCCAGGGCTGGGAGGGGACGAGCCATCCAGACCTGCCTGCTGGCTTGCAGGTGGCCTTCTGGGCCCGTGTCTCCTCATGTGGCCTTTCTTCTGTGGTCTGCCTCTATATTCACATTCTTCTGCTTCTGAGGGCACCAGTCATACTGGATTAGGGCCCACCCTCGGGACTGCATCTCACTTAATGCCATCTATAGCGAGGTTGCGTTCTGACGTACTGGCGGCTAGGACCTCAGCATGTGGGGAGGCACAATGCAGCCAAAAGCAAGACGCAGTCTAGAAATCTTAGAGGGCGGGCGCTCCGTGGCCCGCAAGGGTGGGTACTCTCGGCCGCTCATTCACGAAACCAGTAAGGACAGCCTGGTACGGGTCGGCGGTGGCTCACGCACCAGAGCTGGCTCGGGACTGTCACCTCACTTTCCTGGGCTTTAGATTCAAATATGCAAAATTAAGAAATTAAATTTCTGTACACTTTCTTTTTAGACCCAAACTCTAAATAATAACATTTTTAAATGAGGAAATCAGGTGACAAATTTGTATACTGTTATCAGCAGCCAAACCCATACTTCCAATTCAGACTCTCTAGAGTTCGTTCTTACTAAGCACCCCCTCAGGGCTGGCGCACTGCAGTGACAAACACTGGCTAACCCAGGGGAAGCTTCCAGCTGGCCTGCTCTCTTCTAAGGGAAACGCAAGGACTCAGGCTCCTGCTGTCGTGTGGCTCGGCCTCCTCTGGTTTTTGGAGCCTTCTCCATTCTGTCAGCTGATGGGGGCACAGAAGGGAGCATTTAGCTTAGGGGGTTTTAATGGGCTGGGCCTGGATGTGTTGCTCATCACTTGTCCTCACATGACATTGGCCAGAACTCAGTCATGTGGCCATACCTAACTGCAAGGGAGCCTGGGAAATGTAGTCTTCGTGGGGGGGTGTCACCCACGAAGAGGAGGTGAAAGCCAGCCGTTGCTGCCAAAAGGAAGAAGCAGGAGCTACAGTGCACTGGGAAGCTGTGGTCACAGGGAGGTACACCATCAAAGCCCAGAACAGGCGCTTTCACTTCTTCGGGGGTGTGTGCAGTTAGAGAAGCCCTGTCCGGGCCCTCAGTGGCAT
The DNA here is from genome assembly GCA_007922815.1 of Macrotus californicus. Taxonomy (NCBI): domain Eukaryota; kingdom Metazoa; phylum Chordata; class Mammalia; order Chiroptera; family Phyllostomidae; genus Macrotus; species Macrotus californicus. Next base: position 159,999 of record VMDR010000063.1, read on the forward strand.
TTAGGGTGTGCATTTTTTCTGCGTTTCACTCTAGTTCCACCTGCGTTTGCTTACCAGTTCACTAGAAGAGACACACGGCTTGGAAGTAGCCTGGTTCTGGGCTCTGCAACCCGTGGTGTGCACACTGATGTTCGTAAACAGGGTCCAAAGAGATGCAGTTGCTAGGTTGTTCTGTTTTCACTGTAAACAAATCACTAGCCAAAAAACTAATTGTATTCCCCACTGTGTTCCTTCCTTCCTTGTAATAAGAAGAAACACATCAGAGTAATTACAGGTTGCACAGTAAACGACGTACGTGTTACTCAAAGCGTGATCCATGGTCCTGTGATACTGGTGTCACCTGGGAGGTTTTGTTTTCTCTTTTGAAGAAATGCAGACTCCTAGGCCCCTCCCCAGACCTGCAGAATCAGAATCTGTGCTTTAACAAGGCAACCGGGATCTGTGCACAGTAAATTTTGAGACACGCTTGTCCGGCTTGTGGGGGCGAACGTGGTAGCATTTGACTTGCTAGCTCTCTCTGGCTTCGTTTCCTGAGTCTTTGTGATGGGTGAGTGGGGTGTTCGGATGTTTAAAGTCAGAAGGGAAACAGAAATGTACACCCTTACTGGGCTTTTTGTTTTTTATTTCTTTTCATGGGGGTTGGGGGGTTAGATTGAAAAAGTGAGGAAATAAGTTAGGGAAAGGGGCGTATCTTCAACAGTTGGTCAGCAGTTTCGCTCTTCTGGCTCCGGCCTGCAGGTATTTTAGCTGTCTGCCACCTTCATGAATGTTAAGCTTCAGCAGGCTGGTAGTGCCCAGCACAGGCAGCCTTAAACTTGTGCAGGTAAGGAGCATCTAAGGGAAAAACCGGACAGGAGGCCATGCATGCTAGCGAGAAGGTTCTCTTCCTAGAAAGCTAGAGGGATTATTTCAAGATCCCCATTAATACATCGGCTTTGAGACGCAGTCACGCGATCTCTTCCTCAAAGCCATGAAAGTGGCCTGTAATTAACAGCAGTCTTGTCCAGAGCTAACTTGGATCAAAGAATCATCCCCCCATCTTTCTCCTCTGGTTGCATGATCTCTTATTTCAAGTCAAGGAAGCAGTGATACAGGAAAGGAAGCACACACTCCTCATAGCTCCCAGCCCGGTGCTCAGTTCACACGGAAATGACTCTGCCGTGGGAAACGCCAGTGAGGTGCCACAGGAACCTCTGCCTGCTGCAGGACTCGCCGCCTCTGCCACCTCTCCAAGCACGCCACCACAAGAGGCTCTGTCGAGGACTCGAATTTGCTGGCAAACAAGGAAGGCGACCGCACGAGCCGTGGCAGGTCTGCTGGCCCGTAGACACAGCTGTCCCGGGCGGAGCGGCCTGCGAGGGGAGACCCAGAAGCTTAGCTGCCTTTGTTCCTGCGTCAGTTCACCTCTTTTTATTTTTTATTTCAAAGATCTTACTTATTTAGGGAGAGGGGGAGGGAGGGAGGGAGAGAAACATTGATTAGTTGCCTCTCGCATGTCCCCAACTGAGGACCAAACCCACAACCCAGGCATGTGCCCTGACCGGGAATCAAACCCGGTGACCTTTGGGTCTGCAGGGTGACGCCCAGGCCACTGAGCCACACCGGTCAGGGCCCATGTCAGTTTACATTCGCACACGAAAGTGACCAGCTTCTGAGGTCATCTGTGAGCCTCTTTGGGTCACAGGAGTTCAAATTGAGTAGGACTTCTTTGTTGAATTTCAAGTTCACGGTGGAAGGGGAGTGTTCATCCTTTCTGCTAGTGAGCATTGAAATGTTTGATGGCCCCACTAAGTGGACACTCTGGGACTTCAGTGCGTCGTGAGCACAAGGGAGATACAGCACTTGGTTTGCCTGGAAAATCTAAATTCTGATAGCTGCTCTTACAAGTTCCATGGACTGTTTGGTGTTCTTCTGGGTAGTGGGCACATTCGTGAGAATTGCGTGGACTTTCATGGGTCACTGCTTCAGTCTTCTGTTGGCTTTGCGAGTGTGTGTGATGAAAACAGAATCCAGTGCTGGTTGGGGTCCTTCGAGAAGAACTCAGTGGTGCGGTTTATGTCCCTGTCACTGCTCTTGGCTCTTCCTCCTCCTCTCAGTCCTCCCACCAGCCCTGTGGGGGTTCTGCTGTCACCTCCAGGGTGCAGAGAAGTGAGCCCTCAGCTTGTGTGCGGGGAGCGCTCTGTCCTCTCTGGAGACCCTGCTCTTCCCTCTGCTCGGCTCTGCCCCACACTGTCCCGCGCCCACCCAGTCATCCTGTGCCCGAGGAAATGTTACCGTAAAAAGGGGCGGAACTGCGTGCACAGAAACACCCACTAAGACTGAAGTCATCAGAAAGAACCTTTCCTGTGCCGAGCAGAAGTGCTCACAGGGTGAAAGGCTAGAGCTGGACCGTGGTGAGCCTGCCTCAAGTGCGCTGTTGTTGTGACTGTCTCCCTAGTTGGGTCGTGTCTACCTCTTTAAAAGTAGGAATTATGGCAGCCTTTCAGACGCAGCCGGTGAGGGCCACCTCTGCCTGTCAGAGGGCGTGGCAGAGGCTGCCCAGGAGTTGAATGAGCCACATGAATCTGTAGCTGCAAGATACCACCCTGAAAACCTAGTCAAAACTCATGAACTACTTAGAGTAGGTGGGAAAATACACCTTTCCAACAGCTAAACCTGTAATAAAACATGTCTCCAGTTTCTTTCACGGAGCAAGCATTCAGGTCGGGGGTGCAGCCCCCAGCATAGCAGACTTCCTATGCGGACTCGGGTACCTGCCCTGTTCCGCCCTGCGTTGTCCTGACCGGCACAGCGAGGGCACGGGCCTGGCTGCCTTCAGCAACACATCATTCATACAAACAGGCGCAGGGAGCCCGCGGGAGCTCGGCGGTAGCAGTTGGCTCTGGTCTGTAGCAGGTGCCTGCATCAGTTTCCTGTTTTACCAGAGAGACCCAGGGAGGCACAGAGCGCATCGCTAACTGATGTTTGGGTCTGAGTTCTAGGAGCAGGTGGGAAAAGCCGCCTGCTCATGTATTCCTGCCTTAAGACTTTGGACAGTTGCAGCCCCGCTGCGTGTTCACTGTGGGAACTTTTATCAACCCCAGATACTTATGATGTCTGCACTTTCTGTAAAAATCTTAGACTTAAATTTAAAAGTTTTCAAATTTGACTCCAGGCCGACTGGATCACCACTAACCCAGATCTCCAGATGTGAGCGCTGGTCTCCACCCTCTGTCCCCGAGGCAGTAGTTGTCTCGTCTTTCTGAAGTGTGCGGGCTGTTTCTGGACTCACCTCCATGTTCACCTGCACATCCATCGTGAGCGTCTCCCTCCTCACCCCTCCATTTCGTGGCTCGAACGTCGCCCTCCCAGCCGGCATTTGGTGTGGCGCCCGGGGCATCTGCGGGGAAGAAACATAAGAAACACGTCGTGTGGGCCAGCCCCTGTCCTGAGCACACAGCGTGTTGCTGGGTGGTACTTACCTTCCAGGCGGTTCAGAGTCACCCAGTAGTGGCGCTCTGGGCTCTGGAGGGCTCTGGACCACTGGAGCATGTCTTTTGCACGGGTGTCAGTCAGTACAAACTGGACAAACTCCCTCGTTAGTACATAGTGAGCACTTCCAGAGTAGACTGTTAAGTTATGGGGTGGTTCCTCTTTGAACCCTTTGTTTGGAGATACATAGGCACTTCCTTTGGGGGTGGATTTGGGCTGACTTTGGCTTGTCGTGGATTTAGTCTTTGCTGGTTGGATCACTCCAGGGGTGATATTTCTACCATTCCATTTACTTCTGATGTACTGTATGATTTCTTTGTTGGTTTTGATGGGGAAATCCTGTCCACAAAGATTAATGACGTAGTTCCATTGAAATTTGGAACGGACGAGATCTTCCATGCAGTTCAGATCTGCCTGTAGTCTTCCAAAGCTGGGATGAGCCCCCTTTTCTCTCTTTGATGAAATGAAAACATTTTCAAAACAATTCACCAGGGTTTGCACGGCAGACTTGTAATTCTTTGGGGCCCTTTCGTCAATGTGAATACAGTAAACGTTTTGAGGAGCGTAAATAGCTCTGAGAAGCCGTACAAACACGGCCAGTTCCTTGTGAACAGTTATGACATACGCCAAAGAGAAATCTCCCTCTTCTGCAGACAGGGCTCTGGATATGAAGCGCAGCTCCCGGGAAATCCGGGAGCAGTTTCCTGGCGCACGTAAGTGAGCGAGTATTTCCGTTCCGTGGGGGTCTTTACAGAATTTTGCGACTTGTGAGGCTGCCCCTTTGCCTTCAAATAAAGCTGAACACAACTCATCTGGATAAAAGCCACACTCGGCGACTGCTGGGGAGGTGGGCTCCGCTCCTGGCTCCCCCTGAGCTGGATTCCTGAAGTAAAGGAAAGCAGAGACGCAGACGGCCACGCACACGAGCAGCCTGGGCGGGGTGGCTCGCAGCTGACTCATGGTGTGAGCTCCAGGGGCCCTCTCGTGACCATGGTGTGACGTTTTCCTCTCTGGGCCTCCTAAAAGAACAACAGGCAGAGTTTAGGGTGTTGTAAACCCCCAACTTTATTGAAGCACACACACTGAAAGTGTGTGATTTAGTCCTTTCTGCATGTGTTCGCCTGGGAAACCGTCAGCACAGTCACGGAAACAGGCCTGCCCTCGGCCTCCCGCCACGCCCCCACCCCCGCCCCTGCGCAGCCACAGGCTTGCTGTCCGTCACCGCAGGTCTGTGGGCGTGTCTCTTGTGTCACACAAACGGACTGACACACTGAGCACTTTTCACCTGGGCTTTTACTCAGGATAACGAGTTCGAAGTGCACCCACGTCGTGGTATTTATCGCCACTCTCTTCCCTGCTGTTGCTGAGCAGGGTTCGGACGTGGGGACATGCCAGTGTGTCCACTGGCACCTGCGGGTGCGCGCTGACATCGTTTCCAGCTGCAGGGTCTAGCGAGGTGCTACGAACCCCCTTGCAGCCTTTGTACAGACCACGCCTTTGTTTCTCGGGGTGAAGACCGGAGCGTGGGACGGCCCAGCTCCCGGCGTCCCTTCAACTTGTGGCAGACGGCCGGTCACAGCTCTCTGGAGCAGCTGGCCCTGCTCTGCATTCCCACCCGCCGGGTGCGGGGCTCTGCTCGGCTCAGCACAAGTGTGTCGAGTTCCCCAAGTGTGGAGTATCATGGCACAATGTCAGAGACATTTCCATGAGTTACTGCTACTTTTGTCCTTTTATCAACACAAAGTCATCGTTTAATTAACATATTTCACATCTGGTCTCTAAAATAAACAAGGCCTTTTTCAGATCATAAAAATGTTTATCATAAAAGTGGAGATTCAGGAGAAAGGAAGCACCTTGTTGCAGTGAAGTGGAAGTAAGGGTTCTGGTGAAAGGCGAGCCTGTCAGTCACACTTCTCTCCTGCGGGAGAACTGCCAAAGCTTCCGTGCGGGGAGCGGGTTTGGGAGGGTTTTGGTTTGTTGTCTTGGTCTTTTTTACCAGCTTAGGGTCAGAACAGAACATTCCAGTCCCATCGCAGAGATGTTCTCCCCACTTCACTGACAGATGCCACCCATGTAACCCCCAGAGCCCAGGGGGTTCGATGTTTTCAGTAGTTTTTAATTATTCAGTGTGTAATCCGCCGTCCTTCAGAGCCAATCCCGGGCCGAGTGTTCCCCCTCCCTGACGCCGAGACCCGCTCTCGGGCAGGGCGAGGCCCCCCCACCCCTCGTTCTGTGAGCGCCGGGCACACAGCTTGCCCCCCTGACTCTTCCGGCCCAGGTTCACCTTGACTTTCAGAGACAGGGGTGCCAGCCTTGTAAACGGAACCTTGGGAACCCCACTGCCGTGAAACGCGAATGTGTGGTTCTGCTGTGGTCACCACAGAGCACCTGGCGGGCAATGAGAGACCCTCCATGCCCCCACCCCACCCCACCAGAACCCGCTCTGTGGGCCTGGTGGGTTTTCCTTTCTAAGTGGTGATGAGTCAGTGCTGCAGACCCTTCCTAGCCTTATTCTCGGTGATACTCCTGTTGCCTGTTTCTTTCTGTGCTGTGAAGTCAGCATTGTAGCCATAGTGAAAGTGTGAGGTGTGACTCTCTGTCACTCAGTTTACTTCCAAGAAGTTTTTGTTGTTTTCCAAGTGTGGGGGGAATAGGCAGCTCATAGAAGAGCCCAGGCCTGCTGGTTTTTGAGCTACTTTTTCCCTCCACAAAAAGCTGCAGTCACAGTATGTGTTTGTGTTGAAGGCTTTGGAACGAGTGGCGGTCAGCCTCTTGTCCCCTGAACAGGCGTGCAGTCTCCACCTGGACCAGACCCACGCCCAGCATCCCAGTGTCCGGTTCTGGTGCAGGACCGCAGTCACAGATGGTTTCCGAGTCACTGCTGTGTGTGAGAGAGAGAGAGAGCATTTCCAGGCATCCCCCCGTACTGTCAGCCCTTAAATTAGATTTCCTGGGCGTAGCACGCTCTAGCCCCCACCTCAGCGCTTGTTAAAGGGGGCACCCTAAAACCTACGTAGTGCTCGGCTCAGGTAAACGGCTTCCACACAGGGAATAATTCACTGCAGGTCATGCTTTCATGTCACCGGAGACACGCGTCCCAGAGCTGCCGGACAGGACCTTCCGGTAGTGGTGGTCGCCGGACTCAATGGCCAGGGATGCTGTTTACATGTTTTTTCTTTTTATAGTGCTAGAATTTCTGCAATAACAGAATTGATGTCCAATTGTAGTTCTCAGAATGGAATTGTTTTTACATTTTATGTTTTTGTCCAAGCATACAATACTTTCAAGGAGTTGTTTCAAAACACATCCCTGTCCTAATTAACTAGAGCCTGCGAGTATGTTTTTCTCCTTGTCTCTGTTCCTCTGCAGCCCCCCACAGTGAGCCCGAGGGGCCACACGGAAGCAGCAGCCTGGGCTGGGTGTCGTTTGTCACCACCGACCACTTCATCCAAGGGCAGCCGTTTGAATTTCCAAGAAGTTGTAGTGACAGGGCTTCGTTTGCCGTAAAGACTTTTCCGGGGAGTTGACAACATCCCATATAAACTCCTCCTGCTGAATTTTTTACACTTTTTTTAAAAGATAATAATCCCCCTGAGTAAATAGATAATGGGCATCTTTACAGACAGACTTAAAATGTTGTGCCATGTGTTCTCGAACGTTGCTGTTTGGACCATTCATCTTAGCTGGACTGGATTAAACAGCCGGGCCTCCATTCCCTGGTTTCCAGGTGGGGTGCAGGGCAGGGCTCCCTTCCGGGGACACCAGGGTGGGGGCAGGAGCGGAGGGGGCGAGTCTCCCACTGGGCCTGGCCCTGGGGCTGCCCAGTGCCTCTGTGGGGTTGGGGTGCGTGGTGCCCCAGAGCAGTGCGGCCCCAGGCCAGCAATGCCAGCTGCTCTCTCCACATACTGTGTGTTTGTCCTTTAAAAACAAAAGGTCACTGTAGCCACAGCAGTGAAAATGTTGTGCCTGTTCTTTTTGTTGGCTGCTGGGCTCAGAATGATGTCGGGAAGCTGCAAGTTGACACAGTGTTTTCCTGAGCTGTTTGAGCTGGTAACACGAGACTGGTTATGGCTTCAAAGACTGTCCTGACTGGGGAAACAGCGGTCTTCATCACAGCTGGCTTATTCCTAAAACCTGTACCCGCCCTCTCAGCCACTTTGATGTGCGGGGGGGACTGCAGGGGGGACTGTAGGCTGTCCACCTGTCCACTCAGAATAGCGAGGACAAAAACACCGCCGTCATTACTGGCACAAGTGCAGACTGAGGACGTGGGCGTGGCTTGAGGCTGACTCAGTTATACCTCCCACGTGCGGAGTGAACAAACGGTGGCGTTTAAAATTGTGGATTCTAACTGATTTCATACCTGAAATATTCCACTGTTATTTTCTTTGGGTGCAATGAAAAGTGAGGACTGTTTTTGAGAGAACAAGATGCCTGCTACGCCCGCATCTGACACTGATATTCCGGTATTTCTAGTTTAGGGTCATGAAGGAGGTGGAGAAAACTCGCCTTATTTCCCTGCTAAGGCCCGCGCAGGCTCTGCCGCTCCTGGGCTCTGCAGGGGCAGCAGGCACTTACCCAAAGATGTCCTTCACGTCCCACGCGTGGAATCCTGCCCGCAGCCCAAGCTTTCTTCTCCCGGCAGTCGCTCCGCTTGCCGTGGCTGCCGCCGAAGTCACGTGAACAGAGTCTCTTGGCAGGTTCTGTCCCTCGCGTCCCCGGAGGACTTCACTCTGCTGCGTTCCACTGTGTACACTGGAGGATAGTGGCCGCCCTGGCCTCTCGGACGGTTTCTGCAGGGCTGGGCAACTCCTGCCGACAAAACCAGGCGACCGCAGAGGACGCCAGGCCTGGAGGAAGGGCCCCGGTAGTTCTCGTGTTCTGTAGGCCGGGGGAAGTCCCGCTGCCTTGGTTCTGGAGAGAGGAAGCCAGATTTGGTGATTTGACCCTTTTCCATGAAAGGGGTAATTAAAAGTTATTTAAAGTCTGGCTTGCTTCCTAAATAGCATGTGGCACAATCCAAGTGTGTCGGTGTGAGTCCAGAGGGCCTGGTGTCAGGGACATGCGTCAGCTCTTTCTGCCTCTGTCCTCCAGCTCTGCCGGGGCGCACCTGTGCCGGCGCACCCCGTAGGGTTGGGGTCTGCTCACCGTCAACAGACCCTCGCCCTCGTCCTTCAGCACCGCTGGGTACTGGTGCTCTTACCGTCCTTCCCTTCCAGACTCGAAGGGCTCTCTCTCCCCTGCTGGCATCCTCTCTGAGCTTCCCACAGACACGTCTGCTAGCAGGGAGGCTGAGGGGTGTGAACCCTGCACCCTGGGGACTTGCCATCCTGTGTCGACACCCGAGTTTGATGCTGAGTCACATGAGTACAGATTTGCTTCACCTGCTCACAGGTGACTCATGTTGCTCTCTTTTGCAGAACAGATGTGGCTGTTGCCATAGAAAGATTTCTTCAAAGGGCAGGAATGAACTGGGCTCTTTGGGCTTATGGGGTTGCAGCTTTGCTGTGGGGGTGACGCGCGTGCTTTTTATATAAAAACAGCTTCGCGTAGCCTTTCAGCAGGAGCCTCTGGGGGGTCGTGTGGAGTTGTTCGCATTCCGTGAGCAGAGGGACCCGTCTCGTCTGGCAGGGTCCAGGAAGGACAGGGCCTTTCATGTTGGAAAGGCCACGCTGCCAGCTTGTGAAGCACGTTGCAGCGAGTGCTGCGGGCGCTGCGGGGCTGGCCCTAGGGGGTGAGGCTCGGTGCTGATTTCACCTGTTAGCTCACGTCCTTAGCCCGGAAGGAGGAAGATTCTCTGAGCCAAACAGCTGAGGAAAGGAGAAGCAGGGGAAACGAGGGTGCTGCCTGCCCCCTGCTGTCCACTTGCAGAACTCCGAGAGGGGTGCAGAGTCAGCCCAACGACTGGGGGACAACAGGCTGCCGGGCTTCATGTATCACCGACCTGATCAAACTAAAAAAAGTTTACGTGAAAATCTCAGCAAATATGTTGGACATAGGGCATATACATGTCGTTTACGAAGCAGGCAATGTGAGTGGGGAAGTGTGCTTCTTAAAGACAAGAAGAACTATCTTTTGCCTTTCAGGTTAGCATGTCTTTTTCCTTTAAATTGTGTGGAGTGATGGGCCTTCTCCCATGTTGTGGGGATTGTAAAGTTCATGTGACCTTTTAGGGAACTCTTTGGCTGTACATTTTCATTCCCTCTCATCCTGGTTTGAAGTAGTATCGTCTCCGACCATCTTCCCAATCACTGGTGTAGAATCGTTTACTGAGCGCCCACAGAGTGCGGGGCCCCGGGCTCACCATGCGGCAGCCGTGAGGAAGATGAGGACATGGTCCCTTCCCATTTTAAAAGTCAGTGTCCCTCGTTCATTATGAGCCACGGAGCCCTCCTCTGGAGTCTGATGGGGTGCTGTGACAGGAATACCCACGTTGTGACAGAGGGACTCCACGGTCAGGGACGCATGCGGTCGTCCAAAATACTCAGTGCTGCCTATAGGAACAGGGACGGGAAGACCGCCACTCCACCTGTGTGTGGTAGCCTGTTGTGTCCTCCGCACTTCCCTCCTGGCCTTTGTCACTGCTCTTAAAGAAATTAACGTCCAGAGGACGTGGGTATGCAGTTTCTACTCTGCTTTTTTGCATGTATGATAAGCATATTCTGTACTGTCCAGAGTTCTAAAATCACTCTGTAGTCCTGTGTCTTAGGAATGGGCTGGATCTCTCACCTCCCCCATGTGGGGACGTGGAAGTTACAAGTGATGAACGGAGGCAGGTTTAAAATGAACACGGCTGTGCAGGAAGACATGCTGTTCCCTACTGTGCGAGTGTCGCTTTGATGAGCCCAGGGGGGGCCAGTCCCTGTGGGCCACCCGCCCCGACAGCAGCCGCCCCCCCATCCCCCGTGACCTCTGCCTTTCAGCCTGGCGGCAGGCACCTGCCAGAGCTCTGGTTCCCGCCCTGGTTTCACTGCCCTCTAGGGATGGGATGGGCCTTCCCACCCAGGCTCCTGGGGTGACTCACCGAGCACGCGGGAGGGGCCCATAGCCATCGGGAGGGCCACGTGCCCTGTGTCCAGGGGCAGCCCTGTATAGGTCCAGGCTGTCAGGGCCTTGGGGTGTGGGGTGGTATTCATGGATCTTCAGAATCTGCGGGAGAAAGAGTAAGATATTTTAATGTGAGAGGTTTTTGCCTTTCTATTGTTAGTGGCTGACTGAACTTTAAAAATACAACTCTGGGCACAGCAGTGTGCAGAACAGGGTCCGCAGTCGCCTCTGGACGACTGAACAGCCACACCTAGAGGAGGGAGACTACTGACCACTGGCCTGAGGGACCGGGCAGCGAGGAGGGCGGGAAGGAGGCCACAGGAAGCCCAGAGCGGCCGAGGAGGGAGAGGGCCAGGGCTCATGGAGCCAGTGGGCTCGGCGCGACCCCTTCCTGCCCCCGGCCGTGCGCTCAAGAGGCTGGCTGAGGCTGCTGCCCTACCCTGGGTCGGGTTTGCCACCTGACTGTGCCTGCAGGTGCCTCTCCTGCGCTCTCCACGGAGAGTGCCCCCGGTGGCAGGCTCTGCCTGGTCTCCCACAGCCGGGCCGTCCCCAGGGGACCTCCTCTTGCAGAACAGGCTGCCCCTCCTCTGGGGTTTCCCAGGCGCCCGAGGTGCTGTGGCTGGGCTGAGTGCGCGGGTCTGGGGGCAGCCTGGCTTGGTGACAGCCTCTCTCTTCTGCTCTCTCCAGTGTGGGGCTGCCTTCCAGGAGGACGACGTCATCGTGCTCAATGGCACCAAGGAGGACGTGGAAGCGCTGAAGGGCCGGATGGAGGAGAGGAGGCTGAGGGCCAGGCTGGGAAAGGTGACTGGAGCCCCTTTTGCGCATCTCACCTGCATCTGCAGGCTCCATCGGCCTGCTCCTCTGCGCCAGAGGTCGCCCTGCATGGTCGGGGGTTGGGGGGTGCGGCGTGTTTAAAAGTAAGTCTGCACACACGCGTGCTTTCCAGTTCGATTTTCCAAGTGACTCTGATTTCATTCTCATCAAGGAAAAGAGGGAAAGAAACAAGCTGGAGATGCTTTGACAGAGGACAGTTAGTTACTGAGAAGGATCTGCTTGTCCTTCATTGGTCAAGCTCCATTTTTAAAAAGCACGGAAGGGGGAGTGGTGTTTTAGCGGAAGCTTCTGGAGACGTCCGTGGCTAACCACCTGGTTTGCCCTTGTGACTGGTCTCCTCTGTCTGCCCCAGGCTTCCTGCCGCCGTTGTTCAAAGCCCCGGGGAGCAACGTGCCCCCTCCGCACAGCCCTCAGCGGAGCCCCGGGCCTGCCACTTAGATACTGCTGCCAGGACACCAAACATTTGCCGTGTGTGCACGCAGCTGGAGACAGGGCAGGGCTGTCCTCCCGACTCCGTGCCGAGTGCTCCAGAGAGCCTCCACCGTGAGCCGGGGCCTCGGAGCGTGTCAGACGTCTGGGGGTCTTCAGGACTGGGTGTTTCCCTCAGATTTGAGTGTGTGCCTGTGTGTGTGATGTGAACAGAGCTTTCTATGTCTGATAACAGTTGCCACAAATCACACTGCACATACGTATCCTAAGTTCCAGGCTGCTGCCGGGGAAAGGTCTTTCTCCTGCCTTGTCTGGTGGTGGGGACCTTCTGAAATAATTAGCCTGTATGTCTGTAGTGCCATCTTTTGGCTGCGTGTGACAATGGCATCTTAAGTAAACTGAGTGAACGAGGTTCTCTTTCCCCTCTCTGTGACTGAAGCAGCTCTGACACAGCTGTGAGGCTTTGGGGCGGTTGGTGTCTTCTTGTTAATTGTGCTGCCCGGTGTAACTATTCAGAGGACAGACTCCCGCTGCCTGACATCTACCCAGAGTTCAGGAGAATGGCTACGCTTCCTTCTGCAGAAGCCTCAGGCCCTCATGGTTAAGCAAACGTCCCAGCAGCCTGACGGCTTTGAAAAGCCCCACTTGGGTGGGTGAGTTCGGCCACATGCGTCCTGGAGGGGCTTCCTGAGCCCACATGAACCTGTGTGAGGTCCATTTAACGGCTCCTTTGTATACGGTGCTCACCGTTAACATTGACGGTGGCCCCGGAGGTCTGTCTTCTTCGTGGAGCATTGCTGAGAATTTGGTTTCTGGAATGTAAAGCGTACACACATCTCTGCAGATGGATTCTCGTGTGGGGCGAGTCCACAGCCGGAAACGCACGGGGCCAGGTTGGGAGTGGGTGCTGACGCCAGCACCCCCCAACCTCTCTTTCTTCCACAGAAAGCAAAGAAAGCCAAGGCGGCAGAACCCGTGTCGGAACCGGACGTCGGGGAAGGTAAGAGGTCGCTGCCCCAAAACCTGCCCCGGGGCCGTGTGGGAAATCTGGGCCCTCCTTCCAACCCGCTGTGCTGACTCTGTTCCTTTCACGGGCCTGCAGGGCCGTCCGGAGTGAAGGCGGGAAAGCCTGAAGAGCCCAGCCTTGACCCACGGGACAAGAAAATCACCCTGGCTCCCAGAAGCGCAGGTGAGTCTCCCAGGGCCCACAGAGAGCTGCATCCCTAGACAGCTGGACCACCTGCTGGCTGTGCCAGCTTAGTGGTCATGAACTGGGAACCGAGGCTTCTTAGAAACTTGGAACCCTGAGCCGTGACAGTGTGTTGAGCTCCCTGGGGACTGAAAACCAGTCACTCTTCCCCAAAGCAGGGCTTGTCAGGGCCTGTTCAGTTGTCCTGTTGAGCACGCACTTGCGGCCAAGCTAAGGAGCCACGTGGAACTGGCCCAGACACAGCACGGAGACGGGTCAGAGGGCCAAGGTGCCGGCTGCGGGCAGGGGTGTTGCTGAGCCCCCCAAGGCGGGGGTTCTGTGTGCACCACACCTGGCCCTCAGGTCCTCCCGCCCGCACCTGCCTCTTGGCCAAGTTCTCAGCTGTTCAGCATGTAGCTCAGAATTCAGTGCCTTTCTCACTGCCTTTAACTCCAAAAATAGCATTTATTTCACAAAGAGAAAACTGGGTAAAAGGGTGTATGGTCTCGTGTTATAAGCAGCATCCACAGTGGTCACGGGTTCCAGTCCCCACTCTGCACGCAGCAGCCACGGTCGAGGGCGATCACTCAGCCCCTCTCGTGAAATGGGCTGGCCACACCCCCGGTGAGGAGGCTCCGGCGCCTGCCAGTCACAGAGCTGGGCTCGTGGCCTGCAGTTAGGCAGTCCGTGTGATTTTCGTGCCGGACTTAAATGTCGCAGCCCCGTCCGCTTCTGGGCATCAGTGACTGAGATGATAGATCTCAGCTTCTCAGGGGGAACAGACTGGCTTTTCCTTCTTGAGAATCAGATATTTGGAGGGATCTTTAGTCTCAACCGTAAAGTGTTGGCTTTCACTTCCCAACAGCTAATGGGGGCCCTTCTGGAAAAGTTGGGAAGCTTCTGGGCACTGCCACAAAGAGGTGCATCGCTGACAGCGAGGAGTCTGAAGCTTACAAGTCCATCTTCACGACCCACAGCTCCGCCAAGCGCTCCAAGGAGGAGTCGGCCCACTGGGTCACCCACACGTCCTACTGCTTCTGAAGCCCAGGCCGCACCCCCACGCAGGCTCCCTCGGGTTCCTGGAGGCGGGTGCTGTGGGCACCGGCTGGGCCAGGGCCTCTGCACAGGGTCATCAAGTTGTCCCCCAAACCCTGGTGCCTGCATGGTCACTCTCGCCTCTGAGGAGCATGGTGGGTTCCGGGAGAGGGTGTGGTGGGTGACTGGCAGAGTGACCTTGCTGGGCTACCGCACCGTCCCCTCCCCCCTCCCCCCTGCTTAGTGCTTCGTTCGCGTCCCAGAAGGCCGTGCTGGCTGCACGTCTGTGCTCCAAATCATTAAAGATCCTGATGCCGTGGCTGTGTGGTTGGCTCATTCTGACTAGCATGCGGGCGGTTTTGCTGCCAGCAGTTAATTAAATAGGCCGAGGGAGGCTGAACTTGAGACACACTCTGCCCGCAGGTCTGTCTGCAGGAGCGTCTGAGAGGCCAGGACTCAGGGTCAAGTATTTGGCAGGGAGTGGGAGGGGGCCCTCAGTTTATCATTCTGAAGATAGCACAGATTGAGTTGGGCACCTGATGATTTGATACAGAAATAAGCAGGCCTGCCTTTCCTCTCACCTCTCTTGTGTTTTTGTTCGTCTACCTTCCACTCGTGTTTTGTGAGGAAATCGAGTAACAGAAGTAACTCCGTGATGTTCCATCCATTCCACTTTTCCTCTCAACAGAAGACACACAAGGGGATTGTGTCTGAAGTCGACGTTTTACACATAACGTGTGCTGACGTCCATAGTTACTCACACTTCCCGCGAGTCTGCTGATCAAGGGCCAGAGTCCAGGTCTCCCCACCGCTTCCCGGAGGCGGTTGTACCGGCCAGATGCCTGGCTGGTTCTGCACAGCAGCCCCCGGTGCCAGTCCCCGCTCGACGCAGGAGAAGGAGCTGGGGGTGCGGGTCAGAGGAGGGGAGGGCGCCCATGGGCCGCGTCCGAGGCCCCGGAGGGTTCAGGGGTCGGGCCAGAGAGGAGCCTGGCCCGCTCTATTGTGTCCGTGTTCTCTTCCTCACCTGATGGGAAGTTTGGCCCCGAGGATGTTCTGACGTGAATATAGAAGCATTTTAATTAAAATTATATTAATATCAATGTTTTTGTTGTGGACTTTTCCAGAACAAGCCTGACTAGCCATTTCCTTTCCCTGGTGAGGTTTGTATGCGGCCCGGTGAAACTGTTACCTAGCTGTAGCTTTTTCCCTTTTTCTCTTGGTTACATCGCCACGGAAAGGTGCAGCTCAGCGCCCCAGGAACAACTCTCCCAAAGAGCCGGGTGAGGAGAGGCGGGGGACAGTTGTGGTTTCATGGTTGAGCTCCCGAAGGTCATGGGCACACCCTTCAGCCCACAGCCAGATTCCAGGCCAGCTGCTGCCCAAACAGCTGTCGTGGCCCCTCAGGACCAGTGGGCTGACTTCAGTGCCCAGGTGTCTCCTGCAAGAAGGCCCCTCAGGACCAGTGGGCTGACTTCAGTGCCCAGGTGTCTCCTGCAAGAAGGCCCCTCGCCTCTCCAGACAGCTCGCTGTCCCCCAGCAGGGAACACTGCGGCCCAGGCCAACTCCCTGCCTGAGTCTCACAGGACCCTGTCGCTGCCCAGGGCTGCACACAGTGTGAAGGGGCCCTATGGTCCCTTGATTATACTCAGCGGAATGTCTTACTCCCAGGGAATCGATCTGAGTCACATGACCCTGGGGGACAAGGATAAGCCTTGTGTTCCATGAACTGGGACTTCTTGTTTCATGTCCTTTTGGGAAGCTGATGGTTTCAAACACCCTGGCCAGTGAACCCCAGTTACACTCCTGGCTTTCGGCCTCAAGGTGGGTCTTCGCACGTGTCTAAATGTCGAGTCCCACCTGATTGTCCCTCCAGCTCGACACTGTGTCTTCTTTAGGAAAGCCTTCCTGCATAACCTAACCCCTGCTCTTAAAGCCCGCCACTCTAATCACAACTTTAATAAATTCCACCCTTAATTAACCCAGGGCTCGCACACACGGGTAAAATCAGTGAGTGGGAGGCGATAGGGAATGGTGGGGACTGTGGAGAGCACATGACCACCTAGATGGGCAGTTCCTATTGGGATCAGTGTTTTCAGATCTTCCATATTTTCAAAAGGAGCCAGAAAGCTAGGTTTTTACATTAAAATATCCCATTTAAAAATACCAGAAATAACTTTAGAAACAATGTAGGCCAAACAGCACACGCCCGTGGTCCCCAGTGTGCAGCATCTGGTTTGATACCTTTCTCACTGGGCCCTCAGCTGCACAGTGGGGCGCACGCCCCACATCCAACACCACCTCTGGATTCAGCAAACTTGAGACCAGCCCACGGCCCCAAGGTCAGAAAGACTCACGAGGAGACAGCGCCCGGTCGTCCCAGCCCCTTTTTATTCCCTGCTGCGTGTCCCCCTCCTCCCTCTTAAGTCCCCCTCCCGGACCCCTGTGGGCCAGTCACCCTGGCCCCCGCTGCCATCACAATGGGTCAGAGCAGCCCCTGCCTGGAGCCTCTGTGACATCACCCAGGGCCCAGCTAGGCACCTGGTCTCCTGGTGCGAGGGCAAACAGACCCACCATGAGCAGCTTCCTTCCCCATCTCTGCTCGCCATGCGGACGCTGACATGGTTCATGTTCTTGCCTCTGTGCCTGTCCTGCGGCTACGCCTTTATGTTTTCTTCCGTGAGGGGGAACGTCAAAGAACCCCAGGCCCAGGCGCCCTGCGGGGGGCACTTCCGGATTAGGCAGAGTCTGCCGGAGCACGCCCAAGGCTGGCTCGCCAGCAAATGGCTCTGGCTCCTGTTTGTGTCTGTTCTGTATGTGGTTCTGAAGTTTCGAGGAGGGTATGGCGAGAAGAGTAAGGTGAGTGTGGCCTTGTTCTTTTTTTTATTTTTAGAGAGAGGGGAAGGGAGGGAGGGAGAGGGTGAGAGAGACATCCATCGGTGCCTCTCCAATTCCCCCAGCCAACTGAACCTGCAGCCCAGGCTTGTGCCCCGACCAACCAGGGATCGAACCGGCGACCTTTTGGGTTTCAGAAAAATGCCCAGCCCCCGGAGCCCCACCTCACAGCCACCAGGGCAGGGCGGCTTTATTCTTTGTCCTGCACCGATTCCATCTCAGAAACCTCCGACTC
Organism: Macrotus californicus; assembly: GCA_007922815.1. Classification (NCBI taxonomy): domain Eukaryota; kingdom Metazoa; phylum Chordata; class Mammalia; order Chiroptera; family Phyllostomidae; genus Macrotus; species Macrotus californicus. The sequence goes on from VMDR010000063.1 coordinate 177,131, forward strand.
GGAGAAACGGACGTTCTGCTGGTTACGGGCAGCACCGTTAAGAAGGGTGAATTGGGACGCCGAGCCCCTACCTGGTGATCCTGGGGAATGCTGGCCGACTCCTGTCCTGACGCTGGGTTCGGGAAGACAGCAGTCCCCAGACCCACGGGGTTGGGACTGATGGTGGAAGGCCACCTTCTGTTTATCGGGTGTCGGAAACCTGGGCATTCAGCTGGTAGGTGGGTTTTTGCAAATGGAGGATAGACTCAAGAACTTGGCGTGTTTCAGGTCAAAAGCATGCCCAGAGCCAGGTTCACGGCCCGGTTTGTAATTTCCCTAGTGTTTGACTTACTACGGCCGCTGAACTGAGCGGAGGTATCAGTGTCCCAAGGGAAGGTAGAGACCTGGGGAAGAGGGTAAGGGGTGAAAAGGTGGCCACGCCTCTTCCAGCGCTAGCTCCTGGAGGGGAGAGAGGCAGGAACCTGGCAGCTTACTCTTCGCTACACAGATCCCAGAGCCTGTCCAGACTGGCTGGGGCAGGGTTGGCCCAGGTAGAAGATATTTTCAGCTCTGCAATGACTCACCTCTGCCATTTCAGTCTGAAAGCAACCCTAGACAGTGTGTGGGGGTGAATGAGCATGGCTGTGGGCTGGGTTCCAATAAAACTTTATTGACAAAAGCGGACAGTGGGCCAGATTTGGCTGTACTTGGCCAACCCCTGGACCAGAGCCGTGCTAGAGCCACCCTCTCTCCGGTGAGCCCAACTGTGTTGGAACTGGGTCGAAACCCACCAAGCCAATGGTGTTATTCACCCCGCATGTCTTTCTTGACAGGAAAAGAATCCTCCTGGCCTTCGAAGCTGTTCCCTGCGCGCTCCACTAAAGAAAAACCAGAGCGCTTCCCCCAACAAAGACTTCGCATTTAATACCTTTCACCAGCTCGAAATGGAACTTGTGAAATTCCTATCCAGGGTGCGGCATCTGAAGGATGTCGCGGCCAACGGCAGCACGCTCAAGCTTCCGATCTTCGAGGAGCCTTCAGACCCACAGAATAACGTTACAATATATGAAATATGGGGCGAAGAGGAATGCGAATGAATGGATTTGTGTATCGAAGTAGGACAGAAAAAAGTTGAGTGTTGGCAAATGATATGCAAACCAATAAAACTATTCTGAAGAAAAATCTCAAATTTGAGATTTTTTTTTTTCTCTCCTTTGTTAAACTTGAAAAAATAAATGTGAAACCGGTCGCCGTAGCCATCCGTGTTGTGTTTGTTGCCTTCCTCACTTCCTCTGGAGTCACGGGTGACAAGAAGTGTATCGACAGGGACCCGGCTGCCTGGGTGACCTCCCCGGTCAAGATGCCAGGGCCCCAGCGGGACCGGGTGTAGGAAATGTGGAGTAAGACCTTAGTATCATTTTCATACTCGCTGTCTTTATATGAGCTCGCTGTGCCAAAGATGCCACTCCTTATCTTGAGGGTTGACTACCTTATAAAGGACAACTTTAAATATCGGTTTAAAAGTGGTGAAATGATTACATTAGGAGGGCTGTTGTCTATATACAGGGGTGGGGGGATGGTAGATTCCAGAATCACTTGGTTTTCTTACCGACAGAAAAGTCCCACTCACTGATGCGCATATGGACTTTCTCATACCCAGGTGAGCTAACCAGGGCTTCCTCGATCATTTGATATGAGTGTTCTTTATAACGCTGATCACAGATAGGGACGTTTGGGCATGTTAATATGGCCAAGGGAAACTACATTCACTTAAGACTGTTCAGTTAGCCTCTTGACCCTGCGCACAGACCACCCTGAGAGTTTCACAGCCGTGCTGGGAGACAGAAGTCAGCTGTGGGAGGGAGCCCATGGAAGTCCCCGTTTCCTCTTCGGTCCACGTTAACATGTGCCCACCTGGCTCTCCACCATCTTCCTTCCCAGTTATGAAATTTAATTCCCGTTGTCCGAGCGGGCGTTAGATGGCAGCTGCCCACCTCTTCCCCTCTGGTGGACCGTACTCTGCTGTGGGTCACGCCTTTGTGTCCTAATGTCAACTTGCAGGACAGAAGGGGCCAGGATTACTTCTGCGCTGTTTTTGAGCAAATGGGACTCTGTGAGGTGACTGAACACTCAGAGGAGCAAGAAATACTTGGGGTTGAGCCCGTGAGATCAATGAGGGGCAGATTCCCAACGAGAATGGAGGTGACCATCCACAAAGCCAGCAGTCACCACGCTGTGGGCCCCCGGCCCCATCCAGCCTGCTGGCTGCTTCTGTAGGGCCCAGGGGCTGATAATGGCTTTTATATTGTTAAATGGTTGTGGGAAAAAAATCACACAACACATCATCGTTCACAGCATGACATTCAAATTGGAGTGTTCATAAATACTGGGTGGCACGCGGCCACCCCTGTCATTCACATTTGTCTGTGGTGGCTTTTGTGCTCAGCGGCGGAACTGAATGATGGCACAGAAATCGTATGACCCGGAAGGGAAACTATTTTCTGACCCCCTGTACAAGAAAGGCTTGCGGACCCCTCGCTTTTGCTGAACTCATGTACTATGTGAGCAACCAGGGGAAGTGTTTGGCTGTAATCTTCACAAACACCCCCTATTTGATGAACAGGAAAAAAAAAATGTAACTTTCTAAACCCTAATTTTTGTGGTTCTGGGCAGGCCACTAGCATTCAAAGACGGGGACGCTCAGAAAGAGCCGGACATCACAGTTCTCCAGAGCAAGCTGACCGAGGGTATAGATTAGAGCGAAATCTGCTGTATATTTCGGTTTAGCGACTCCCACCACAGAGTGTCCCCGGGACTTTGCTCAGCAAAGGTTTGCGGAACCCAGTTCTGCCTAGGAAACCATGGATCCTCAACCCAGTCGATTTCATGCAAGGTTTTCCCGCAGGAATGCAGGAGAGGCTGGTCTCAGCACCAGAGCTCAGCACAGCCCCTCCCTTCTGCTGCCAGCTGGAACTCTCCTGTTCCCACATTGTGTGTCTCCCTCTGGGTCCCTGAAGCAGCCTGTCCCACCGTGGTCACCCAGGAGGCTCACCCGGCAATGGACGGAACCCTTTCCCTCGCAGCTGTGGGAGTCACGACGGTCCTGTGCCTCCAAAGCCAGTGAGGAGGTGAGAGCCCTAGAGCAAGTCTATTCACAGAGCTGCATGGTCCGTGGTGTGAGTGAACCACAGGAGTGACAGCCGTCCTCTCCGCCAAGGTCTGTGGCTTAGAAACAAGTCACTCCAGGGGAGGGGCCACCCCAGAGTATGGACGTGGGGTGGAAACCCAAGGCAAAGACAGAGGGGGTGGGGGACTTCGTGGTGACGTTCCCGAAGACCATGGAGGACAGGCAACATATACCTGGCTGAGGGTGGCAGGCAAAGTTCTAAGATGACCCCCAGGGGCACACGCCTCGTCTAATCCCTCCTGTGAGTGGGGGCAGCAGCCGTGACTGGGATGGAACTGTCGCTGTGGTGATCGCATCGTGTCATATGAGACCCTGTCAGTGCCAAGACCCCCTCCTGGTGGCCCAGAAGAAGCCAGACACCATCCTGTGAGATGATGGGTCCCATGGGAAGGGTCCCTAGTTAACAGCTAGGAAAACACCAGGCACCCAGCCACACCTGCAGCCCGCTGTGAGAGAGGACCCCAGCCCCAGCTGACATGGATTTCAGCCTGGGGAGATCCTGAGCAGAGCCCCCTGCCCCCAGACACATGCCCCGACCCACGGGAACCTCGAGATAATAAATGGGCATTGTTTTGAGTGGCTACGTTGGTGGCACTTTGTTACACAGCATTAGAGAGTGAACAGAGCATGCAGACACCCAAACGCAAACTTCCACCTGCTGGTTCCATGCCTAGGGTGTCTTGGGCACCTTCCCTCTGACATTGTCCCTGGCCTCTGAACCAGGGACATGGGACCAAAGGAATGTGGAACGTCCCTGTCCCCGCCACCAGAGGTCACAGGCTGTTGACTCAGCCACCAGACCTCTCCCACCCCATGTTTATTTGGCCCAGTCATTTTTCTAACTTTTTATTTTGAGATCATTATAGTCACACACAGTTCCAAAGGCAATACACTTTTTGCTTCCCAGGGTTTTAGATGGTCAACGGCCATCTAAAAATATTAAATGGAAAACTCCAGAAACAACCGATTCATACGGCTTCACCTGCGGGCTGTTCCGAGTGGCTGCGATGAACTCTCTCGATGTCTGTCTGGACGGGACTTGTCCCTTTGTCTGGTGTCCCCACACCGCAGATGCTCCCTGAGTGTGTCACGTGGCAGCCACCTGGGTATCAAATCGAGTGCGGGGGACCAAGGTGCTTGTGTTCGGGTCACCCTCGTTGTACTTACTAATGGCCCCGGAAGCACAAGGGTGGCGATGCTGGCAGCTCGAGCGTGCCACAGAGAGGCTGGAAAGTGCTTCTTTTAAGGGAAAAGGTGAGGCTTCTCGACTCAATAAGGAAAAATCACCTTATGCTGAGGTTGCCAAGACCTACAGTCAAGATCCTATCTGGGAAATTGTGACAAAGGAAAAAGACACTCATGCTGGTTTTTCTGTCACATCTCAAGTCACAAACGCCCAGCCTCTGATCACGTGGGCATTGTATCATCTCGGCAAGAAAAAGGGTGAGTACAGGACAGTAGGATATTGAGAGAGACAGAGGCACGCAACCTTTGTTACAGTGTACTGTTATAGTTGTCCCACCTTATTATTAGTTATTGGTAGTTTCTGGCTGTGCCTACTTCACTAATTAGACTTCATCATGGCTATATACACACAGGAAAAAACACAATACACATACAGGGCTTGGTACTGTCTGCGGTTTCAGGCACCCACTGGGGGTCTTGGGTCGGATTGCCTGTGGATAAGAGTGGCTGCTACACAGGGAACCTCCTTGTACCTGTCCCCCTGTTTCCCCCAGGGGCCAGGTCTTACGTAACACAGCACAGTCCCCACGCCACTGGGACATCGTGTGGGAAGGGCTCTACCTCCTGCCTCCCACGGTGAATTCCTGTAAGACACCACAGCCAAGACACAGGAGTTATTCCAGTGCCTCAGAGACTGCCGCCCTGCTGCCCCTGGTAATCACCCCAGCCCCTCCCCCACCTCCTCCAGCCCTGCCCCACCACCACCACTCATCTGCTCCCCATCGCTGTGATTGTGTTGTTCTGAGGATGTCACGTGGAGGGAATGTTACAGCACGTGACATCTGACATTGGCTCGTTTCATTCTGCGCGACGAACACCTGAGACCTGGGTGCCTGTCTTTTGCGGAGTGCGTTTAATCAGCCACCTACTGAGGGCTGCTTCACTTGTTGTCAGGTTCTGGCTGTTACCAAAAGAGAGGTAGCAAAGACCCGTGCTCAGGTTCCGTGTGGTCACGTGTGTTCGCTTCTCGTGGGTGGCCACCTGGGACCAGCGGAGGGGGGCGGTGGGCATGGTTGCTGGGTCGTGTGGGAAGTGTATGATTTGGCCCCCGGTAACTTCTTTCGAGTTTTGGATTAGTGGCCAGCATTTCACGGTGAGATTCCACATGCTATTCCAGTGAGGGGGACGGTAAACCAGCGAGTTTCTATAACCCACAAATAAATGTGACATGAGACAAGGCTGTCCCAGGCTTCAGCCCCTGAGCTTTCCCCCAGCCCTTGGGGGCCACCCAGCCTCTCCCTGGCCCATTGGCCCTGGGGGTTCCCACCCCTCCTAGCTCTTTGCCCCGCCTCCTCCCAGCGACCCAGGCCAGACCCATGTCTGCCTCTGGGCTTTTGCCCTCCATCCCTGGCTAAGTTTTCCTTCCAGATGCCACCCTGCTGGGTGCCTTGCTGTCCCTTCTGGTTTTCGCTCAAAGGTCACCTCCTCACAGAAGCCTTCCCTGACCACCCTCCCCAGCCACTCTCACCACCTCACCCAGCTTTTTTTTTTTTTAATTGATTTGAGAGTGATATCAATTTGTTGTTCCACTTAATGATGCATTCACTGCTTGATTCTTGTATGTGCCCTGACCGGGGATCCAACCCACAGCCTTGGCATATCATGAGGACACTCTAACCAGCTGAGCTATCAGACTGGGGCCGCATGTCAAAAGAGACTTTTAAAGTGTGGAGAGATGGCTGGACGTCTACCGGACACATCTAAAAATGTGTGGTGTGCCTTGCAGTTACCAATAATTGCCACTAGGTGGCAGACACAGCCCGGGACAAAAAAAAAAAAAAAAAAAAGCGCGTTTTCCAAAGATGTTGCTTCAGGGGCCCTTGAGAACAGGGTGCAAGTTGAAGTAACAGAGTCCTGGACACAGAATCATTATGTGTCGTATGACAGTCGTGATTCTTCCCCCTAAAAACTTTCCTGTCACAGTGCTGCGAGCCTTCCTTGGAGTGAATAACAGTGTCGAAGCAAAGACGTTACTCGGAACAAGAGCTCGGATGCCTCTCCATCCAGAAAATGCACGAGAAGGAACTCTGGTGAAAAGACTGGGCAGGGGGCTGGGGCCAGGCTCCTCCGTCTGGCATTCCCCAAGCCGTCACAGACACCCAGGTGAGGCCCAGGGGTGGCTATCCGAAGGGGGTGACATGGGTGATGCGGAGAGGTGGGTGAACTGGAGTGAGATTCGGGGAGGCAGCCAATGAGAGACTGGGCTCCTGGTGGGCAGGGCTGTGGCCCCCACCACCGCCAGCTCCATTACGAGTGAGCCCCCTCCACATTTCCTCCACCCCCTCCTCCACGGCTCTGCTCACCACTCCAGCCCCTTCCTTGCCACCCTCCAGGGATGAGGGCTGTGCTGATAGAGAGGCCCCCCACCCAAGTTCACTCTTGACGCTCTTAGGAAACCGCCCTGCCTTTGTGGGGCCAACTGCTGGATTCATTGAACCGAGGGACCCAAGAGGCTGCTCAATGCCTTCCTTCCCCAGGGTGTGTGTGAATTTAAAGGTCAGGCTCACAGTTCTGGACACAGACCTAGGTTGTGAGTTCGATCCCCAGTCGGGGTGCATACAGGAGGCAACTAATCAATGTTTCTCTCCCACATTGAGGTTTCTCTCTCTCCCTCTCCCTCCTCCACGTCTCTCTCTAAAAATCAATCAGCATATCCTCAGGTGAGTATTAAAAAGAGAAAACATTAAAAAACAGAATTACTGTATGATCCAGCAACTCCACGTTTCGGTATAGACACAAAGAGTTACAAGCAGGGTTGCCGAAGAGACAGCTGCACACCCGGCAGGACTCCCAACAGCCAAGAAGCAGAAGCAAGTCCGTGTCCGCAGTGGATGGCTAGGTGAACAACATGTAGGCTGCCCATGCAGCGGAGTCTTCTTGGGCCTTAAAAAATCCCAAGTCCCCTCTGGGGGGACTCAAATCCCACACCGTGACGGGGGCTGTCAAACGACTGAGGACGCAGGTGGTGGTGATCACGCACACACACACAGCAGCACATCCGAAGGGGTAAGTGCTGTGAACAGAACCCCCAAGGGAACCCTGACCAGTGCGGCTCAGTGGGTTGGAGCGTCATCCCATCACCGAGGGGCTGTGGGTTCCATCCCCGGCCCGCATGTGCAGGGGAGGCAACCAATCGATGCCCCTCTTTTGCGTTGCTGGTCCTCTCTCTCCCTTCCTCTCTCTCCAAAGGCAAAGAAAAGAGAGTCCTCAGGTGAGGAGATGTATATATTTATATGTGTGTGTATACATATTAAAACACACACATGGTAAGGGAGGACCCTCCTGAGCCAGCCAGTCTGGGTGGGCCTTTCGGAGGATGCTCTTGCACATCCCCCATGGGCGGTGAGAGCTCAGCTATGGAAAAGCCCTCCGGGCAGTGGGGAGGAGGGGGCGCGGGGGGAGCTCGTGGAGGGGCACAAAGCTCTCCCACAAACCCAGGCTTCCTCTGAGGGCTGACCTCCGCCCTCAGTGGTACCCTCGTTGGTGTGGTGGCCAGAACCCCGTGGGGAGGTTAGGATGGGCAGCCCCAAACTACACATTCCTGTGCAAGGAGCATGTCGAGCTGGAGGCACTGAAGTAGGAAGAGGCTTCTCTTTGCTTTTCTACATGAAAACAGGACAGACGTTTCCCACTGACCAAGGTGTCCCCTCCCCCATACCAGGGAGAAGAGGGACCCTTACCTTATGCTAGTCACATCCCCACAGTGGATCCCTTGAAACCCACACTCTCTTCCCTTTGTTAAGATGGTAGGTAAGTTCCGCCCCCCTGCTCCCCACCCCCATCTTACTGCTTCTTTGAGTTTTGCTTCTTTTCTGTGAACTCCCGTGTACGGGCATATTACTAAACGTTGTATGCCTTTTCTCTTATGGATCTGTCTGTCGTTTCATTCCCAGACAGACCCCCGTTTACCAAGCCTAAGAGGGCAGAGCGAAAACTGACCCCCCAGCACATCTCGGCTGTTGTTGTTCCAGAGTTTGCGTGTGCCGTCATTTAACCAGTCCCCCAGGGGTGGATGTCTGTGCCCTCTCCCTCCCACCAGCATTCTGTTGTGACAAACACATGTGGTGTCTGCTTCCCCGGACGACGGAGGATGCGACGGTCACCTCAGACAGTGCGACCACCATCCCCTGGGGGTGGAGCTCACCCTACAGCCAGGCGGGCACTGAAAACAAAGAGCCTCGGATGACGCCCGCTTGACTAATTTTAGACTTCCCAAGGACAGTTAAGTGGTGACTCATCCCGCTCACATCCAGAGCGGTCCAATGGGACATCTTGTTCATCAGAGCTTGAAAGGCTGTGTCCAGAAACCTGCAAAATTACCCAAGAGGAAGACGAAAGCATATTTAACCCTTGAGAGTAAAGCCCGGGGAAGACCAGCTACCTGTAGCTCCTTGAGGACAGTCGAATAATTAAACGGCACAGTTTCTGAGCCTACTTTTCTGTGAATTATTAGCTTTTATTTCCTGATTACAAAAGCAATGCAACCCAAAGCATAAGCTACTCCAAAAAATAGGTAGATGGGACTGTATCAAAATTTAAAAATTTTGTACTTCAAAGAAAACTAACCAAGTCCGAAAAGACAGCTCAGCCCCGACTGGTGTGGCTCAGCTGGTCGGGCCTTCATCCTGCAAAACGCAAGTTTGCCGGTTTGATTCCCGGTCAGGGCACACACCTGGGATGTTTCTCTCTCCCATCGGTGTTTCTCTCCTTTCTCCTTCCCTTCCCCTCTGTCTAAAAATAAAAATAAATAAAACCTTTAAAAAGCAAAAGAAAAGAAATGTAAAAAAAAATGTAAACCCAGAGAATGAAAAAATATTTGTAAATCATACACCTGCAAGGGTCTAGTATTAAGAATATATAAAAACTTACAACTCCACAATAACAAGACAAGTCACCCAATAAAAACGGGCAAAGGGCTTAACTAGATGTTTGGTCACAGGAGATACACAAGTGGCCAATGAGCCCGTCACAAGAGACTGCACCGGACATGAGCCAAGAGAGAAACTCAAATCAAAACCATCATGAGACCCACTCATCCTCCCGGGCGGGGCTGGAGTCCTAAGCACAGAGGAGAGCAGGTGGGGGAGGACTAGGGACATGGGGACCCTCACCAACATCGCTAGTGGCAATGTGGAAGTATGCAGGCACTTTTGAAAAAGGCCTGCATCTCCTCAAAGTGTGAAACATACACTCGCCATATTCCCTTGCTAGGTGTTTGCCACGAAAAATGGAATGTGCCCACAGAAAAACTTTTGCGCGAACGTTCGTAGCACTGAGAGTCATAGTGGCGCCGAGGGGAATCAGCCCAGGTGGACACCCCCGGTCGGCAACGAGGGCGGTGCAGCCTCCCCCCGAATATCGCTCCGCGATGAGCAGGGCGATGAGCAGGGACGGAGGCTGGCCCGGGCTGCAAAGTGAGCGAAGCTGTGCAACGTTACGCTCAGGGAGCGCAGCCGCAGCCTGGAGAGCGTGACCGGCATGATGCCTGTAACAGAGAAAAATACTTCTCTGCGCCCCTCTTAGGTTCAGGGCATGGGGCCTGTGAATTCAACTGACAGCCGTTCCTACAAGGAGCTCGGGGTTCTGCGGTCTGGCAGGGGTGCCCGGCTCTCTCACTTCCTGTCTGGGAACCGGGACTAGTGACCCACCTGTTTGAATTTCCGTGTTGTCATCCGTGGCACAGAGGTGACGGTGGGGGTCCTTGAGAAGCTGCTCTCCGCCTAATACCCCCTCTCCGTAGCCTTCGACACCCCAAGTCACGGGTCGGGGCTGAGCCAGCGGCCGGTGTTGCTCAACTCCCAGACGGGAGGAAGGCCACATTCTTTCCCTGCGGCTTTTGTCTTATCTGCAGCTTCAGTGACAATTTTAAAAAGGACAGGAGGTTCCTCATTCCTTCCGAGCAGGAGAGCTACACAATTGGCCGAGCCTGATGCACAATGAAAACGTGGGGCCTTTGTTCACGCTCCACGAATGTCACGACCCCAGCGGAGCAGGGCAGCAGCGTGGGCCGGGGGTGAGTGCGGGGTCCTATGGGCTGCTCACCCCTGAAACCCAGCCTGTCCTTAGAGTTCCGGCCCGTCTTCTAGGATATGACACGGCCCCTTGTATATCCTCTACATGTTTAATAGGCATATGCTCAAACCCCTCACCCAGGCCATCAACAGGACAGCGCGCAGGACAGCTCCCACGCAGGGGCCCGACGTCCCTGGAAATAAGGTGGGAATTCCCTTCTCCTGGCCGCATTGTCTCCTACCACCCTCTCAGTCCCAGGGTGGAGCTGGGAGGGTCTTCAACAGATGACATATTTCCCTGCCTTTGGACAGAGTAGAGAGGCCACCTTTTAACCCCAGGCCATCAGTTCCAATACAAAAACGTCCTCAGAGCCCAAAGCCTACCTGCATTTAGAAATCAGTCGTGAGTTCTCCTTAGTCCCCTTTGTCTTCATTCGGTGGCCACAGTCCTGCCTCTGCCCCAACACTCACAGCCCCAGGCCCCTGGGTCTCTCGAGATGTTGTGTGAGAGACGTCAGAGTCCCCACCAAAACCTCGGTCAGTGGTCACTCCTCATAGAGACAGGAAGGACGCTGTTTGACATGGCTCCCCCATCTGTAAACCACTAATTCCCACCGGCGGTGGGGTGAAAATCCAGGCACCCCAGGCAAGTAACCCAGGCACAGAGTGACCAGTGATCGGGCCCAACAGAAAGGCCAGAGAGGGTTATTTGCTTGTCTAAGGCCACACAGCGGAAGCATGTTTGAACGAGGCTTTGAATCCAAGGCTGATTCTAGATTCTAGTAGCTTTCCACTGTTGGGGGAGGGGAGCCAAACATAGCGACTAAAAATACAGGACGCTGTGGATGATCCATTTCAGATGTACAGTGAATAACGGTTGGTGTAAGTTCGTGCCATGCCATGTGTGAGATGTCCTTGTACGAAAAATGTATTCCTTGTGGATCTGAAATTCAAATTTATCTGGGCACCTTGTAGGTTATCTGGTGACCCACACTGCCTCTGTCCAGTGTTGGGTGGACATAGAAATGGAATCTTGGCAAAGGAGGACTAGAACATTCTGGAAGCTGCACTGACTCGTCCGATCACCGCATAGGGAGCCCTTCAGTCCAGTAAAGAGAGCTCTCAGCTCCCACATGCTCTTTTTTATTTTAATTTTTAGGGAGGGGAAGGGGGGGAGAAAGAGAAGAGGAGAAACATCTTGTGGTTGCCTCTCATGCGCCCCCTACTGGGGACCTGGCTCACAACCCAGGCACGTGCCCTGACTGGGAATCAAACCAGTGACCCTTTGGTTTGCAGGCCGGCACGCAATCCACTGAGCCACACCAGCCAGGCCTCACCTGCTCTTTTTAACAACTTCACTGACAGGTAATTCCCACGCCAGCAATGCACTCGCAGTGCGCGAATCGCGGATGTTTTACACGTGCGCAGACCTGTACGACCACAGCCCATTTTGAAGGTTTCATCACCTGAGAAAGAACCCTCTCCCTGTCAGCAGTCACTCTCGTGCCTGCGTCCACCCACTGACCGCCACTAACCCACTTTATGTCTCCGTGGATTCGCCTCTTCCAGACACTTCATGTAGATGGAACCCCAGACCACGCAGCCTTTTGTGTCTGTAGTAGGTATCAGGGCTTGATTCTTCATTACAGCTGAACAATATCTCCTCGGAAGGGTAGAGCGCTTAGTTTATCCACCTGGCCACCCTCCCCACTCATTCGTAATCACGGGCCCTCTTTCCTCCACGCTCCTCACAGCTGGCTCTCATCCTTTCCGTCTGCAGAGCACCTGTTGGTTACCTGCCTCCTCAGTGCACCGCGAGCTCCGAAGCGGGCGCAGTTCGATCTGAATCATCGCTGCCCGTCTGGGCCACACCTGGGGAAGGAGTGATGGGACGTGGACCTGCTGCCCCCAATCTGGGCCCCGGGAACCGAGGGCATGGCGCACGGAGGAAGGTTCTCATCGTTTCCAGGTAGGAAAAACCCTCAGGCGGGACCCTGACATGCCGCGTTCCTCTCGGGCCCAGCTCTCTGTGCTTTGAGAGTCTGCGCGATCAGCCTCATTGTCCTCTGAATCTCTCATGGAAAAGGGAGAGGTTGGGGCAAGTGGTGGGCATGGGTGTGCTGAGGTTGGAGGACTGAAGGGCGAAGGGAGCCGCGGGGGGTCGTGGTGGGAGGAGCCACCGTCTTTCCAGAACTTCTTGGAACTTGCTCGCTCCACCAGGATGAGTCCCGCAGCAGCGGCCTTGGCAGCGGTTAGCCGCGGAGGGAATGGTCCCCCCAGAGCAGACCCTCCTATCCCCGCTACATGTGCTGGGAAACACTCGGCTCTTTACGCATGCGATTTTGCAGACTGGGGGCATTTTCCAAGTCTCCGGGCAAAGGGAATTTTTAACTGCCCCGCAGACTCAGGACTTCAGCTGGATTTCGTTCATTCTGCAGTTCTTTAATTCCACCTGAGTGAGAGTGATACAAAGCACCGCACACTGGGTGGCTTCAGACGGTCCACACTCGTGCACTCTCCATTCTGGAGGCTGGAAGTCCAAACTTGGGGGCCTCTGCAGGGCCACATTCGCTCTGCAGGCTCTGGGGAGGGTCTGTGGGTCCCGCGTCTTTCTCCCAGCTTCTGGTGGCTCTCGGAAGTCCTTGGCGTTCCTTGGCGTGTAGGCTCATGGCTCCCGTCTGTGCCTTTGCCCTCTTGTGGCTCTCTCCTCACATGTCTCTTCTCCTTTTCTTTATTTTCTTTATTGTTATCTGCTTGGGGAGGAAAGGCAACCAGTCTCTCAAAGGAGAAGGACCCTTTCTCCTTTTCTCATAAGGACACCAGTCGTGCTGGAGTAAGGACCCCCCCTACTCCAGTCCGACTTCATCTGCCAAGACCCCATTCTCAAATAAGTCAGATTTACAAGCACTAGGGAAGAGGGCTTCCATAGACCTTCTTAAAAGGCATAACTGGACTCACAACATAACCCCTGCAAGAAAAAATTCTTTCTGGAAATTGAGTCAGAATTGTGTTCGGTGTATAAAATAACTTTTACCTTCTCTTACTCCGAGGCACGGTGTGTCCGGTTTTGTGTGATGTGATTCAGTAAAATATTATTGTTTTCCTCGGAAAGTACCCGGCTTTCTCAATAAATTGGTTTCTAAGTATTTTATTATTTCAGTCTCTGTGGTGAATGGAATTTTTTTTCTTATTCTTATTGCCAGGGTGTAGGGCAGCTGTTGCTTAAACCCAGGCACCTAAACAGAATCTCTGATTTATTCTAGAGTTTTGGCTTTTTAAAAACAAATAACTGGTGTCTTTTGGGTGTTCCAGGGACAGAATTCTATAAATAGGCAAAAGACTGTTGCATCTTGGAATATTCTGCAACAGATAAGGAGAGTGAAGGAGAGTCATCAGTCCACACCGTGGTGTTTAGTGAGGAAAAAGATGCCAGAATGTATAATGGAACCCCAGGCTAGCAAAACAACGAGGAAAAAGGCAGGCAGTGGGCATAAGACTACATGCATTCCTAGAGAAAGTCCGGAATATTAGCTTGTTCACCTGGGCAAGGTGAGGGTGGGGAGTTCACGTACAGGGAAGAGGAGAGAAGAGATGAAGGCAGCCAAGCACAAAAAGAAGAGAAAAAGGACTCTATTTCCGAGATCAGACAAGATCGGGCGCATTCAGGACAGTATGCCGCAGACAAGATTCTGTCCAAACGTCCCCCAAAATCCAAAATCATTTTGACAGTCACATTCATGCACGTATGTGAATTTGTACGTATATAGTGTGCCTGTTTACATGTGTTTGTTTCTCTGCATGTCCAGAGGAACTTAAAGTAGCTTTTACTTTTGTCCAGTTCTGTTAAGCTAGAATTGACATGTGGCATTGCGGTAACTTAAGGCGTACGCCTGTACCTATTTGCAAAGTGACGACCACGGTAAGTTAGTCACCGCCCATCCTCTCTGCATAGTCACAGGGTTGGTTATTCTCGTGATGAGAACTAAGATCTACTCTCCTAGCAACTTTCAAATGTGCCACACAAATGCATTAACGGTGCTCAGCATGCTGCAGGCCACACCCCTGAAACTTGCCCACCTCACAGCCAGAAATCTCTGCCTTTCGACCCCCTTCAGCCCCGTCCCTCACCTCCCCCCACAACGCTCGCCGGACTGCTCTGTCTATGAGTTTCCATGTGTTCATGTGTAAGTGAGATCATACGGCATCTGTCTCTGTCTGACCCCTTCACTCAGCACAACGCCCTCCAGGCCCACCCGTGTCGCTAACGGCAAATCTCGTGCTGAAGACTGACTCATGTTCCCCTGACCACACACAGCACACAGCACGTTCCCTTCAGCTGTTCATCCGTCCGTGGGCATGGAGGTTGTTTCTAAGGCTTGGCGTCCGTAGGGAATGTTTAAGTGTGCACAGAAGCAAAGCAGGGAGACTCTGCTGGCATGCATGGCTCTTGAAGCAGGAGACACCCGCTGGTCCTGGGGGATGCCCCAGGGGCCCTCTGGCGGCTGGTCAGAGGAGGAGGCAGTGAGATTGGTATTTTGCTCACGGGCATCGCATCCCATTCTGTAAGAGCAGCCCAATTCTCTTTGGAGCCACCCCTCGCCCCTCCCTCACCTCACTGCCCTATTCTTTTCTCTGCCCTATTCTTTTCTCTTTTGTTTAAGGATTTTATTTATTTATTTTCAGAGAGAGGGAAGGGAGGAAGAGAGGGAGAGAAGCATCCATGTGTGAGAGATATAGCAACTGGTTGCCTCTTGCACATCCCCCAACTGGGGACCTAGCCTGCAACCCAGGCATGTGCCCTGACGGGGAATCAAACCTGTGACCCTTTGGATCACAGGCTGGTGCTCAATCCACTGTGCCACACACCAGCCAGGGCAACTGGCCTCTTTTTGATGGGACCATCAATGAAGACAGAGATACCCTGTCCTGCACCCCTGTGAATCTGGCTTGGAGCCGAGGGCCGGACACATTTGCAGCTCCATGAGCCCTGGAGAAGACAGCTTCGTACCTGGATTTACCTTGGCCAAGGCCCTGTCTGAGGCCAGCAAAGGAGATTTTTCCTTTTCCTTTGATATTTTTAGCCTTCCATATATATTCCTTTCTGGCCTAAATTAACCAGTGACCAGTTCCACTTACAAAGTACCCTAGGTGCTTTTTAAAATAATAGCTTAAAATCTTCCACTGTCTTAAGCCCTTTGGAAAATTACATCATAGCTTTGGGATGGGGGTCTTGTTATCACCCCCATTTTATAGGCGAGGAAGCTGAGCTTGTTGTTGCTTTACCTGGAGTCAAGCTACTCCAGGGCAGCAACAGTGGGATTTGAACCAGTGCCTGTCTGACTCCCAAATCCAGGTCTGTCCGTGGATGCTGTCCTGGGACGTACTCCGGGACAGTAGGGGGTACAAAGATGGCATCACCACCTGGACAGTTCGAAACCAGTACACAGAGGGCGTGCAAACACCAGTATTGCGAGGCCAAACAAGCCTGGCATGGGGGGCTTTGGAGGCTGCTCAGCAAAGGCTCCTGGAGAAGGGGGCTGACATCTGAGCTTAGCCCTGGAGAAGGAGAGGGGCAAGCCCAGGGAACCGCCAAGGGCAGAAAAAACTGCACGTGATGTGTCCAGAACCGGAGGCAGAGTATACCAGTTAAAACTCTTAGCCCCACCCTGGCTGGTGTGGCTCAGTGGATTGAGCACCGGCCTGAGAACCAAAGGGTCGCTGGTTCAATTCCCAGTCAGGGCACATGTGTGGGTTGCAGACCAGGTCCCCAGTTGGGGGTGTGCACATATCAACGTTCCTTTCCCTCTCTTTCTCTCTCCCTTCCACTCTCTAAAATCTTAATAATAAAACTCTTAGTCGCAACCGCAACCTAGATATGGCTAAACAAAATGAAAATTTAATCCGCTCAAATAATTGAGAAGCCCAAAGGGGGTCTGTGGACATGGCGTCAAGGACACAGGTTAGTGAGTGCTGTCCTCAGGATCTGGTGTCTCCCTCCCGCTGCTGGCTTCCTCTTTGTCGCCTTGTCTCCGTCCTCAGGCCTTGCCCTGCGCTCAAGGGGTGGCTCGCACCAGCTCCTGGGGCCAGTGCTGTGGAGGGCTTCCTTCCTTGCCTTGTCGGTTGTCCAATGGCCTCTTATTGGCTCTTTCTAGAGTATCTGCTCATCCCGATCAATCACTGTGGCTGAGGTGAAGCTGAGGCCTAGGCCTAGGCCACCCGACCCATCCTTGACCAGCATGGGTCAACTTGGGGACCTGAACTAGAAGAAGGGAAGCGGGGGCCCTTGTTTCCAGAAGAAGGTTGAGTGGAAAGTGGGGAACGAAAACGACACATATCGTCTCTGTGGAGTTCAGGCCCAGACACAGGTGGGGCAGGATCCGGGAGGGCCCACAGGGAGGCAAGCCTACAGCTGAGACACAGCGGGGGCACGTGCACCAACGTCCCAAGGAATGCAAGTCCCTTCCATGGCCTCCTGGCCCCAGAACGCAGCTTTGTCCCCTGAAAGGATGCCTGCCGGGCTCCCCACCCAGGTGGTGGTGGCTGGGTGGTGGGCTTATTCTATCCTCAGCCAAGTCTCTGATCTTGACAACGGTTCAGAGCCAGGATTCTTCAAGGAGGCCGTTCCTCCCAAGTTCCTTCCTTCAGTCGGTGCATAATCCATGCCCTACGCTCAGAGGTCCACGTGCGTTTTCCATGATTGCCCAGAATAGCAAGCACTCTGGGCTTTGTGGGCCACCTGGTCATGACTCAATTCCACAGCTGTAGTGACAGAAGCCATGTTATTCACATACCGTCGGTGGCTGCTTCTGAGAGCATATGAACAGCAAAGCCTAACATTTCTCCCTGGCCCTTTCCAGAAAATGTTCGCTAGCTGCTCGTGAGCTAAGAACATCTTTCGAGTCAGTGAATCCCTCCCTCACCATCGGCTTTCATGGCTGCATCCTGCTTCCCTCCCACCACCGTTTCCAAAGCTGCTTGACCAAGAGCATCTGGTTCCCTGGCAAATGTTCTTGGAACTGAGTTTGCCGAGGGAAGACACCTGAGTTTGGGGAGCCATGAGAGGTGTCCCCAAAGCCCTACCTGGCTGCTCTCGTGGCCTGGCCTGGTCTCTAAACTCTGAGAGGCTAACCATCATTTTCTAAGTCATTTTTCCTGACCCAAGGTCTGCAGCTTTGCAAACCTGTGAAGTAGCAGGCTACCTGCTAAGGAATCTTGTTGGCCCTGTCCCAGTCCCGTCCACATGAAACCATTTTTCAGCTCCTTGAAACGCTCCCCCCACCCCCATAATTACAGGTTCCAGCGGTCCTGCTGGGAGCAAAGGCTGTCTTCTGTGCCCGGGGTCACTGTCCATCAAGCTGGGCTGGGGGTGGGGGGAGGAGGGCTCAAGACAGAGAGTCCAGTTTTTCTTGTTTCCAGGAGTTCTCCTGGTTCTCCTCCGGGTTTACTTCTCCTTGGTAGAAACCCTCCATGGACTTGCAAAGGACATGGGGCTCTTTGTCACCTCAAGTCCCTTGGAGGCCCATGGGGCAGTCACTTGTTTAGAAATTGTTGCCTCTTTGGTATTTCTTTCTCTCTAAAAGAGGTATTATAATTTCTGCGCCCCATACATAACCTTAGACTTCTGCCAAGTTTCCCTGGTGGCATTTCCACTCGATAAATGTGGGCCTTTCTGCTCCGGAGCCGGGAGAGGGTTTCTTGTACCAGCAGGGAGGTTTGGAAAGCAGAACTTCTCGAGTCCACGGAGACCCCTGCATTTATCATGTCAGACCCCTGCATGGCTCCCCCAACCAACTTTCAGGTGAATTGGTAAAGCCAGACAAAAATGAGAGCTAATCATCCTGCTTCTTTTTCCAATGTATATATAGCATTGCCTTTTTAAAAAATTGGGGGACTTCAGTGGTTTTTTTTAAACATTTGCAATTTTATTTTTTTGTTATTATAAAATGATACGTGGTCCTTCGAGAATAATTGAGAACTCTGAGACCGGGCAAACAAAGGAACCATCGCCACCAGCCCACGTCCAAGGTGGTGAACAAGAGTAGAAATGTGGGACAAACTTTTCCAACTCTTATTAGTAGAGTGACAGGTCTTCCCTTCCCCTTCCCTCAGGGCCCCTGACTTTCAGTGGGCATCTTTTCTGCACAGGCACTTCAAGGCGTAACATTTGGCCAAACTGAGATTGCTATGTCATGGCCGTGTCCCTCCCACACCTGAGCATGTGATACAATTCTGGGCAGTGAGGTAAGGAGGCAGCTGTCTGCTCAGGGGCTTCTGGGGAAGGTCTCCTTCCTCCTAAAGGCGACACAAAAAGAAATGGCCAGCTTGTGCTCCACCTGGGAATGGGGCAGACGTGGGAGAGAGGGTCGAGCCTGGAGACTCAGAGCTAGAGCAGGAGCCCTGGCCCGTGTCAAGAGACACCCCCCAATGTTAAGCCAATTGGAGCTGTGAGCCTGTCGCTATGATGGAAACTGAATAGCAAGCGTGTGTGCTTCCGAGGAAAATACAGTGCGGTCTCCGGAGCGACAGCCTAGAAGTGTGGCCAATACCTTCTATGATTACCGTTTCCTTTGGAGGAAGCTAAGACTTCTTCAGAGAGAATCTTCAAGTAGCTTTTGCTTTGGCCCCAAATGGTTTTAATGTCATATAATGATACCAGCAAAACAAACAAACAAAACCAGACCGACCGTTTCTGAGGTTCTACGGGTGAGAAAAGGAGGGGTGCGGAGGGGTGATCTATTGGAATGTAGGGGAGTGGTCGTGAAGCAGCATCTTCTCACACAGCGCACTCTGCACGCTCACGGGGCTTGGCTTGATGTGGGGGTGCTGCTGCAGGTGGAGGGGTGGAGAGATAACCCCCCAGAACTAAAGGCCAAATAGAATATGGCACCTTTGGTGACGCCTTCTGAGCCCTTTAAGAACATGAACTCATTCAAACTTCAGGACACACCGAGGAGGTAGGTCCGTGGCCACCTTGCCACGGTTGCACAGCCGGTGAGACACGAATAACCTCCACGCCGCCCTGCCTCCCCGCCTCCAGAGAGGCTCTGATTCTGGACTTGCAGCTCCTGGGCTGGGCAAGCGTGGGCGTTTGCCTTCTTTGAGCCTTGAGTCCCCACCTGCAGAGCAAGGGGAACTCCAGAGCGGCTGGGGAGCCTTTCAAGCACCTGACTTCGGTGTTCAACAGACAGAAGCGGTGCTACTTACTGCTGACTTAGAGCTCACGTGGGGGCGGTGTTCCAGAATTTAGGGATTGGTGCATCCCCAACAGAGCCGGTTGAGGCCAAGATCCCGCGCTGGGCAGCAGCTGCTAGTGCCTCAGCCTGCACAGAGCTCAGCTGTGTGTGGAAGGATGGGACAAGTCACTCTGGAAGCTTCTCCCCTTGAAACACCTTGACATTAAGGAATCTTCCTCCTTTGCCTCTGTCTTCCCCCTCCGCCTCTCTCTTTCCCTCCCTCCCTTTCTTCCTTAAATACCTGGAGTCGGTTGAAGTCTTCCCAGAGTTTGGATTCTGGACTTGCAGCTCCCTGGCTGGGCTCCCGTCAGAGTGGGCGTGGCTGGCACTGGGCAGCATTAAGGGACCACAAAGTCCCTTGGTCAGCCTCTCCTCTCCTCACCTCTCTGCAGAAACAAGACCTGAAGTCTTTCCGAAGGGGCTTTTTGGGGTCGCCTCTGGTTGGGCGGAGCTCCTGCCATGCACAGCCTTGTCAGGGCCCTGAGCCAGGGCTTTTGCATTGGGTGGGGCCTCCCTGCCAGGGCCAAGTCGACTCACCTCTCGGGCCAGTTGTCTCAGACCTTGGAGACAAGCCACGTCATGCCAAGAGATTTCTGCTCCCCAAATCCAGTGCCCAAGGGTGCGGTCCCGCCATCACCCCAGTCTGCTCCTCCCTTTGCGTTCCCTTCTCCTGGTTTAAGGAGGAAACACAAAATCTGCTCTTACAAAAGGCCAGTCCTCCACTTTGCCCCAGGTTCCACTTTTTTTTTGACCTTCTCAGGGACTTCGAGTCTTTATTCTCTCTTGAACTTCCCTCTCTCCCCACGCTCACTTTCACCAGCCCCTGGACCTGCTCCCATGTTGAAACAAGAGCAGACACCTTCTGGCTTCGCCATGTCCCTCCAGCGCTCGCCCTCCTGTCCTGGCTCTCCGTCCCTGTGCATTTCCTGCATTCCGACCCGTTCTCTAGCCCGCTTCAGTCTGGCTTTGGTGTCTGCCTGAATTTGCTCTTGCCAAGGTCATGTTCGTGAATGCATTCAAGTCTTCGTGTTCCGGTGCTCCTTACCTGTACTTGGCGCAGCCGACCTCTCTCTCCTTGCTGCCCTTCTGTGACGTGCTCCTGATTTCCTTACCCCCTCCCCGGCCCCTGCTCCTCAGTCTGCACCCTCGGCTCCTCTTCTTCCTGCTTCTCAGTGTTGGGTCCTGCCTGGTCGTTCATAGCCGGACGCCCATGAGACGGTCTCCTCTGTCACCACAGCTTTAAACACGATCCAGTGACTGAAGACCCTCACATTTACGTCTCCAGTCTCGTGGACACCTAAGAACTCCATCACCCATGTGACAGCCTTGTGGGCATTCTGCACTCAACGTGTGCGTGACAGAACTTTCCACCATCTCCCCGTCTGTTTCCTCCCTGGTCCTCCCAGCTCCAGGACGGCACGGCCCTTCAACCCCGACACCCATGTTGCCGTCCTCTGTTTCTTCATTCCCCTCCCTCCACCTCCCAGCCAGTCGGCCACTGATGGTCAGTTCTGCTCCCAGATGCCCCTCAGATTTCACTTTCTTTCTTTTTCTTTTTTTCTTTTTTGCATTTCTTTCTTTTTTTGTTTAATTTGCATTGACTTTGTTGGGGTGACACTGGTGAATGAAGATCTCACTTTCCCCATCGTCCCTTTGCTGCCCTAGGTCAGGCCACCGTTGGCTGCCCCCTGGACGCTGTAACACTCTCCCCAGTAATCACCAGCCCCCCTTCTCACACTGCTGCTGCTGCTGAGACCTTTCGAGAATGAAAATTGAGTCAGATCCCTTGCGGAAAACCATTCCGTGCTCCCTAGTGTCCTTAAGGTGATGTCTAAGGTGACCTCTTTCACTTGGTTTCTGGACCCTTCAGAGTCTGGCCACGCCCCGCCTCGCCAATCTCCAGGGCTACCCAGCTTCCAGAGACACGGACAGGCTCTCAGGCCCAGAACGTTCTTTCCCTTCCAGGCTTGTGCACTTGCTGCTTCCTTCTTGGGATGCCCTCCCTCCCCTAACTCCCACTTCTCATAGACTTCTACTCATCCTTCTATCCTTGGCTATCACTTCCTCCAGAAAGCCTTCCCTGATTCATCCTCCCAAAACAAAATAAAAATCAGATCAGATCCAGAACAGTGAGTCAGAGCTGTGTTTCTTCCCTAGGGAGGGACCAGGAAAGCTGTGTTTGCATAATAGCCATGTCATTTTCCCCCGCCTGCTTTGTTACAGGCTAATAGAAGTAGGGCAAGGACAGCATCGGTTAGAAACACTGACATCCACTAGAAAAACACCGACCTTTACCTGGTATGTGATCAGCTGATTGCGACAGGTCTTCAGAAAAGGAAGTAGAAGCAGAGACTGGATTCATGAAATGTGTACATGGCCCACATAAAAAGACGCTTTACTGGGTTTTATAGAAATCATTTTTTTTCTTTCCTAATGGGTGGTCCATTATTCCAAGGACAGATTACAGAATTGGTTCCTGCCTTTCATATATTAAATCACATCAACATCGGCTTCTGGCATTTTAAACACACCCTTGGCTAATCTTGTTTCCTTTCTACTGTTGTTATTTGGGATGGCTCGAGGGCTCTGCCCGGGAGGAGGCTGGCTGCACCGTATTTTTGACACCCCGTGGCAGTACTATCTGATGCGCCCGAATGTAGGGACAGGATCAGTATTGATGACCGAAGGGGGATGAATGAAATTACTCTCTGACCAGAGCACAGGGGTTGATGTCATCAGCCCCCACAAGTCCAGGCACAGCGTCCCACCCTGAATCGCTGAACCACAGAATGAAAGTGGCAGGGTTCCGAGGGCACCTGTGGCTCTGCTTCCAAACCTGTGTGATTATCCAGCTGGGCCCTTGCTCCCGGGCAGGTGTCGCAGAGGAGGCAGGCTGCCGGCAGGATGGAAGAGGAGGGCGGGGGACCGGTAGGGTTGAGAAGTTCTTACAGCACTTCCCCTGATCTGATTTCCCTTTTGTTTGTTTGTTTTAAAAATCACTGCAAATCTCTGGAAAACCAGACCTAGAACTGGAGAGAGAAAGTACGGTATCAGTGTCAACACACATCTGTGACTCTGAAGGAGCCCCTGCTCCCCATTACTGGCAGTGGCTAGAGTCTGCTCACCACCTTGTGGTCAAACCCAGGGACTACACACACCCCCCACCCCCCACCCCCGGTTCCAAGTGCTTTGTGCAGTGGTAGGACCAGGATTTGGACCCCAGTCAGTTGCCCCTCCCAAGTCTGGGGTCTAAAGGCCTATGTTCAAGTCCTGGCTTGACCACTCCCAGCCACGAGCAATGAGGACTCCATTTTCTCATCTGAATCGCAGAGAGAGCAACGTTGGCGTCTCTCCAGGGAGAAATGAGACCCACTGAGAAATGAGATTCCTCATCACAGGCTTGTCGAGTCTCCTGGGTGTGGTTGAGGGGTATTGTTTTTCTGAAGTTAATATAAGAACACTGGTCTTCCGGGTTACCTTCAAACAAGAAAATTAGATGCCTGGGTGGTTCGGATGTTCAGCACTGGGAGGGATTTGAGGGTCTTTAGGTGTGACCTCCTTATTTTAGACAAGAAACTGAAGCTCAGGGAGAGAAGACAGTAGAAGCGCAAAGCCTGGCGCGCACCGCGGAACTTGGACTTGCCTCGGCCACGCGTCAAAAGCTCTGACTCCAGGTGAGGACACCGAAGGGCAGAGGGTCCCAGGCGGGCTCCTGAGAACGGGCCCTTTGGAAGCTGAATCCTTCTTCCTGTGGATGAGAGGCGCCTAGAGACCCCGTGAGTGGGGCTCAGCAGGCAGCTCCTGGGTGTGCAGAATTGCTGGCATCAAGTGAAGATCGAGCCCAGTGTCCCAGGCCACTTGTCACTCAACAGAGGAGGAAGCTGATACCCTCAGGGAAGAGGGGGAGAGGCTGTCCTGACCACTCACCATTGTCTGCAACTGTTCCGTCCCAGAAAACTGTGTCCCTGCCAGCGCAGCCCTTTGTCTCATTAGGACCAAATATCTATTTTCTTAGAAGGACCTTGGAACTACTCATGCACTTAATAACATTATTCCATTTCCCCTCCCCGGCAGCCTTGCAAAAGGTTTGTTTCCAGTTTACAGCTGAGGAAAGCAAGGCTCAGGGAGGTGCCCTGCCAAGCTCGAGACCAGTGAGGGGGTCCAGATTTGAACCCGTTTCCAGTCAGCTCTGGCTACTGGGTTCACAGCCACCGAAGTGTCCAGTGCTATAAGACACTTTGGCCTCTTGGTTGACAGGGGGGCGGGGGGGGGGGGCTGTTATAAAGGGGTATTGAGGAGGGTCATGTTCTCCTAGGACGTCTGTCTTCAGAGTTTCCTTAGATTTACTCTGGGACCTGGAGCAGATCAATTACCCTCCCATATTACTTTTTGAAAAATGAAGTAAAGAGTACAAAAGGGCAGGCCAAATGCTCCTGCCTCCGTGGCTGATGCACTGTGACTGCCCAGGTAAAGCCTGTCCCTCCTCTCGTGCCACCCAGCCCTGAGCTGCTGCCGCCGCTACCTGATCAGGACTCAGATGAATGAGGCCACCAAAGTGAGGAGGGAGGGGAATGTAAGGCTCTGGGGATTTCTTCCTACCCCCAAACAGCACACCCGTGGGAAGAGGAGCAGGGACATCCCTTGTTGGAAATACCCCAGTCCTGGAGGGACGATGGCAGCCCTGTCATTTAATGAGAAACAGAAGTCTGTCCCAGAAGTCCTGGGAGAGCCTGGGGAGGGCATGGGGTTCCTTGGTCCTGAATCCCCAACAGAGGCAGACCCAACCCACAGGCTGATCTCCCCTGAGTACCCAGCTGCTGGCTTACCTGGCATCCACTCAGAAGACTGTGCCTTGGGTCATCCTCTCACCGTGTCCTCAACCCAGTGGACAGGAAAGTCCCCTTCAATTCTGTCATTGTTTTGTTACCTCGGAAGTGTTTCTAACTAAGCCTGCAGGTCAGAAACATCAGACTAGCCCTGGAGGAAGGTCATCAGTGGGTGAATAATGAGGGATGGGGTTGCTCTCTTTCTGGAGACCCCTGCCTCTAGGTTCCTCAGAACCAGGTGTCGCCTTTTACCTGCCACAGTACCTCCTGTCTGGGACTGTTTGTCCGTCTCCAGAGTCCAGCTGGAGGTGTCTGTAGAGCTCAGGTACGTTCATAGCCTAGTTAGCACCACCCCACAAACTCTAAGTCACGCTAAAACGCATCCACTGCACACCTGGAAACATCTTCCTTGGTATAAGTGGAAAAGGGTTTTGCAGCTGAGGTTTGCCAGGAACAAATTGTTTACTTTGCCCTCTCAAATGTTACTGAAAGTCACATTTTATTATGTTTATATGCAACACACGATGAAAACCAAAACATTCTATGTCCTTGGAAATTTAAAGACAAATCTAAATAAGTTGTGAGTTAAAGAGGAAAAAGCAAATGTAAATGAGAAAATTGAACAGTAATGAAAACCCTTCCTCGTTAAACTAATGTAGTGCCTACGGGGAAATATATGGCCTTAAATGCACATATGTAATGAGGAAAGGAGACTAAAATTAATGAGCTAAATGTCCAAATGCAACAAATAAAAAAAAATCAAAGTCTACCCAAAGAAAGTGGAAGAAACAGAATGATAAAATAGTAAAAGTGAATTAGAATGAACTCAGATATCCACAAACTAAAAGTTGGCTATTCAAAAGTGAAAACCAATAGATAAAGCTCTGATTGTACTACTTACGGGAGAAAAAAGAAAATACAAGCCAGGGACCTCCTCCGGCTGCGCCCGCTGGGCTCCTGTGTGGACTTGTCTGCTTTGAGCTCTGACTTCCTGCTTTCCTCCGAGCGTTGGGCAGCCGGGCCCCAGCCCTGCGCAAAGGCCCTAGCACGCAATGGGAGTTAGGATTACTGGGTGAATAGCAAGTGGGCACCCGGAATCGGCCCCATGTTTGACGGTGGTAGGACGACTGTGCTGGGCCCCGCACTGAGTTCTAGCTCACAGAGCCCCACCCTGGGGATCCTCACCGCCAGACCCGCGACTCTCCAAGTGTGGTCCGCAGGCCAGCCGCCTCCGCACTGCCCAACTCCTGCCCGCCCCCCACCCCATGCCAGGCCACAGAATCGCAAACTCCGTGGCTGCTGCGCAGGGGTCCCCCGGTGAACAGGCTCTCCAGGTGCTTCCCATGCACATTACCATTTGAGATCCACTGTTCTGGAGTTTTGGAAAGACCTCAGTTGAGTAAATGGGGTTCCAGTAGAGAGAAGGAAGCTTTCCCAAGACCCGCAGAATCTCAGCTCTTCCTGGGCTGGGCTGCTGGTGCCCACTGTCACTCCACAGGGCAGCTGTGTTTTCCATCGCCCACCATGGGGGGAGGAGGGAGCGGGGGATGGAGAGTGTCAGGGGGTTGGCCCAGTCGATGGTGACTTTAGGGCTCAAGTCTGGTTTTCCCCTTTTAAATAATTGCTGCTTTATTGATTTCTCATTTTTCCAAATGGACTTCATGGGATTTATTGGGTAACCATTCCCTTTTCCACTGAAATGATACTGATCGTCATATACCAACTCCGTGTGTGTATTTAGGTGTTCGCTCCCCTCATCTATTGAATTTTTGTCTTCGAACTGGGACCCTATTATCTGTGTTCAGAAAAATTGGGGTTTCAGAATAATCAGAATATTTCAACGGAGGTGCCAGCACTTTGGAGGCAGTGGTACCCAACCTGAGGGCCCGGAATGGTGGGGTTTGTGCCTTTTCCCCAAGCTTCTGGGTGGTCCTGATCCTCTCCTTGGAAGGTGGGACCTCCTGGTAGTTGTGGGAGCCCATCTGCATGAGCACTGCCCCTCCACCAGTTTCAGGCACCAGGTCCCCACCCCACCCCTGGGGTGTGCATGCGCACGTAGCGGGCTCTGCCTCCACTGGGCAGGCTGGGTGACCCGTCGCCATCTTAGGGAGCAGCACTGATTTCTACCCAAGAGTGGGAGTCCACATCTGAGAGAGAACCATCAGAGTCAGAGAAGATGGCGCCCATGGAGCTTCAGCTCCCTCAAGACCTCCCAAATATGAGGCCCAGAACTTTTGGGGGGTCCAGACCCTCCTCAGGAAGATCTGGTGGAAATGCTGGTCACTTCTCAGGAGAAAAAAGGAATCCAGGAACACTGGGTTTGGCCCCAGTGTGCTGGCCTTCACAGCTTCCAGAACCATCTTCCCAGGTTCTAGGGTTAGAAATCCTATCTCGAAGTAGGGTGTCCATGAGTCCATGTGTATGAGTGACAGAGAGAAAGAGATGCAGTGTGGTTTACTTGAGAATTTCCTGTCCAGAAGACCCACTTTATAGAATTTCCTTCTTTTTCTTTTTTTTTGGTTTTTATGTATTTTTAATTTCTCTTCCTTTTCTATTAAAGTCGTTGGAACTTTAGTTTCAAAGCCCTTGAATTATCCACCCACCTGTATCTGCCCCCGCCATGAACTTTCATGGTCCCACTGCTAACTGTAAAGGCTGTTCCTGCCTTTCTCCTTCTCCAGGGTGTTTCATGCCCTCTGTGGGACCATGCAAAAGAAGTGGGGGGCGGGGTGGAACTAGCCACCCCAGATCCCCTCTGCCCGGCCTGTGTCCTTCTATACCTTGCTTCACACTCATGGAAAACACACACCATATGCCTATGCGTATCCACTTAACAAACGCGCGGCGGGTCCATAGAAATCATTTTTGCAGCATTACCACCGGTTCTGTGAGTTCTGAAGTGAAATGTCAGGATGATGTGTACACACCAGTGACACAGCAATGGTGCAACTGAGATTAGCTGATTACCTGATAAGACAAGCTCCTTCCTCTGTCCTGAGAAAATGGACACGCTCCTCCATTTCTTTTTAGACTTTATTTATGTTTAGAGAGAGTGGAAAGGAGGGAGGAAGAGAGGGGGAGAAACATGATGTGTGAGAGAAGCAGCAATCAGTTGCCTCTCTCGTGCCCCCAGCCAGCGACCTGGCCCGCAACCCAGGCATGTGCCCTGACTGGGAATCGAACCAGTGACCTTTGAGTCCACAGGCCGGCACTCAATTCCCTGAGCCACACCGGCCAGGGCAGCTCCTCCATTTCTAACCTCAGTGCTGAGATGTATCAAGCACCTACTGTGTGCCAGGAACTGCTCTCGGCTCATTCTACATTAGCTCTCATTTTATCACCACGATTACTCTACAAGGCAGTTACCTGTATCACTCTCCTTTCTTAACGGAAAGACTAAAGCTCAGAGAGGAATTCAACCTACGTTGCCCAGCCTGGCCCCGGCAGGCGTGGGATTCGAACCCAGGGAGTCTAGCTGCAGACTGTGGCTTCTCTGCTCTTCTCTACTGACAATTATCACATAGTTTCTCTCCCTTGAGTGTTTGGTGGGTTTGTTTCCCACGGCTGCTATAAAAAATTACCACAAACAGCCCTGGCTGGTGTGGCTTAGGGGTTGAGTGCCGGCCTGTGGACTGAAAGGTCGCTGGTTCAATTCCCAGTCAGGGCACATGCCCAGTTGTGGGCCAGGTTCCCAGTAAGGGGTGCATAAGAGGCAACCACACATTGATGTTTCTCTCTCTCTCTCTCTCTCTCTCTCTCTCTCTCCCTTCCTCTCTCTAAAAAGTAAAATAAATAAAATCTTCTAAGAAAATTACCACAAACAGCGACTTGAAACAACACTGTGTTTATTCTCTTGCAGTTCTGGGAGACAGCATTCTCAGATGGGTTGGCAGGGCTGTGTGCCTTCTGAAGCTTTAGGGGGAAATCTGTTCTCTTGCCATTTCCAACTTCCAGAGGCCTCCCACATTCCTTGGCCCAGGGTCCCTTCCTCCATCTGCAAAGCCGTTGCTGCCTCCCTCTTACAAGGACCCTTATGATTGATTGGACCCACCTGGATGATCCAGGCTAATTCTCAGGTCTCCGCCACGCGGTCATTCTACAGCACAGCCAGAGTCACTGGAGAATGCCTCCCTGACCCCCATTCCATTGATTTAACTCCACCGCCAGGAAAACCTGTCCTTCGTGGCTCAAAGCGGGGTTTATGAGACCTCCCTCGGGAAGGTCATTACAGGGACATTAGGAAATGCTCTTTGTAGGGTTTTCGGGCCCTGGCCAGGTGATTTCAAAGCAGGTCACGCAAGACCAGGAACAAGTCCGGACGGGGCAGAGTTTCTGACATAGCAGTTTAGGAATGGTGGGCCAAAGGAGCTGAAGTCTTCAAGTGAGAGCTGAGACATAATCTTATCTTCCAGAAGCAGGTATTTCCTGGAACAGCAGAGAAGTGACTTATACCAGATCCCAGCAAGGTGTTGCCTAACAGGGGGGATTATGCCGGTTTTAGCTCTCACAGCTGCAATAATAATAGCACCCCCCCTCTTTTTCTTAGTGCCTCCTACAGGCCCCGCAAGCTGAATCCGCTTTGGCAAGGCCAACCACCCTAAAGGCAAGTATTTCGATCTAATCTCAGTAGTGTGGCCTAATAACTCCGCTCTTGGATCTGCGAGCCCAAAGGTCCCGCATCAGAATCCTGGCTTCTCCACCTCCTTCCTGGGCCAATACGGGCAGATAAAGTCTGGCGTGCCGCTCGGCTTCTTCAGCGAGAACATCAGGACGCCACCCCCAACTCCGAGGGTGGCTTCGGGAGCACAGAGGCTCCGCCATCACTCACAGCACACCCCTGTTGGCCCGCCCTCCCAGTGTCATTATTAACAGTACCTTTTTGTTATTCTCGAAGTGTCTTGCGGATGATCAGTTCCGTGGGTACAGTTCAATACTGTGAAGCTCCGGTTACTAGCTGTACTTGGGAGAAAGGGGCGTGGTTCTGAGAATACGAAGTGGAAAGAATTGTCCAAATTAAAGGCGCTTAGCAGGCCGAGTGCTATTCTTTCTGCCTGGGGTAGTCTCCCCAACCCCACCCCCAGTGCAATGCCACACAGTGTAACTCTATATTTGTGTGACTTTGTTCCCATTGGATCAGGAGCCCCGTGGGACCCCCAATGAGGCCAGTCTCATTCCTGACTGTCCCACGGCTCCTAGAACTGGGGAGCAGTTCAGCACGTCATTACACACAAATACTTGGCCTGCCCCCTTGTAAGTGTCCACGAAAGAGGGTGTCTGTATGCAAGGCAGCTCTTCCCTCCCTGAGAACCAGCCTCAAAGGTGTCACCCCCAAAGTTCAGGGAGGGTCCATGCCCCCAGCCCCAGGAGCACAGTCGGGAACAGACATTACCTGCTCCGTCCCTCCCCGCGTCATCCCAGGCCCCCCGCAAACACCCAGAATTGGTGAGAAACAGAGCATCCTTCCGCGGCCCCACCAAAACTGACTCTGCTCAGCACCCCCTCGCGCAGCGGGTCGACACGGGAAGTGAGATGCGCTGTCCCGGGCAGTGGGTTCTCAGGTGTGGTTTACGTGGTGGGCTGAGGCCTGACCACAAATGCCCCCAACAAACTGGATTTTCTCCTGTAATTACCATCCCTCAGGCTTGGCCTTTGCAAGGTTATCGCCATCCAATCAGATGGGATTTCTTGGCGCCGGTAGGAACAGGTTAAGACTCTTAATAGGAACAGATTAAGGAATGCTCTATGCCTTGGTTCTCCTGACAAGGGTCTCCCAGGGGAAAATAACCCCACGGCAATGTGTGTATTTAGAGGTCTGCGGTCCACCGCGCTGGTTTGCAAACTTCAAGCACGGTGGGAGAGCTCTGAGGGGATCACGTGATTCAGCAGTTTCAATTCTTGGAACCTTGTCCTCAGAAACACACGGGACCAACAGGTGCACCAACCAGGCTTTTATCTCTCCTGGTAATAACAGGAAGGACTGGAATGACCTCGCGCCCATTACGGGGGAAGGGGCCATGACGCACGCCTGGGCAGTATATCCATACAAAGGAATGCCTCCGCGTTGCTGGAAGTAATGAGGCAGTTGAAGATGACATCAGGGGCCTGGCAGGAGACAGCAAAACAAGCGTTGCTGTTTTGCCAGAGCTACCCGCAAGATCTGAAACCAGGTTGAGAAATCGAGGGAGATCAGGGTTTCTCAGCCTCGCCGGGGCTGGCATGGCGGCCGGGTAACTCTCGGTCGCGGGAGTCATCCTGTGCTCCGTGGGATGTTCGGCAGCTCGGCCTAGATTCTACCCACTGGCCTCCTGAAGCAACCCCTCCCCCTAGTTTCGACCACCTAAAATGTCTCCAGATGTTGCCATTTGTCCCCTGGAGGCACAATGGCCACGCCCCCATCCCCTGCCTGAGAGTCACCGGACCAGGGTTACCTATGACCAGGTTTCCTTGCTGTCCTCTTCAGAGCTGCGGAAATGACTCACCTCCCCCCATTTCAGGCTCAGAAATGCCCCGTCTGATAAAGTATAGTCACCCTTCTCTCCAGAAGAAGTGGCCCTGCGCTTACAGCATCGTCATCCCGATGGACGTCTGGCACCCAGGCCCCTGGGGTGGTATCGAGACCAATACGAGCAATAACACCGTGAGCCTCGGTCAGGTGCAGCTGAACTGCCACCTTCCCTAAAATCTGGGCTCCTGTGTTTCTCAGTTTTTCCTGAAGACCAGAGTAAAATAACTAAGTTATTTGAATGAAGTTCTTCTGAGAAGGCATCAGCCAGCTCTGGATTTCCCCATTTTAACTTCTTTTTTTCCTTTAGATCTGAGCCCTGCTAGAGAGTGGGAATTCCACTTCTAATTCTGTGAATAAATGTTAAGTGATCGGACTGAGTTTCAGGGACCCAGGTGATTCCTAGGGATAGAACCTGAACCAGTGGACAGCCCCGCCCCCACCATGGGGGGCTCCTATCCTGTAGTAGGGGCAGTGGGGGCGTTGACATGGGCCGACATGAAATAAATAAGAAAATGACAAATCAGTGACACACTGCGAATTGTGATATCTCCAACACTTAGTGGGAGGGCCTCCCTGACCACCTCGTTGCATGTTCTAGCTCGGGACGGTCCCCAGCCCTCTCACCTGCCTTAGAATTCTGTATCCTTGGTCCCTGGCGTCTTCTGAGGCTGTCTGTATCTGACCCGTTTGTGCATTAGGTCCTGTCAGTGGGAGGGACATCAGGAGAAGAGGAAGGTTGGTGTGTTTTGTTCACTGCTGTGTCCCTGATGCCCGGAGTGGCGCTGGCACACAACATGTGCTCCATATGTCCTTGTGGAATGAAGGATGCAAAGGGACAACTGAGGCAGAGATGGGGGATCCCAGGGAGGAGGGGCACTGTGGCCCCAGGGGGGCTGGGGAAGGCCAGCTTGAGAAGATGACGCGTATAACCCGAGTCCCGTGCGAGAGGGGACTGGCTAGTCAGGGCTTTTCCCTGGCTGATGCCACAGACACATGCGGACATTGAACGCACTGCAGAGTGACCTTTGAAGGTCAAGGCTCTCACTGAGAACGCCCGCCTAGGGCTTGGCAGACACCGCTCCTCCCTTTCCCTCCCCCTAACCCACGAGGTCGAGAATGTCATCTCTGTTTCAGATGTGTGGAGACCGAGGCACAGAGGGGTTAGGTAACTTGCTAGTGAGGGGTGAAGGTGGGATTTGAACTCAGAGCTGTGGGACCCCACGATCCACCCCCAATCACCGCCCCGACACACACACTTGGGCAGAACCAGGTCCAAGAGCTGACTGCCTCAGACCAGGTTGCTCTCAGCACCTCGCAACTCAGACGTGGCCAAGCCCCTGGCCTGGCCCAGCGGTGTGGCCCGGAGCACAGAGCCCGGGTGGAATGGCATCCATGTTGGTCCTCATCTCCCATTAAAGGGTCAGGGGTCAGGACCACCCAGAAGCTCCCCAGACTTGCTGGCACCCCAGCCTGCCTTTAAAATGCTGGCCCCTCACCAGCCTCCCTGATCCTGCTGTGAACCCGAACCCAGACCTCTGGGAAGTGGCATCGGCCAGGCAGTGGAAAGTCACACCCCTTGTCTGTTGTTTCAACTTTGTTTGCCATAAACATAACAACCTTTTTGGAATAATTCTGATCCTTCCAATTTTTATCAATACGGACAATGATCTGGTATTAGTAAAGGGAAGAGCAGATAGCTCGTGGGGGCTTTGGTAAAAGGCGGCAGGTGTCGTTCCACGGCAGTGGAGAAAGAATTGTTCCCAAGTGCCATTAATCAAAGACATTTTAAGAATGATACCCCCATCGTTAGTCCCAGAGAAAAGGCAGACACAGCAAAGACAAAAGATATGAAGAGAAATCACAGCAGAAACACAGCAGAAAACAGAGAAGCGCTAACACAAACCCCTGGACTTGGAGGGAGAAGACAGTGACACCTCCCTCACGAGGACTTCAGGTGGGAAAAGCATGAAGCCAGAGGGGCTGCCTTCAAGACCATGAGGTCCTGCACGCTCAGCATCCAGCTTCGAGGACACGGGACAGACTCGGGGTGCTCCTCCGCAGACGAACACCCCCCAGCAGCTCCCCAGGGAGACAGCCTCGAATTTAAAGTTTTTCTTCCCTTCACGTGTTTAGACTTTTATTTCCTGTGGAGGTATGGATACCTCCTCTGCAGGTTTTGAAATTGATATAAATGCATCATGCTGATATATCATTTTTAAACTGGAGGTAAAGTCACACGGCATTTGAACATTCAGGGCATTCACAGTGTGACACACTCATCCTCTCTGTCTAGGTCAGGGACATTTTCAGGGCCGGAGAGGCAACCCTGAACCAGTGAGCAGACACCCTGTGAGTTTGCCCCTTCTGCATATTTCATAAAAAGGGAATCCTATAACATATTCTCCTTGGTGACTGGCTTCTTCCACTTCATAGGATGTGTGGATGGACTACATGGGTTTGTCTGTTGGGGGGACACTTGGGTTGTTTCCGTCATGTGGCTGCCGTGTGTAGCGCTGCTGGGGACATGCGTGTGCAAGTTTGTGTGTGAACGCCAGCTCTCATTTCTTCAGCGTGCACACCCAGTCACCGGGTTGTTATAATTCTCCATCCACCTTCTTGAGGAACTGCCAAGCCGATTTTCACAGTGGCTGTGCCCTTTAGCATCTCCACCAGTGATACACGAGGGTCCCTGTTTCCCTGCATCCTCTCCAGTACTTATTATTTTCCTTTCTTTATTTTTTCCATTATAGCTATCCAAGGGGGGGTGTGAAAAGTTCTGAAAACTTCTTCCTAGCCATGACTTTCCTTAACAATATCTGTATTCGTACACACAGCTTACCACAGAAACACGTGAAGACTTAAAGGAATTTAGGACCTTCTACCCCCAAGTAATGCCACTTGGGCGTAGTTGCCATTTTGAGGTGACGGCCCTTGAAAATCAGCAGTCACGGGAAGGGCTCCTTGACCACCTCCTTTCTACCTAAAAACAGGCCATAACCTTTCCCATAAGAAAGATGTCTTATACCTGTACCAGGAAGAGAATGTTCCAGAAACTTGGAACAGACACTGAGATAAATCTGTACAAACAAACCTGCTGAAGTCACCTTTATCTCCCGCCACCCCTCCCCCGCCGTATCTCCTGGTCACTTCTTTACAAATTACTCACTCAAACCCCGTGGTCTTGTAGCGTCTCCTTGTCTAAAAGGTACGGAAACTTCCTGTTCTGGTCACTTCTTGGGGGTCTTCGAAGGCCCAAGGGATAGGTGAAAATTTAATGAAACTTGAATGTTTCTTCTCCTGCACCCCTGTCTCACGTCAGGTGAGTTCTGGGGCCCAGCCCAGGCGCTGAAGAGGGTGAGAACCTCTCCCTCCCTGCGACCTCCATGCAGCCCAGCCACCACTGCCCAGTGGGCCTGCTGCCCCCAGCCAAGCTGCCTATGTAGGTCATTTCGCTCACTGGTCTCACCAGCCCGGTGACACTGGGCACCTTAGCGCTCCGCATTTAGCAGATGAGGTCACAGAGGCTGAGGTTCCAGTCTGGAAAGTTCTTGCTAAGAGGCAGCCTCAGCTGCTGGCTCATGACTCATTGTCTTTCCCCTCCAAACGACACTAAAACTAAAGACTTTGTCTTAATTTGTGTGTAGGCTGGTCTCTGACGATGTATCGCAGGGGCTGGGGGAGAGCAGAAGGGCGCCTCAGGACTGTCCTCGGCACCACCTGCTCCTCGGGAGGGTGGTGAGGGGCACCAACAGGGGCCCCTGCAGTGGCCCAGCCTGGGCTGCTGGCACTTAGCATGCACCCGCCCATACCTGCCTCTCTGTCCTCCCTGGGTGCTGTCTCTGACTCCCTCCCTCCACTTCCAGAACCTGCAGGTGGGGTTTACAGGCTGAATTAGATTGACGTTAAATTTTTTTTTTTTTGTCAAAGATTCTTCATAGGTAGGATTGACGGATAAAGTTAATCAAAATACAGCATGCCCTAAGTTTGAATTGCAGATAAATAATGGACACTCTTTTAGTATAACTTATGCCCCAGGCAATAGTTGAACAGCCTACTTCTGCTAAGAATAATGTTTGTTGTTTATCCGAATTCAAATTTCCCTGGGCATCCCGCATTTTAGCTGGCAACCCTGTTAAAGTCACAATGCTGCTGTCCGACTCTCTCTGTCTACCAGTTACTGACCATAGATTGGACCCTGGTTACAATGGTGATGCCCAGGCCTCTCAATGGCCAGCTGGGGAACCCACCGCATCAGGCACTGGAAATGGAAAATCAAAAATGACCTTTGCTCCCCAGAAGCCAGCTGCCTGGGGTGTTTCTGGCCCCCTTCAATTCCCCTCTCCCCATCCTGGTTTTGTTGACTTGTAATCACAGGCCCGCAGGAAGAGCTAACAGCCAGATGACCGACTCGGGATCCACGGACTGCCTCCCGCTCTGAGCTGACATCTCTGGGCAGGTTGTTCTTGCGAAAGCCAGCCCTCGCTGAGTCTTATCTGCCCACTTTACAGATGAGGAAACCATTACCTGACTCATTGGGTGGTTTGGAAGTCGAAAACAGACAATTTGTTCAACAGACATGTTTAGGCTCCTTGACTGTATCACTAGGTGCAGAAAAGGCATTTGATAAAATTTCATACACAGTCAAGTTTAAACAAATCGACAACCTTTTCCTATAAGAGCAACTGAAACTGAGAAGGAGCACCCACCACAAACATGTAGTAAACATCATTCTGGAGGGTGGACACAGCTCACCAAACGTAGGGATAAGACAAAAACTCAAACCGTTTCTATTTCCTTGCAGTGCAATGCTGGGCATCCTGGCCAGGGACCGGTGAGGGTCTTTCCGGGCCCTAACACAGGGATGAGTCTGGGTCATGGGCACGTTTTGTTTTTATAATGAAAAGCCAACTGTTTTATTAAAAACATGACCGAACACACAAACAGAGGCACAGAAGCCCAACAGAAATTGTCTTAGTCAGTGCCCACCATCCTGTTTCTAAGCCAAGCCCATCCCTGCTGAGAAAAGGAAAAAGAAGGAATGAGCATAAGGATTAAATGGGAAAAAGAAAAGAAAAATCTCGTAATTCAATGACCATATGACTGACTACATCCAAAACCCAAGAGATTTGACAAGCTATTGCAAAAAGTAAATGAGTTCTATAAGCTTACTGGGGGAAAATGTTAATATTTAAAAATAAAAATGTGTAATAATCAATGGTTTCTATACATGAGGAAATAAGAGCTAGACATACAGTCAAAGTAAGGATAGAATATATGATAGCAACAGAAATGATTATGAATATGTCTAATGAAAGACACAAAAATTAGGGAGAGAAATTTATAATGCTTTACTAAATAAAAGGAAGATTTTTTAAAAATCGCTTTTAGAGAGAGAAAGAGAGACATCAGCTTGTTGTCCCACTTATTAACGCATTTATTGTTAGCTTCTTGTACGTGCCCTGACTGGAGATCACATCCACAACTTTGCCGTGTCAGGAGGATGTGTCAACTAACCGAGCTACCTGGCCAGGGCTAAAAGGAAGTTTTACAGAAAGATCAACTTTCCTGAAATTTAATGGAAGCCAAAAAAAAAAAAAACCCAAAACACAACCCTCTAATGAATTGGATGAAAAATTTGGCAAGGGTGATTTTAGCATTCATCTGTTCTCTATTGATTTAAGGTTCAAGAGTCTGGATTTTAGAATTTGGAATTTTGTTCATTTGTAATGGATCAAGAAGAACCCCCCAAAACTTTTGCAAAATAAAACAAAGGAGGAATACCTTAAAAGATTTCAATACTCCCTCTAATGCTGTGTTAATGAAACAGCGTGGTATCAGACTCATGGCCTAGAACGGAACTTAGGGAAGACCCAGACTTTTATCAGAAGGTGTACATGGTAGGGAAGGAATGAAGTGATTGACAGATGGTTCTGGAAACTGGCTAGCATAAGAAGATAAGTTAAATCCATGTTATTAGGTCATTTGTAAAGTAAATTTCAGATGGACTAAAGAGCTAACTGGAAATGCAGCCCCGAAAACTTTTATTATTTTATTTTATTTATTTTTATTTTATTGATTGAGAGAAACATCGATTGTTGCTACACTTATCGATGCATTCATTGGTTGATTATTGTATGTGCCCTGACTGGGGATTGAACCCACAACCTTCGTGTATCAGGACGATGCTCTAACCAACAGAGCTAACCTGGCCAGGGCCAACACCAAAAGATTTTAGAACATAGGAAATATCACCATGATATCAGGGTAGAGAAGGATTTTTAAATCAAGATAAAATAACTAGACCCATCAAGAAAATGTTGATGCATTTATTGCGTCAACCCTAAGTGAAAAGACCATCTTCAGAGTAGGAGAGGACATGAGCAATAGAAAGCAGAAAAAATAGACAAAAGATGTGAACAGGCGGTTCACAGAAAAACCCAAATGACCTGAAAAGGGATGAAAATGCTCGTCCTTGCTAACCATCAGGGGAAACACACACTGCACCTGACTTCGTGTCTCACTCACCAGGTTGGCACAGACCAACGCGTCTAAAAACCTCGACTGCTGGCGAGGAGGAGGGGACGCGGAAATTCTCTGTGGGGGTGTAAACGGTAGGAGTGTGTTAGTAAGGCAATGTCGGACCATGGCTGAGCTGTGAGACATGAACCTAGGGCGGCGTGATGGGGTGGCTGTGAACAGGCTGCTTTGGGAAGGATGATCACGAAAGGAAGGTCTTGCCCCAGCTGGGTTGCTCAGTCGGTCAGAGGGTTGTCCCAATACACCAAGGTTGTGGGTTCAATCCCTGATC
Source organism: Macrotus californicus (assembly GCA_007922815.1). Classification (NCBI taxonomy): domain Eukaryota; kingdom Metazoa; phylum Chordata; class Mammalia; order Chiroptera; family Phyllostomidae; genus Macrotus; species Macrotus californicus. Next base: position 214,925 of record VMDR010000063.1, read on the forward strand.
AGGGCACATGCAAGAGTCAACCCCTGAATGCACAGATGAATGCAAGAACAAATCAATGTTTTTTTTCTCTCTCCCTTCCCCCCTCAAAAAAAAAATAATTAAAAAAGAAAGAAACATCTTTGTGAGACAATGGCACCCTTGTCCCCCAAACTCTAGCAACAGTGCCTGGCACAGAACAGTTATCCAGTAAATGTTCGTTAAATTCACCCAAACCTGCCTCCTGTGCCTCCCGCCCCTCCCGTCCTGTGGATATGCCCTGCAGTGTCTGCCGGTGAGTCAGTGACTATGACATTAAGTTCGAAAGGTTACAGACACAGAGAGGACAACCTTAAACAGGGCAGACAGAAAGTGACAGGGAAGGGACAAGGGACTTGCTGGCTATGTAAAGGGACTGTGTCTGGACAAAACTGATGGCCAAGAAAAGGTGGGGTAGATACTCATGCGAGGCAGGAATGGAGGGAAGTGGGTTAGGAGGCAGGTGGCCGTGTCCAAAGAAGCCCTGTTAGTTGGTGAGGGACTCAGGCAAGAAGACCAGTGCCACTCAAAGAGGGTGCCAGGGAGACAGGGAGATATTCAGCGCAGGGCTAGGACTACCTGTCCCAGGTGTGTTTTGACTGAAACAAAGCCCTGGAGGTCATCCCCACCTGAAGCTCCGAAAAAGGACATTTTCCACTCGCTCCTCAAACGCTGTTGCTTAACAGAGCGAGGCGAACACAGCGCTGCAGCCCCACCAGCCACAGGGTGCTGGCCGGAGTGGGCCATCAGCTCCGCAAAGTCACGCCACACAGTCAGGCACCACATGCCGACGTCCGTCGATGGCGAGCAGCAGATCTGACGGTGGCCCCAGAAGCTGAACTGACGGAGCTAAACTGCTCCTGTCGCCCTCGTGGCGTGGGTGCTGATGTCCCGCCACAGCCCCCCCAACCCCCGTGTTTGTGGTGACACACGCTTATACAGTACATAATCCGCAGGGTCAGCATAACAAACAATGATGGCACCGGGGCACGTGCCTGCGACTCACTCGATCACTATTCGAGTGTACTCTTCCTACTTCTTAGAAAAAAGTGTGGTGTAAAGCAGGGTGCCCTGCACGCCAAGGGCAGCATCGGTCTCGTGTGTGCTGAGTCCCTGGATTGTCTCTCGGGCCTCATTTAACCTCCCATTGTTTTGTGCGGTGACTCGACGTACAGGCTGGCGTCCTGGGAGCAACGGGCTGTGCCCACAGCCTGGGTGTGCCGTGGGCTGCACCGTCCAGGTTGGCGTGAGTGTGCTCTGTGGTGGTCAGCAGCCCCATCCTCAAATAGCGCGAGACGGCCCTGGGAAAAACGTTGAAGTTCTGTGAGCGAGGGGAATGGCTTAGGGAATGGAGACGTCAACTCTTTTATTGTCTGCCCTTCTGTTCTCTTGTTTTCTGGGCTTCACAGACATCTTGTTTTCATTATGAAAAACGACTTCTTTTGTTATGCATCAGTGTGAATATACTAGCACAGGCCTTTCAGACCAGCAGAAATGGCACATCTAAGTCTCCCAGTGCCCGCTTGCACACCCAACCCCCCTCTTGCTTCCTGCACCCCAGTTGTACTCAGCCCAAATTAAGGCCCTGCTGTTTGAACTGGGCTCCTGGGGGGCGGAAGGCAGGGGCTTCTCTCCTTACAGGTCCCCCCACTGGACTGGGCCTTGAAGTGTGCAGGAGAAAGAGCCCCCTGCAAAGCCCGGGACACTTGGTGGGTGTGTAGGAGACGTTCATCTGAGGAATTACAGGCATCGCTCATTTTCTTAAAATTCCTCACCTGAAGATGTTTATTGATTTTAGAGAGAGAAAGATCAGCGTGAGAGAGAGACATCGATGGGCCACCTCCCACACACACCCTGACCAGGGATCAAGCCCCAAACTTAGGCCTCTGCTGCCCTGGAGGGGCATCGAACCCACAGCCTTTTCGTGTATGGGGGCAACGCTCCAACCGACTGAGCCGTCCGGCCCAGGCAGGCCTACCTCATTTTCCTGCATTTCACAGATATTGCATTTTTTACAAAGTAAAGGCAAGATCCTCTGACAGTAAAAAGAACTCAGCTACTTCTACTGCCGTACGGGCTTTCTCGCGGCGGTCTGGAATGGTCCCCCTGAGGCTCCAGGTCTGCGTGTATTAGCTGCATTTGTGGAGCACCCACTGCTGGTTCGGCTCCCGCCGACTGATCCCTGTGCAGGCCATACCAGGCTGAGCAGTGGCTAAAAGGGAAGAAACCTGCAGATTTTATCTCCCAGGCTGAGCAGCGGGCAGTTGTGAGCCTGACCTTGCCCCCTCGTCTCCCGGAGGACTGCCGGGCTCACTACCGCCAGTTTCCTGCGGGACCTCCAGGGGAGGCCCCACAATTTGCATTACTAACGTCTCCTGTGGGGCTGCAGGTTCCGCCGGTGGGGCGACTTTGTTTGGAGAACCCCTGTTTAGAGTCTGAGAGGGTGGCCAATTAGGGGAATGGGCGAACTCCCAGCGGGAAAGGGCAAGGCCCTTTCTGGAGGCACGGCCTGCATTTCAGCTCTGTCCTGGGCTGGCGCTGCCCAGTGTTACCCTCGCAAGGGATGTGCCTCTTCGGTCACCCACCCGGGGCCGGCCTGCTGAGGACAGGACCACAGCCAGTGGCCAGCGGTGTTCAGTTTTTCCTCTTGCTGTGGGTTCTACAGAGTCCCACTGCCCCTCCTCGGCCGCAGGGACCGCATCTGTTGAATAGGGAGGAAGCTGAACTCCCGACACCGTTGGATTGAGGCAAGAATTAAGGGTAACGCTGTGGAGAATATGGCATAGGGCGGGGCACGCCACACTCAGTCACCGTCGGCTGCTGTTGCCGTTTTGCAGGGTCCCCAGGTAGATCACCTTTGTGGATGAAGTGTCCTCGGGGGTGTGGGAGGGGGACGCGCACATCGCAAGAGGGTGCAAACAGAGTGCGGGCATTTTTACCGAGTTCTGTGCCTGCCTAGGGTCCACGGGTCCTGCGAGGGGAACGACAGGCTAACAGAACGCACAGAAGGAAGCACCCCAACTTCTGTTGGCCTGGGGTGGCAACTGCTGTAACGTTTCCCCTCCTAGGTTGGGAGGGGTCACTCGCAGCGGGCTATGCTATTATCCCTTCCATGTTTTAAAATATTTGAAATATCTCCTATGTGAAATTTTTAGGTAATACATCTTGTTAATTTTTTTTCTTCGTATCTTGGTATGAAAGTCATATGCATTTTTACTTTTTTGTTTGTTCCTTCGTCACTTTGTACCTTCACGTCTTTGTTATAAGACTTTCGGGCAAAAGAAGTTAATTGCCCGCCCCTTAATGTCACTTACTGAATCATCTGTTCTTTCTCCACTGATGTGAAATGGCACCTTTACCATTTGCTGAGTCCCCGCATATACATGCAGAGAGGGTATTAAAAGCCTTATTCAACTCCATTATGCTTTCCGATTGCCTTTGTACCAACAACCGCTGATTTCATACAGAATTCAAAGGGTATTTTTATAAAAAGAACACACGTTGATGGTAAACCATGTCGGAACAACTCAGATTGGGCATCATTTCCCACCCCCACCGACCCCACCTCCCAGAGATAAAGTTCTGAGTTAGAGTCCGTGGCGGGATTAGGGATGAGCGCCTGGGATTAGGGATGGGATGCCCGCATCTCAAAGGCAGCTGTGCCCAGTCCAAGGCTGGCAGGGGTGGCTTCTGTCACTTTGCCAGTCCCAGCAGTCCCGTTCACTGTCATCCATCACTGATGATGGACGTGTCCTGAGTGCTGTGCAGCTAGCTGGCAGGTGAAATTTGTGAGGTTAGAGATGCCCAGCAAGATGTTGCTGTTTCCCTTGCCTGGAATAGCTTCCCTCCCACATCCCACATTCTGTAGTTCTGTGGACTTGACTGAGGCTGTCTCCCCCCAGTAGACCGGGGGAATTTCTGGTATTTGTGGATTGCCAGGTAACACTTATTCTACTGCCTAGTGCCTAAAGGGGAAAAAAAGCTTAAGACATGCTAATAATTGCACGGGAGAGGGCTTTTATGTACCGAGAGTCACAGTCTCCAAGGGGCTAGCAGAGAATCTTCTAAGGGTGTTCCGAATGCCAGCAATGGAGCTTGCATATCAGTAACAGACAAGCCTGTCGCCACCAGCACCCGCAGAGGTGCAGCAGCCCTGTTTCCGTGAGTGATAGTGCGGGTAGGGGGAGCCTGCAGGTAACAGAGTGACAGAGCGTTCATCATTTTGGCTATTTCATTTAAACTCTAATAATTAACCACCTTTCACAGTGAGCTGGAGCCGGACTGAAAACAAAGCCACATGCACGGGGCTCCCTTGGGTGTGGCTTTTTGTGCCAGTGCGGCTAGGTGCTGGGCTCCTGGGTGGGTCATTCCAGTTTTTCCTTATCACCATGCTTATAGGTTGGGGGTGTCTCATAGATTCACTGCCACCAGATAAGATAAAAGTTCTAGATTCTTCTGGGCTATTTTCTCAGCTACTAGAATAACCTACCCAGCAACTCCTGGCCACGCCCCACAGCTCCTCTAACCCAGAGGAGAATTTTCCTTTGTATGTCGCGATTCATTTAAATTCCATAAAGTGGACTATTTTGCAGATGTTAAAAAATGAGATGTGGCCATAGAGCGTGGGGCAGAATGGCCAAGACCATTGCTAGGTGGTAGGTTTGTGTAAAAGAGAGAAAAGTAAGATCTTCATCAAGATTTCATACAGAGATGTATATACTCGAATATGTAGAACTCCAAGGATCTATCAATCTTTTTGACCAGGGATACTGCCCAAGAGCTAGGATGCACCCACTGACGGGAGCGGAAGGGCACTGAGGAGGAAGAAGTCTGGCAGAAAAATCCGGATAACAAAGAAGGGGACAGAGAAGAGAAGGGGGAGGCAGGGAAGGAGGGGGGGGGGAGGAGGAGGAAGAAGAGAAAGAAATAGCTGGATGACCTGAGGAATTAAGTTTCCTTTTGGAGAAAAAGCTGTGGAGACAGACAGACACACACACGTTCTACAGCTGGACATTTACACCTATTTCCGTAATATAACCAAAGTAGGCTCATGCCTTACTGGGTAATTTTTTAAAAAATACATTGAAAAAACCCCCCAGAAATTTATAACAATAGGAAAAGTGCAAATGCCTGTCCCCACCCATTCACCTGCCCTCCTGCCTTCCTGGTGGCCACCACAAGCAGCGACTCCTCAGGGCTGTCCTTGCTCCTTTGTGAGTAAATAGTTGTGTCAAGAGACAGCAATGTCCATGCATAGCAATATGGGGGTCGTGGGGGGAGGTGGAAGTGGGTGTAAGGGAGGTAAATGGTAATGGAAAAATACAATCAAAGTGAAATAAACAAAACAGAGATAATATGAATAGCACTTTTCTACAGTGAAGTTGGACGGGTGTGCATGGGGTGTGGCCACAGCAGAAGCAAGGACTTAAACCAGGACTCCCACCAACAGGAGACAATACTGAGCGTCAACTGGGGTTGACAAGTAAAATCAAAGAGACCCTATCTCCCCACCATAAAAAGAAAAGGAAGGGAAGAACCTACAAAATGAACACCTCTTTCTGAAATCCGATCTCCTGTGCATTATGCATCTTGCATAGACACAACCCTTGACTGCCAGTCCTTTAAATAATAATGGCGTTAATTAGAATAATACTAGCAGCTATTGTGTGCTTGACTGGGCTTCAGCTCAAGCTCAACAGCCTCCTCTCTCTTGAAAATCAGGCTCAGGTTATATTTCCATTTTACTTGTTATTATCATTACAGAACGTTTCCAACACACCCAGAAGTGGACTGAGTTGTACCGTGACCCGCCCTTCACCCTGGACCCATCACTGTGTCCACAAGCACCACTTTGGGCCATCCGCCTTCCCTCTGCGCCACTCTCCCCAACTCCCAGCTAGACTTTGTATCATTCCCCCAGAAATACTTCAGTGTGTGTGTGTGTCTAGCAGGTGAAGACTCTTCCTCGTTTGTTATTCTAACCACCTAATCTGAACGTGACGATCACTCCCAACAGAAGTGAATCATAATGTCCCACCATCTAACCACCAGTGCCTTTTCAATTATGTGTGTGTGTGTGTGTGAGAGAGATAGATTAAATCGAACCAGAGGAGGAGCAGACAAGCTTTGGAGAACTGGCAAATGCCTTACACCCCACCGGTTGTTAGAGATCGAAAACCCTGGTCCAGACCCGCGGAAACCAAACTGCCAGTTGAATGAAAACCACGGGTGATCACGGTAGAGGTGCCCCATCTACTGCCTAGAAGGCGGTGGCCCGTGCTCTCTGAGTTCACCCACTTTTCTCCTGAGCTCTGGGTCTTGCTAGCTGGGGCGGGGGCAAGGCTTCTCCTTCGAATTCTCCCACCAACAGCGAGAGCCCGTGGGGACAGATGGGTCCCCCCATGCTGTGGCTCTTCCTCCAGAGGAGGGATGAGGGCAGTGAGAGGAGACACGTGCGGGAGAAGGTGGAAAGCTGTCCTCTCCACCTGGGAATGTCTATTGAGCCATCAGGACAGAGCCAAGAAGAGTCACAGACTCGTCACGCCTGAGAGAGAATCTAAGAGATGACAAAGACAGGACTTCAACCAGGAAGGATTTTAAAATCAATTCTGCTGGGGGCGTCAGCTGGGGGTCTACCCATTTTCAAACTGTAACCCGAGCCTTCCCGCCCCCACCTCAAACATGTGCACATGCACATTCCTCAGTCCCATCTGGGTTCGAGACCCAAACCTAAAAACGGCTTCGTTAAGAATGCCTGACACCAGACAGGGAAAGAGACGGTGCGATGGGAACATGGGCAAAGAGCATGAACAGGCAGCTCACGGAAGAAGGAACGCAAGCGGTCTGTACATGTGGGAAAAGCGGCCGATCGCATCCCATCGCCACCATCAGATCGTGAAGAGGCTCGGAAAGAGATGCAGCTGCAGAGGACAATGTCGAAGGACGGCTGAGAATATTGCGAAGGGGTGAAATAAAATGGCGAGGAATAATATCTTCCTTACAAAAACTGTGGGCAGGAAATACGGATGTAAGTATAGGGAAAAAGGACTGTTAGGACACTTACCAGACTTAATTATGGCCAATTCTGGGGAGAGGCTAGGGTGTCCCCACTCGTTATAATGTCCTAACACCACCATCCCCTGCCAGGGATCTTGGGGGGACACGGGCCCTCCCTGCATGGATGGGGTGTCTGCCTACATTGGTTGGAGCGTTTTGGAAGCTAAATGTACTATGAGCTACAAACTGCCTGGCACACCGCCCACCCAGTTTGCATTTGCCCCCCCCAGCAAACAGCTGGAGGAGTCCACGGGTCCCCTGGCTCCCATGGGCGGGTGGGTCCTGCCGCACAGAATCTCTCAAGTCCTCTTGGCACCCAGGCCTTAACCAGCCCTCGGGGCCTTCTGTTTGGGCCATCAGCTGTATTAAAAGATGACTCAAATGGGGCAGGTAATGGTTTTCTCTGAAAGCAAGTGGCTTGACACCTGGAGTTGGATTCTCACACCTGAGTTGCCCCCAGGCCCTGAGTGGCAAATCTTAACCCTCTGTGTGCCTGGGGTCCCATGAGTGTGCAGTGGGAGCCACCTTCACAGAGAGGGCTTCTCACCAGCTCTGTCTCGGACTCCATGCCCTTCCATCCTACCGCTTACCTTTCCTTCACCGGCACACCTGGCCTGCCTTAGGTACTAGGTAGGGCGTCATTGGCCGCCCTCTCTCCCCACCATGGTAAGCTCAGGAGCAAGGGGCTTGGCTGTCTTGTTTCCCCACCACCCCTGAGCCAGATCTGGCACCTTGGAGGCCTCCTGAGTGCTGTCTGTGACTTGACAAAGGCCACCTCAACTGCCACCCCTGTAGCTTCAGGAGCATCTTATTTACCAAACATGCGTGCTGTGCATCATAACAGGAGGGATGTTTGTGGACTGAACCAAAACACTGAGCTCCTGACCCCATCTTCACTCCCAGTTCCCCAGCTAGGCTCTGGGCTTGGAACACCCCAGGGCCTGACCTCCCTCCCCTCCCCTCCCTTCTGCTTCCTCTAAAGAGCCACTCTATCCTTCAGAGCCTTCATGACTTCAGGGTCACCTCATCTGGAACCTGTCACACCCCCAGACGAGGCCAGGCCGCCTTGTACCCCCGGCACCCCTGTTTCATCATGGCTTGGTTGTGCCATCGTTTGCCGAGCTTTGCCAAGCACCAGGGACGGGAGCTTTGGGCCTCTCTGGCTGACTCTGAGCTCCCCAGCGCCGGGTCTGGCACCTGGGAGGCCAGCCATAAATACTTGTGGGATGAACAATGCAAAAGGGACAAGTCAGGGCAGGGACAGGGAATTCCAGGGTGGAGGGACATTGCGGACCTGGAGGACTGGGAGGGCCAGTTTGAGAAGGTGACATGTGTGACCAACACCTGGTCCAAGGGGGGACCAGTAATTCAGGCCGATGGCACAGAAACATATGGACACTGAACACACCATAAAGTGTGGTCAGTGTGTGGGCCAACAGCCTCAGTGCAGGCTGCTCCCAGCTTCCTGCTGGCTCTGGGGTTGGCCAAGCCCCCAGCTTCCCTGCTCATGTCCCTGAGCCTTTTCCTCATCTGGAAATAGAAACGTGAACAGGACAGACATGTCGCATCGGACCCCCGTGAGGTTCAGAGGTGGTCACACACAACAGTGCCCAGTCAGGTGCAGTGGACACCATGCGTGGCCAGCCGCCAGCCTTCTCTCGTCTCTGCAGAGCCCGTGCCATCCCAGTGGGCGCCCGCGCCGTGGGTCTTTCATCGACACTGGTTTGGGTGAAGTGTGTATTCCGTCCAGGAGGGCTTGCCCTTCTGTGGGAGGCAGGAGAACATAGTGCTTAGTACCGACCTCTGGCCTCAAGGAGCCAGGGCAAGCCTCCACCCCCAGTATCCGGGGTCTGGGCCTTGGGCGGTCGGTCCTCTCTGAACACTGAGTCCTTATCAGTGGCAGGACTATGATCAGTGTTCCCATCTCGTGGGGCTGTTAGGACAGTGAAGTGACCTCAGCGCACAGACATCCTGTGTGACTACAGCCTGGGACACAGAACCCACTGAAGGTCTCAGCTCCTGTCCCTGCCACACGCCCCTCCCTGGCTCCCGATCATTGGGGTGAAGACCTTCCTGGTGGGACTGTGCACCCAAGCTCCCTCCATCAGCTCCCAGTACTGAGAAATGAGAAAGGATCCTCCCTCCTCTCCCAACCCCGGTCCACAGAGAAACTTTTAGGGTGTGGAGTGGGTGGAGATTGTAACATTTCTGAAGGGGCCCTGGTCGGTGCTCAGTGATGTCAGTGTTAACCCTGGGACACTGGCACTACCACCAGCCAGACCCCACTTTCCCCTCCACACTCCTCCCCCCAAAGACCAGAGGCACCCCTTTCATCTCCCCAGAACTTGCTAGATTTCCCTTCATTGAATCCATCTATTTCCCTTCCATCAAACAGTAGATACTCAGATCTGAAGGAGGGGGTGAGAGGAGGGAGGGGGAGGAAGAGCCTGGCCAGAAAGCCCTGGAGGCCTTCCCCAGTCGACAGAAATAACAAGCAATCCAGGAGGTTTCTATTGTATTTAAATGCTGGGCTTCCTTCCCTACTGGACTCCAGGCACTCGGCTTGCTGCTGTTCCTAATGAAATCTAAGCAGAATATTCTCATGGAGATCCTTTATTGTTGTATCTACAAAACAGGAGACTCCAGCTACCTAGAGGAGAAACACCCACCCCACCTTCTGTGAGTGTTTACAGTCTTACCTGCCTCCTCAAAAGTACCCAAACATTATTATTATTATTCATTCATGTATTTATTTAAAATCTTCAAGCACAGTTGACATTCGTTATTATTTGATGTAGCCACCTCGTAAGTGTGCGGCACAATCAGCATCCTCAGAGTGAACACACTCTTGCCACCTACCCCCACGTGAGGATCTGGGACATACCAGGACCCTGCAAGATCCCCCTGTCCTTTCCAGTTCATTCTCTCCATCCAAATAAGTAAAGTGCTGTTCTGACTTCTACCACTATTGGTGAGCTTCTCCCATCCTTGAATTTGAACTCCATGGTATATATACACTTGTGTGTCTGGCTCCCTGTGCTGTGACGGCGTGTCTGTGAGACTCACGCATGCTCCGGTACCCAGGGATAGTTTGTGCATCTCGCCTGTTGGGCAGAACTTCATCATGTGGGTATTTATTCATCATGCCACGTCATGCCATGGTTCGTGTAGTCACCTTCCTGCTGGGTTGTTTCCACTTCGGGGTGACTGCAAGCACAGATCTCAGAGGCATTACCACGCTCCTCTCTTTATGGGTGTGTTTTCATTTCTCTCCGGCAAACACCCCCGTGTCCAGTGTCTGGGTCCTGGGTAGGCCTAGTGTGCTGTGGTTCTAGTGGGTTGAGAGACACACAGGTAAGTGCAGAGAAAGCGTCTGGACCCAGGTGAGCATCCAAGCTGATGTCTTAAGTCACTTCTCGAAAGGTAGAGCGGAAGCAGTAGCGGAGCTGGAGTTGGGGATGCCGAGTGAGTTGGACGGTAGCGTTAGCTGCAACATTTTGAATAGTTTAGAAGACAAATGCACTCATGTATTACCATGAACTCTAATTTTGAAGGCAATGAAGTCGCCTAACATGGTACCTGGCACAGGTACATGAAATATACACGGAAGGTAACTCGGCTTCCAGCGCTGGTGAAGCAGCTCGTAATGGCCGGGCCTCTCTGCTCTAAATGTCCGCAAAGCTGGGGAAAATGCACGAAACCACTCTTTCCAGACACAGCACCACCTGCGTCAGAAGGCTGTGGTTTCTGAGAGCTAGGTGGCAACGCGGGCTGTGTGGTCCCCCAGCGCTCAGCCTGTGGAGCGCGCCCTGCACAGCTGCATGGGGTCTTGGGCTTAGAAGACCTTGGCCTTCAGGCTCTGCTGGTATGACCTGGAATTCTGAGCTTTAGAACAAGGCCCTGGATTTCCACTTTGCGCTGCACCTGGCAAATTCTGTAGGCAGCCCTGGGAGGCAGAGACTGGAGTCAGGGAGACTGAGTTGGTTAGGACTGGAGGAACTGCAGAGGAGGGAGTAACTCCGATGAGGAGCTCCTGAAATCTCTGGAGCACCCCGAGTTTTGCGTGGATGTTGTGATGGGTGATTTTGTGTATCAATGGGATGACCCACCTGGTGCCCAGGCATTCGGTCAAACATTGTCATGAGTGTGTCTGTGAGGGGTTTTTCTGGAGGAGATTAGTATTTGAATCCCTAGACTGAGTGAAGCAGATGGCCCTCCCTAACGGGGTGACTTTCCTGCAGTGGGCTGGAGACCTGAATGGAACCCACAGGCGAAGGAAGAGGGAAGCCCTGCCTGGTTGCTGAGCCAGCACACAGTTCCTTCCAGCTTTGAGACTTAGAACTGAACCCTCCGCCTTTCTTGGGTCTCGAGCCTGCTGGCTTTTGGACTGGAATGCACACCATCAGCTTCGCTGGAGTCTCCAGCTTGCTATCTGCAGATCTTGGGACTTGTCTGCCTCGGTAACTGTGTGAGCTAATTCATATCTATACCTGTAACTTGGGGCGGGCAGACAGCTGCCACCAGGAGAGTGGTGAATGAGCTGAAAATTCCCAGAAATCACACACAAGGCTGGGCCCAGGCAGGAACCGAAGCCGCACAGACGGAAAAAAAGAAGGGAAGCTGTTTAGGTACAAAACCCTAAGGGATCAACTGAAAAGCGAGTGGAACTAATGAGTGATTTTATCAAGGCCTCGGGATACAAAGGCGAAATAAAACTTTTCTATTTAAAAAGTAAGTCTATCTTTATATACTAGCAACAAGCAATAAAAAATTGAAATAAAACAACAATAACAACATCTGAAATAGGCATAGCCATTTCCAGTAGCATCCAACAATTTTAGAAACTTGGAAATAAACTTAACAAAATATATGAGTGACCTGCTTAGTGCAAACTACCAAATAATGCTGAGAGAAGGAAAAGACACAAATAAATGGAAAGATAGGTTATGCTCGTGATGTAGATGACTCAGATCTAGCAGGAGAACTATTCTCCACGAGGTGAGCCATGGGTCCTCTGTAGTCCCAACAAAAGCCAGCAGTATTTTTTTTTAATTTTTGGTAAAACTTGACCATCTGATTCTAAAGTTTCTATGCTGATGCAAAGGATCTAGATTAGCCAAAAGAGTTTTAAAGAGCAACCAAATTTACAGGGAACACCATGTGATCTCAAGACTTCTTATGAGCAGGACAGTGTGTTATTGGCACAAGGAGGGAAGAAGAAAATATAGAATCGGAAATAGATCCACAACTATGTGGTTGATTGATTTTCCACCAAGGGGTCCAGATCACCCAATGAGGGAAAGGTGGTCTTGTCAACAAATTGTGCTATACCTGGATATCCGTGTGTACCAACCTAAAGCACACCCGCAAATGAATGCAAAATGTCCACAGAAGTAAAAAATAAGAGCTAAAACCGTAACATTTCTAGAAGAAAACATAGAAAATTCTTCATGATCTAGGGCAAGGCAAAGGTTTCTTAAAGAGTACACAGAAAGCAAAAACTTACTAAAAAAATAAGCTGGACTTCATCCACATTTACAACTTTTGCCTTTCAAAAGGCACTGCTAAAAAAAACCAGAGGGTGACTTGTGTCCAGAATAAATTCAATAATAAGGCAAATACCTGGTTAAAACAATAGGCGAAGAGTTGGACGCAGTACAACAGAAGACAGAAGCACACTGGAAAAAATCCTCAGCATCATTTACCAATAGGGAAATGCAAATTATAACCATAAAGAGATGCCACCATGCACCCACTAGGAGCACGAAAACCAGCAGACTGACAATGCAGGGTGCTGGCGAGGGGGTGGAGGAAAGGGGCCCTCAGCCACGGCTGGCAAAATGTTGTCACCACATTGGAAAATCGGCAGTTGGCTTGTTTATAAAGTTTCGTATGTTCTCATCACGTAACCCAGCAATGCCAGCCCCAGGATTTAAGCAAGAGATTAGGGTACATGAGGGGCTGCCCTCACGGGTGGAATCAGTGTCCTTAGAGAAGAGAGCCCTTCACCGTCTGTTGTGGCTATGAAGAAGGAAGCAGGCCTTCGAGAGACACTGAAGCTGCTGGCACCTTGACCTTGGACTTCCCAGGCCCCAGCACTGTGAGAAGTACGTGTCGGTTGTTCACAAGCCACCCGGTCTCTGTGTTTTGTTACAGCAGCCAGCGCTGACGAAGACAAGCCCCAAACCAGAGCTCGTCCAAATGGCAGTCAACAAACAGGTGACTGAAGGAACAAACACAACAAATGGGCCGTCACTCAGCAACACCCAGGGAGGGGACCTGGGCTCACCAACAGCACAGGTCACCTCAGAGATGAACGTTACGCAGAGCAGAGGAAGCCGGACGTAAAAGCGCACACCTACATACGTTTTATTTCTATGACATTTGAGGGCAATTTAAAGTAACCCAGAGTGATGGAAGCAGGCTGATGGCTGCCTGGGCCTGGAGATGGGGTGCCCTGGACTGCACAGGGGCAGGAGAGGACGGTCTGGGGTGAGGGAAATATTCTTCACCTAGAATAGAACGGTCGCGACATGGGGGTGAACATTTGTCAAAACTCGTCAAACAGTGATCTTAAGCAGTACGTTTTATAGTATAAAGAATGAGACATCAATAAAGTTGATTTAAAATGTTAAGTAAGAAATATATATGAGGGGGGCCTCCAAAACCTGGAATTTATTTATAAAAGTTGTGCATTTTTTCTTACATGTTTGAACTTCAATCACCTTCCAAGTCCTCTCCATTGGATGCAGGGCACCTATCCAGATGTTTGTTCCCCTGCTCACAGCAGTGTTTGAGCTGTTCATTTTGATGCCTTTTAGTGCTTCTGCCATTTTTTTGTTTCACCTCTTCCACATTGGCAAAATGTTTCTCTTTGAGGACATTTTTCATCTGGGGAAACGAAAAAAAGTCTCTAGGGGCAAGGTTGGATGAATAGGGAAGGTGGGGCACAGGGGTCACGCCATTTTCAGTGAAAAACTACTGAACACTCAGTGTGGTGTGGGCAGGTGCGCTCATAAATCACCCATCATGAAATGGGCAAATGCATTGAAAATCTCCCCCCAAAATTCACTGAAGCTGAACACAGCCTCTCGCAACAACGCCAGCAGGTACACTGATACAGATGGGTCCCTAAAACACTCACCCAGCAGGAAAACCTGTCCTACAAGGGGCCCACCCTGCAGAATATAATGACAGTTTTGGGGGCCCCCCGAATATAGTAAGAGTTAATGTTATAGAATCCTGTGTTCTGCACCCTAATGAAGGGGACCTAAGAGGAAAGGGGCCCAGTACCTCTACCTTGCACCTGACCCTGAGCCCTGAGCCCCTTTCCACAGGATCTGAAGGAGCCCTGGGCTAGGCTGCAGGTAAGTCCCTGCATTCTGTGCCCTCGTGGGCCTCCTCCAGGTCACCCTTCGAGATTTTTATGGACATTTTGCTGTCCTAGGGGGCTGTTCTGTGCACTGTGATGCTCAGGAGTATCCCAGACCTCCACCCACAAAATGCCAGGTTCATCCTCCCCCAGCTAGGACAACCAGGAATACCACTAGATATTGTCACATGTCCCCTGGGGGGACAAAATCATCCTGTGAGGACTCTGCCTCAGGCCTTCCTCTTTCTGGTCTCTTTCAGATCCACAAGAGACCTCCTTTCTGCCCTATTAGTGTACGGACCCGAGATCTTTATAGGTCCACATCCTGAGTAATTCCACTCAAAATCAGTGCAAGATTCGTGTGTGTGCGTGTGTCAAGGGGCAGGGAAGAAGATGACACACGGATTCTAGGGCTTTTCTGGAAGATGTGAATCAGAGCGGTGAGGCAGACCGGAAACCAGGTGAGAGGTGAGAGGGGACTCGGCACTGGCGTAGGACTCTTCTGAGAAGGGACTGGAGGAGGGAGAGGGCAGAAAGAAGTGCACGGGGGGTCGGCGCACAAGATCACAAGTGGCACTTCAGTTGGCCCAGCCGCACTGTGAAGTCCCCACCTGGGAAAAATAAAAATTAGGTCTGTCTGCTTAAGACCATGTATACGGCCCCCTTCCCCTCCGCCTCCCCTCCCCCAAGACCAGCAGCATGAAAGGCCTACATAGTAACACAGTTTTGCAAATCGTTGAGAAAGTAAAGAAGAAGTTACCTCGGCAGAAAAATGGCCAGCAGCACCAATGATTTGCAAAAGTCACACAAACGACTGACAAATGTTAAATGAAATGTGTCTTTTTTTTTTTTTTCTTGAGCTCCCTGTTTGGCAAAAAATAACCCCTTCCCACAGTGTGATTGCAAGGAATGGGCACGTTTTCTTCTCTGCTGAGGGGGCTGTGACAGAGGCCGCACCTGCTGCTGCCACCGCAGGGCCCGTGTCCCCGGTCCGCGCGAGGCACCACACCTGGAAAAGGTAGGTCTGCATTTCCTCAGGGCCCTAACTGTGTGTATTGTCTTCAACAGACAGGTTAGTAGTGACCTGGGTTACCCATGTCTGCCACCTGCCAGGCCTGCAATGGCAAGTCACTAAACCTCCACGTTCCTGGGTTCCCACAAATGCCAAATGGAAACAGTAGTGGCTCCCACCTGGCGGGGCTTCTCTGAGGATTAAATGAGGTAATACAGGCAAGGGGCTTAGAGCGTTTCTCCCCCCACCCCCTTCCTTCATCCCACTGCAATGCATTCCTGCATTTTGCCATGCACGAGGTACAACTTTTTTGCCCAAATTTTTTTAGGAGAAATCAGGATGTGCATTATACATGGGTAGTGCTAAAACGTGGGCGTGCATTACGCACAGGAGCGCACTACACACAGCAAAATACAGGTACCTAATGCAACGTCTCCAAGCCAGAATACACTGCATGAGTTTGGGGATTTCGTCACTTTTGTCAACAGCTCTGTGTCCCCCCCCTCCAGGGCAAAACACTCTGTCCCCCTGGGGCAGAACCTAGCCCACCGTAGGCCCTCAAAACCATGGCTGAACGGAGGAAGGCAGGCCTCCCCTTCTAGAATAGAAGTCACAGGAGAGCACACTGCCTGCCTCTTGACTCAGGGAGCTACTATTGAACAGGGAAGGGCCTGCAAGCTCCTCTCACTTGCTGATTAAACGACCAGACCCTGGGGGTGTGGGAGTGTGTGGGTATGTGGGTCAGCCTGAGCAGCAGGTTTCAGCCACCCCGTGGAGAGCAGACTATGCTCTGACGGTAAGTGCCCAGAGTTAGCAACAGTAACTGGTCCTAGGTAACATTTTCATTGTCAGGCATAGCTGGATATACTCTACATAGCTTATCTATTGAATCTTCAGCCCTGTGAGGTAGGTACAATTATCTCCACTCTGCAGATGCAAGCACCGAGGCACCGGAGAGCTGAAATATTTTGCTTAAGGTATGCAGTCAGGATTTGGAAATTACCTGGTCCCCAAGCCCATGGTCTTCACCAGGGTGAGACAAGGGTGTGCTGAATTCCGAAAGTGCACACCACCAGTCTTCTAGTGGTCACGGGCAAGTCACTATCCTAAATACAATAGGACATTTCAACTATGTGGGACCCCTATTTTTTTGGGGGGTGGCTCGGTACCAGTACCCTGGGCGCATGGGCCTCCCCCTTGCAGGCAAGGCGAGGTAATGCTGGAGCCTGAGGTTACAAGAAACGTGAGCTCCTAGATACACCTATACAATGGCCCCCCAAGCAGAAAAAAATGAATCAAAGCCCCTCCTTGCCCAATCGGTTCACCTGCCATTGTCAACTGTCACCAACCCACCTGGTCGGGGGGATACGGGGGCTGATTAGAAATTGTTGTTTCCACTGCTCAGTCGCACAGGTTCAAGAAAGAAACAACCGTAGCCTGTCTTCACTTGGGATTTTGAGATTTTGTTCATCAAGGATTTTTGGTGTTCGCTTTAATTTCCTGAAAATAGTGCATTAATATGATTGGATCGCCGAGTGTTTTGGTAGCTTCTTAAATCTTGCTCTCTCACCCGGCTTCCAGCCCTGGTCGTTATCCTCCTGTTTCTGACCTTGCAAGTAACTGACTTGCCCTTCTTTTGGGGGGGCGGGAGGTCATCAACAGCCGAATGTGCAGCCAGGTGGCCCAGGTAAGAGGACCTCGTGGCTGCTGACTTATCCTGGGGATGGCGGTGTGGACAGGTGGTTTGCTTGTGTGGATGGGGTGCACTGGGGAAGCCTTGGTTTCTGGTAATGACCTCTTTTGGGGCGTCTGCATTTTCCTAAATATAATTGAAAAATAGGATTTTTAATCAAATCCCCTGGGTGAGGGAGGAGACGTAGACAGGAAGGATCAAATTCTTCAAAATAAAAACAAAAAACAAAATGTGTTTAACTTAAGATAACTTCCTTGCCTCTTCTTCCCCCAAATCCATATGAATTACAGAGTTTTTATAACTAATAGTATCCACGAGGGAAAAACTGTTTCTTTAAGGCAAAACAAAATCAAAGTCTAAATGAGTGGTTTTGAGCAGGGTAAACTGGTTGTTCAAAAGGCCGATGTGTGATCAAATTAAAGAATATTCTTTCAATATAAAAAGCCTTTACATGACCTAGATCATGGAGAAGGAGAGAGGAGTCTCTTATGGTCTGACATTACTGGGCGTTCTCAGGCTATGTGCCAGACTTGAATGGAGGACAGCTTTCCAGCTGACAAAGAAATGAAATTGGACCTGGTTGTCACAGGCCTGCCTACGCAGTAGAACATGAAAACTCATTATTGCCCAACAGGGTGGGTGAGGTAGAGTAGGGCAGTGCTCTGGATCTGCTCTGAGCCCATCTAAGCTTCTGGGCAAGAGAAAATGTTGGTATAAAACATTTCCAATTCTTAGTTTTCGAGGCTAAAGATTTTGTTCAGGTGAGAAAAGAACATACACATAGGTATTAGTCTCAGATT
This sequence comes from Macrotus californicus, assembly GCA_007922815.1. Taxonomy (NCBI): domain Eukaryota; kingdom Metazoa; phylum Chordata; class Mammalia; order Chiroptera; family Phyllostomidae; genus Macrotus; species Macrotus californicus. The sequence continues at coordinate 232,873 of VMDR010000063.1, forward strand.
TTCCAATTAGTGTGCTTGGCTGTGGGACGTGGTGTTTATCTCCTGTTACAGAGTGGATCTAGAGAATACTGCCTTGTCTTCCTTTTGGGCTCTGGTTTTCATGTGGTGTTGGCTTTTGCAGGCTGGGGTTTCCCTCCAGATCAATCCCTGGGTTGCCATGGTGCCATTTTGGCTTTTTAAAATGTTTTGTTGTTCGTGGGCTAATGGCCCCACTGAAATGGGTTCTTACACGCACAACTTGGGAGCTTGGCACGGGTGCCAGGAAACCAACGTTTGTGTGCCACGTGGGGAAAGGACACCCAGCTTACCACACTTCAAAGAGTGGGCAGGGGAGGAAGGGACTCCCTGGACTGCAGTCCCAAAGGAGTCTTCCTGCAGAACCCATGACTAGAAAGTGTCTAGAGCAGAGGAACCCTGGGGAGATCGAAACCTTGCCCGAGTGCCAGTTCTTCATAGTCATGCCTTGCGACCGTCAAAGGTGCTCGGACCTCAGGTCAGATGATGCATTTGGGCAGAAACAGTGTGGCCGCTGCATTTTTTTTCAATGATAAAAGCATGATGCCACTGCAGCCAAGAAGACTAGAAACATATAACAATAACAACAAAATTCCTGCCTGGTGGAAATTTTGAAATACAATCAGGATGTTAACAGTGATTAGTGTATTCATGTAAGAACTAATTAAAACAAGACCATGGCCGCCCCTCCCCCAAAGAAAACAAAATCGCAACCATAAGGAAGTAAAAAGTCAGTTTTCTCTCTGTGCCCCTCCCCCACAGCACGGTCCTAGGGCTGGGAACAGCTGCTTCCCAAAGTGTGGCCTGTGCCCTGCTTTAGCTGTTCCTACAGCCAGACCGAAAAGCGGAGTGTGTGTTGATCTTCGAAGAGAAGAATATGAACCAGCAAAATCCTAATGACACCTTCAAATGAGGTCATTTTTCAGTAGGTTTGTGTGCTGCCTATTTCTGCTCGAAGGGGTGGTCCCGAGCGAATGTTTCAGCCCGGGACACGCTAAGCTGTGACCGTGCTCATATCCCTTTTCATTTGGAGAAATGTAAAAATGTCTGTTTCTGCCCACAGACACTTCCGTCATAAAAGCTTCCTGGTACATTTTGAAACCTGTGCCTTTGAAGGCCACTGGAGATGGAAACTCGAAACTGGGAGAGAGTTTACCAGTAGGTGGGGTTGGAACCTGCAGTTTTTCCTGACACTTCTTTTTCTGTCCTTGCAGGCAGACGTAGAGGGATTGTGGATAAGTTTCCAACTCATCTTCCTGGGCAGGGGGGTGGAAAAATTTTGGGGGGTTGCTGGGGCAGGTTTGGTGTTCGCCATGTGGGACCGAAGGTGACCGAATTGTGCAGACCTGATTTCTCCTGCTGGCCCGGGCGAGCGCAGTGGGTCCCACGTTGTCTGAACTGATGGTTTAATCAATAAACGGTGTTTATGTCTGGGATTCCAGTCTTCCTTAAGAAGACTGTATTTTACTGGACTCTCGGCGGTCCTGCTTCTGTTTGTGACTTTTGTGACCAGCATGGGTAACCAAGGTGCAAAGGAATCTCTTGGCCACTTAAGAAGACCCCATACCCACCCACCTTCTCTCCTGGGGAACTCAGGGCCCCTGGTTCAATTTTACCTGGAAACCCTCGAGGTGCCTGAAGCAGGATCAAAGCTGGAAATAACAGCTGGGAATTCACGGAAATGTGAGTAGGTTTGGCTTTGGAGACAAAATAGATTAAAAATGTCCTTTGGCAGAGAGACGTCTACCACATTTAAAACAATTTCGTGATGGAAGCAGCCCTACTAGGCCTGACACAGACGGACACAAGGGATGACCCTTCTCCGGTCGCCAGTTGCTCCTTTCCAAAGGGAGGAGGGGAGGGGAGGAGTAAGAGGACCTTTCAGGTGTGTCCTCCAATCCGAATGGCCCTTTTGCCTGCGAATTGCCCCCCTCCCCCTTCCGTTAATTAAATAAACGCTCAGAGCACCTTACAGCCCCGGACTTGGCCCTTGGGAAGCTCAACGTTCGTGGCTCCTATTCTTAAATTTCTCAACTTATTGAGGGTTGAAGAGTTGGCGACATGAATTTCCAGTTTCGAGGGGTGAGGAGAGAGGTGTTGGGTGGGGGGCACATGCGCCTGCAAGGACGAGCAGGGAGGGGATGTGTGTGGGAAGCCAGGCTGCCAAAGGGCGAGGATGCGGGTGTGTGGCACGGGCACCCATGGGGGGTGCCGGGTGGATCCCGGGCGCTGCACGGTTCTGGCGTGGGACTCAGAGTCGGCGCCGCCCAGCTCCTGGCCACAGTGGGCCTCTTCCTTGCCTGGCGGCGACCAGATAAGTGCATTAGGGCCGCCGGCTTTACCTGGCCTGGAGCTGTGCGGCGTTCTACTGTAGCGGTAGCCGTAGCCGTAGCGGAGCAAACCCAAGAAGGTCCGGCGCTCGCGCCTTAGGCCCCCCGCCTGCGCTTGGAGGGGCTAGGTTGATCAAGGATGAGCCTGGGGAAAGGTGATGGGCACTCTGCAGCCCGTCGAGGCCTCTGGAGGGCGGATGGGGCGGGGGTCCACGGAGCGGGGGAGACGAGAACCAGGCTTGTCTCTATAACAGGTCCCCGAGAGACGCTAGGGAGGTGGCCTTGAATTGCAGGCAAGTTTCAGGCTCTGAGGTGGTTGGATAACCGAAAATGCACCTCCGCCTGCTGCGAAATGGGCCGACGGTAGTCAGGTTAGAGACTATACCCACGACCTCGCTGCCCGGCAAGCGCTCGGGGTTGATGAACGCGCGTACCAGACGCGGAACAGAGATGGATCAGGGCCCTCCCCAGAAGCGGGGGTCCCACTGGCCTCTGGACTCCGCGTCTGGCTTTGCCCATTTAGGGGAAAGCTGACGTCTACGCGGAAGAGCCAAAGGCTGCGAAGCCCCCTCTAACCCAGCGGTTCGGCGCTATGCGCTTGGAGGCGAACAGAAAATGGAGTTAGTGGGGTTGGACGGCGGCTCAGACGAGAAGCATCTATACATAGATGTGCACTCGCGCTGTGCACACTATTAGAACACTGCTCCTTTCCTGCTATTGCCGTTATTTCTAAGTGGCCACGAACTGATGCACATAGCCCCGCAGGGTGTGTGCCTTCGTGGGTTTAGACGGTCCGGTCGCTCTGTGAGTGTCCGTCCAGTGGGTGCCCCAGACGGTAGGTCTCGGGAATGGGCACCCTCTTCCCGGACGGCCGCAAGCCCCGCCTTTTCGGCTCTGCCGAACTGGTCCCAGCCAGAGGTCACGCTGTTCCGAGGGGCGGAACGCGCTCCAAGGCCACCCCTGCCGCTGGGAGGCCATCCGTGGAACTCTGGCTCCCCCTCCCTGGGGAGCGAAGAGGAGTCACAGACCAGACCTAATCCAGCTATACCCGCCCCGCCTCCTGTCTCGCTTTGTGGTGGGGGTGGGGGTGGCCGGGGGAGCCCCACCCGGGGTCTGGAGCCCTCTATCCCGAGGCACCCGCCCACACCTCGCAGGAGGTGGTCGCACAGTTGGGACGCTGCTGTCCTTGCAGACGCCTGTCACCTTCCGTCTCGGGTTTCTTGGGCCATCGAAGCGGCTGGGGGCCTCGTTGCAGGGCTTCAGTGTGCGTGCTCGCTCCCTAGGGGGCGACAGAGCCTGACAACCCATCACCCGGATTCCTGAGTGTGCAGGCGGCCAGTGAGCCTTGCCCCGGGGCATCCCAACATTCTGTTCACAGTTTGGTGGTACGAAGCCCCGAGGGTCCCGTAGAGGTACCCTTCCCGGGCGGCGACTGCCCAGAGGGCGTGGCTACACAGTCGCCAGTCTTCGGTGCAAGGGGCGGGGGTGGAGGGGGGGGGGCGCTCAGGGCTCTGGAGGGAGGTCTGTCTCGCTTGCGGGAGCCCTCCCCCAGCCCCCGGACGCCCTCCCCACCCCCAGCTCACTGCTCAGAGAATAGTTGAGCTTTAAAAGGGCTGAGGCTTCCGGCGCCCTTACGAAGGCGCGTGCGCTTGGGTTCCGGCCCAGAAGCCGAGGGTGTGCGTTTGGGGCAGGGTCTCCCTGGCCGAGAAGATTGAGGGTTTATTGATCCCCCTTCTGCACCCAGGGTGCGGAAGTAGCGATCTAGCTGGAGCGCGTTCCCCTGGGAGACGCGGCATCGCCGGGGTCCAGGGAGCTTTCCTTGGGAATGAATGGCTTTTGCCAAGCGGTTCGTAAAGTCGGGTTCCCTCGGGGTTCCTGAACAGAGGCCCTCAGAACCTTATGGTCTCCCTTTGGCTGTGCCATAGACGCCTCGGGCTAGGAGGAATCTCCGTCCCTCCAGGTGGCTTGGCGAGCGCTGGGGCGGGAAGGAATGAAAGCCTGTACGAGTGTGGGGTGGGGGGGGGGGTGGCACTCTCTGCTCAGCCCAGCCCCACCCTGCCCGGTGGTAAAGGTGCCTGCGCAGACTAGACAGCTTGTTCAAGCTGCACCCCAGATCGGGTCTTCCCGTTAAGCCCAGGGTTTAGAAGGCCCAGCGTGGAGGAGAGATTCCGAAACACTGATCTGGAAGTCAGGGGCGCCCGAAGGAGGCGCCGCAATCTCCCCGTTGGTGCCCAGGGCCCCAGCCTTCCATGCCGTGGGCGCCAGCGTGCCTGCCGCGCGCCGGGTGCGATTCCTGCAGGGCGCAGGTTACCCCCTGCCCCCCACCCCTGAACGCCCACCCGGAGTGCTGCTTCTGTGTTTTTTTCTTTTACCCCCAGGTCCCGGTGTGTTGGAAGCACAGTGCCAGGGGTCGTCTGTGCACTGCCCTTTGTACTTTTAGGGCAAAGCACCGAAAATATGCCCTAAAGCCCCCAGGGGTCTCATTTCCAGGTTTGTTGTCACATCCGGTCGGAATGATCACCTCGGATCTGCCCACTCTTAAGGCGAGGAGGACGACACTTCGATTGGAGGTTGCCTATTTTTTAAGTTCTTATTTTTAGGCCCATCTGGGTTTTAGAAATGCTAAAGCTTAAACACACCCGAGGAGCAGTGGGGAAGGCGGCGGATGCGGTCTTCTGCGGTCAGGTAGTAGCATCCACTCTAGTTCCGACGCTGGACTGAAAGGTATTGATTACCGTTTCCAGAATCCAGTCCTCATAGTCCCCTTCTCCGATTCCCTCAGAATGTTTAGCTCAAATACCCAGATGGGACGTCCCAACAAAATTCGCCCTTCAGCATTACCGACTTTCACCTGGCAGTGAAAAAAGTCAATTACAATCAATGAGCCAATGGATTTCGTTTCTTTAAATTTTAAAAAAAACATTGGCCATTGCTTTCAAGTTTCAGTGGCAAATATATATTGGGGGGAGAGGCCAAGTTCATAGGGAAGGAAAGTTCGTTTTCCGCCTAAATCTGCGGAACTGGGGTGCTCACCCCTCCAGCGAGGGCCCCTCTCCAGCCCCTCCCTCTCCTCTACCTCCTCCCTTCCCCACGCCCCCACCCCGCCCGTCGTTCTTGGGTCTTATTTGGCCCCGCACCTCTTTTCTCCGCTGAGCTGAGGCTTCTGAGTGTCTAGTCGGTCGGAGGCAGCTGCGGAGCTGGCGTAGGGCTGGGCAGGGCTGGGCCGGGCCGGGCCGGGCTGGGCCGGGCAGGGCCGGGCTGGGCCGGGCTGGGCTGGGCTGGGCGAGGGTGCATGGGTTTCCCCCTGGCCACAGGCAACCGGGGGATGCAGCTTCGGGCGAAGGCGGAGACTCTGTGGCCCTAGACTTCGGTGCGAGTGGAGCCCCGAGGCGCTTGGGATAGACAGACTCCCCTGAAGGCCTGCCTCCCCCATCTCCTCGAAGGTACTGGATGCATCCGGACGGGAAGAGAACGTCTCAAAGAAGTTGGGGGTTCCAGCTGCAGGATTCCAGCCTAAACTTTGTCTGCTGTGGGTGGGCTGAAACGTTTTAGGACAAAAGGGGACCCCAGCTGTTGAGACGCCCCGAAGACGGGGGTCTCTAATTCAGCGTGACGTCTTTTAGAAGATGGGGGAAAGCGCTCTAGGCGAAAGAGGGGGCTCTTAGGTATTTAGATTCGGGTCCCCAGCTCGGCCAATCTCGGTTGCACATGGTAGGGACGGAAGGCGCAACGGAGGACTCTGGCTTCGCTGGACCGCGGCTCTCGGAGCGGTGCCGCCCACCCCCGTTTAGCCCCCTGCATCTCGAGCCTTCGCGCGGCGCCTGCCCGGGCGGGGCGGAGCTAGGCTGGGACTGGCTGGGGGCCGCCCCGCCCGGCGCTCGGGCCTTCGCGCCGGCCCCCGGGGAGGAGTTATGATAATTCTCTTCTCATTAAGGCTCCCGGGTCCCCCGGCTATCGCCGGGACACGCTGTGCGGGCGCGGCTCCCCGGGTCCCTGCCAGCGGCCTGTACGCCGGCGGCAGCCGCATCTGCGCTCGCAGAGCCGCGGATGAGCGTCCAGTGACCGGTTCGGCGAGGCCCGCGCGCGGCGGGAGCGGTGGCAGGCGCCCCCGGTCACCGTGACCCCAATTTTGGATTTACCGCTGGGGGGGTGGGGGCAGCCTGGATTTAACTGGCGGCTGTTCTGGGGGACGCGAGACGCCATGTTGTGGAAAGTAACTGACAATGTCAAGTACGAAGAGGACTGCGAGGTGAGCTGGGCACACGGGCGCAGCGCGGCCCCGCCCGAGCACCGAGGTCGGGCCCGGGTGCAGGAGCAGCAAGCAGGCACCCGCCGCTGCCCCTCGCTGGGACAGGGGCCGCTTTCCCGGACACCCCCCCAGTCCGTTTCTCCGGGACCCCCTTCCTTAGTCGGGATTTTTGCTAAAGCTCCAGCCCCGGGAGCAGGGCCTGGGAAGAGAGTGGTAAATCCCACCCACAAAGCTTACCGGTCGGTTGCACGCGAAGCAAAACGGCCCTTCTTCCCGGTTTCTCGGAAGAACGTCTACAACCCTTCCTTAGACGTGGCTTTTACGCACGAAATCTCCATCCAGAGGGGTCAGGCGAGGCGACCTGCCAGTGACACCTTCGCGGAGTCGCCTCCGAGGCGGGCCCGTCAACCTGCCCCGCTACCTTCTCGGGAAAGAAGAAAACAACCTAAGTTTGGCTTTCAGGAGAAGTGGGGGCTGGGAGGTGTTGAGGGGGGTGTTTGAGGCCAGATGGGGCCGTAAGCGCTCGGAGTGCTCCAGCCTGTCGGACAGGTTGGGCTAGAGTTTCGGAGAGTGGGAGGGAGGGAGGTGTCGAGCGGGAAGAGGGTGACGACGCAGGTGGCGGGAGGCGTGAGCCGGGGTGCTGGGCGAGGGGAGCCGGGCCGGGGGCCCGCAGGAGCACACGCGCCCTGGGTACCTCGAGGGGGTACCCCTGCCAGCAGCCCCGTGCTCTTCCGCCAGGGGGCGACAGTGCCATGTTCCTCCTGGTTCTCACTACCCCCTGAGCCCCAGAGCACTGGGAGACGCGTCCTTTAGGAATTAAGCCGGACAGCCGCGGGGCGAGGGGACGAGCGCAGGCAAGGTTGCCCAGTTTTCGGGGTCCTTCAGTCTCCGTTTGTGTTCCCACTTGGGACGCGGATTGGCCAGCAGGGCGGTCTCACTTCCTATCCACACACGGGATACGCTAGCAGGGAGGGCAACTCCGGATGCGGCGCGTTCCATCCAGCGTTCCTTCTCGAGTTCCCCAGCGGCGCTGGGTGGCTGGCCCTACTAGGGAGTGTCACTCGCCGGGAGGTCTTTGTCCTGAGGGCGTGGAGGAGAAATTCCCTGGGGCGGGGGAGATGCGCACTTCCCGCGCTGCGCGCTTTATCCGCGCCCGCCGCCTCCCCGCGTTCTTTCGCTCCGCGACGCGAACATGTGCGGGCTGGTGAGCGAGAGCGCGCTGCACCGAGTGCACCGCGTGCGGGCTTCCTCCAGGCACTGGAGCTCGCCCTTGGAACCTGCGAGTGCCTCGGGCGTCGGAGTGCCCAGACTTTCGCCGCGGGGCTTTGAGGGCGCACCCCCCCAGGTCTTCCACCAGCCTCCTTTTCCTACGCGGTTCACAGCGAAGCCCCCCACCGGGGCACATTGCTCCCGGGTGCCCTCTGGTCGGAGGGCGGGCCCCGCGGGTTGGATCCGGGCTGGCCCGTTGTGTCGCCGGGGGCCCACGGCTCAGCGCTGCGGCCGCGGCCGGTTCGCAGTAGCGGGGTTTCGTACTAACCGGGAGTCGGTTTCTCTATCCCAGGATCGTCAGGACGGGAGCAGCAATGGGAACCCGCGTCTCCCCCACCTCTCCTCGGCCGGGCAGCATCTCTACAGCCCCGCGCCGCCCCTCTCCCATACCGGGGTCCCCGAATACCAACCACCACCCTACTTTCCACCTCCCTACCAGCAGCTGGCTTACTCGCAGTCGGCAGACCCCTACTCGCATCTGGGAGAAGCGTATGCCGCTGCCATCAACCCCCTCCACCAGCCGGCGCCCACTGGCAGTCAGCCGCAGGCCTGGCCCGGCCGCCAGAGCCAGGAGGGGGCTGGCTTGCCCACACATCACGGGCGCCCCGCCGGCCTGCTACCCCACATCTCCGGGCTGGACGGTGGCGCTATGGCCGTCCGCAGGGATGGCTACCGCCGCTCGGACCTGCTGCTCCCCCACGCGCACCCCCTGGACGCCGCGGGCCTGGCGGAGAACCTGGGCCTTCACGACATGGGCCAACAGATGGAAGAGGTGCAGGTGAGCGGCTCCCAGGCTCTTGCCCCCTCCTGCCGGGACCGTTGGCCCCTCAGACTCTATCCTAGCCCCCTGCCCAGGCTCCCCGGCAGTTAAAGGAAACTTTGTCGTTTCTCCCCCAGATCGTGGACGAGCAGCACCTGCTTCTGCATGATCAGACGGTTATTCGCAAAGGTAGGGCCACACGCGTCTGCGCACTGCTTGCTGGCTGTTAGCTGTTGTGAAGTTATTCCTTGAGTGGCAAGGTGGGGGGGCCTTTGGTCGTTTGTTGGGGATATTTGTGGTGGGAGGGACAGGAATTGCGGGAAGGCAGGTTTTAGGAGCTAGAAGAGAGGGGATTTCCTTCCCACCTAAGTGAAAAAGAACAGGCCACTCCTTCAACTCCAGGTCATTTCTGCCCGGTTGGAGGAAGCCTTACGGAGTGAGTGAGCTCGGTTTCATTTGGGGAAAAGCCACACCACGTGCCTTGGTCGAGTGGTTGGTTCTGTGGCAGTTTCAGCGCTGGGATGAGTTGATGAGATTTTGATTGTCCGTTTCAAATACGCGTAGGGCAAGGGTCCTTCGCTCTGACCTGCAGGAAAACGTTTTGAAGCAGTCCGACCTGGCCGGGCAATCTGGCGCTGGGGGGGCTGGGTTTATGCAGGCACAGGCGGGAAGGGGATTTGGAAAATTGGATTATTGTACTTGGTGAGTGAGTGGCTTGTGAAATTAAGTTACGGGCTGACGGGATTGCCAGTCTGACTGTTTTGGGAAAGGGATTTGGCCTAAATTAAAGGTAGCTACGGTCTGTTACGGGAAGTTAAATTGCTTGAGATCAACTGGGGGGAAATGGGTTAAAAAAAACCACCTCAGAAAATAAACTGCATTTCCCAGTAAATTTATAACAGAACAGGTTTGTTTGTACTTAAAAACCTACTGTGATGGGTTTCATGGAAGGTTTTGGCAATGATTCTGACTGTGTCCTGTGATTTTGGTGGTTCTTTCAGTAAGGAAAAAAAAATCACCATTTATTTAACATCGAAGCAGTTTTTTTAAAACGAATGTTCTAATTAAACAGATTTTTAACAGGTGGCTGGAGAATGAAAACCCTCCGTGCTTGGGATCTTGACTAATTAACTTCCCAAGGTGTTAACTTGTGAATTTCAGATTCGATTATTTTTGAAGAGCCAGGCTTTAAAAAAATCTGCCATTTATAGCTCGACATGCAGTGATGTTTATTTGGGTAAAGAGCTCTTTCGGCTCTGGTTCCTGGTGGGAAAAGGATTCTTTGGCTGGGATGGGGCCCTTCAGACTGCTGCCTCTGATCCTCCTTCACAGGCCCCATCTCCATGACCAAGAACCCCTTGGGTCTCCCCTGTCAGAAGGAGCTGGTGGGGGCTGTGATGAACCCCGGTGAGGTCTTCTGCTCCGTCCCTGGAAGGCTGTCGCTCCTGAGCTCTACATCTAAATACAAAGTGACAGTTGCTGAAGTCCAGAGGCGACTGTCCCCGCCTGAGTGCTTAAATGCTTCCTTACTGGGAGGTGTTCTCAGAAGGTATATGGGGTTACACTCGGGGCACGGTGCTGGGTGGCGGCGGTGGTTGAGGGTGAATATAGGAAAGGACCAGGAGGTATTTTTAACATTTATGTAACTTTGAGAACTAACACTGCATTCTAATCAGCTCAGAGAGGTTTAGTACATTTCTTCTCTTTTAGAAAGTGGCAAATGTAGAAAGAGGTGCTAAAGCAGCGCCAACAAATTATCATTTGGTTAGAATGTATTCCATGTAGGCAGCGGGCGGCCTCTGTATTCAGGGGAGAAGCACCGGAGGTTTTGTTCCCTTGTTCCCGGAGGGAGTTTTTCGGAGCTGCTGCATTGTTTCCAAGTGACAATGTATCGACTCCAGTACAGCTTGCAATATTCTGCGATTAAAAAAAAAAAAAGTTGGCCATGCTAAAAAAAAATGAGTTTTGCATTTTACAGGAATCAGTTCCTGAGGACTCTCTGTGTCATAGGATTATGGTCCCACAGGATGTAGATAGTCTCGGACCCACTTTGGGTTCGATGGCAGGCTAGGAATTTGGGGGTTTGAAGGGCGGTCTCTTGTAGGCTAGGAATTTGGGGGTTTGAAGGGTGGTCTCTTGCATAGCCACAACACTTTCTTGTGTGCAGAGCCAAATCTAAAAACGGAGGCCGGTCCTTGCGGGAGAAGCTGGACAAGATTGGGCTGAATCTTCCAGCTGGAAGACGGAAGGCTGCACACGTAACCCTTCTGACATCCTTAGTAGAAGGTCAGTGGGGGTTTCTGGGGCTTTTTGGTTTGCTGGGTTGCGTCTTTACTATTTCTCCAATGAAACGCTTAAGTACGCCTTTTGGTCATGGGTAGAGTGAGATGCAGGCGATTCGAATTGTCCTAAATTCATTAGAATGAGTTACAGTAATTGTGTCAAATAAGTTAACATTTAAATACCTGTTCTGGGTCCCTCGGGAGATCAGTGAGAGAAAGGAATGGGTTTTCATAACCTAAGATATCACACTGTAGGGCGTCGAGGCATTTTCTGTTCAGTGAACCAGTTTTTGAAGATGCTGCCCATCAGTTAGTATGCCTTCAAACAGCTAGTCACTTATTGGTGGACAGAAGAAGCATGGCTTCTGGTGTTCGTGCCTGTGGGATACTGAGATTATTGTGGTCAGCAAAGAGAAGCCTAGTATGCAAGGGAATTGGCCCGGCTTACAATTCCATTGTTTGTGTCCCCCCATCAAAAGAAAAATGTATGGGGGCCCACAGGTGAGCCCCCCCCTACCCAACCCTAAGATAGTGGGAGGTGACATTTCAGTTTTGTGAATTGGGCCTGCACGGCCCAACCTGGACAGTAGCCAGGAATGCAATACAGCTTTGTAAAGGGAGGGATGAGAAAAAACTGAAGTAATTTTTATTTTATGCGTTGTTTATTGATTTTCAGAGAGAGAAAATGAGAGAGAAACATTGGTTTGCTGTTCTATTTATTTATGCATTCGTTGATTGATTCTTGTTTGTGCCCTGGCTAGGGATCGAACCCACAACCTTGATGTATCTGGGCGATGCTCTAACCAACTGAGGTAGCTGGTCAGGGCTGAAGTAATTTTTAAAAAAAAATAAAACACACACACTTAATGGGCCAGGGAAAGAGGCGTGGGACACACAGGCTTATCCTGCACACTCCAGCCACCCCGAGCACCTGGCCCAGTCAGCAGAGCGTTGGGCTCTGGCTGGGGGAGCCAATGAGGGCTTTTAAACACTTTTTTCTCCTTGGTCCCAGGGTGCTCAAGAGCCTTGGCAGGGCCGTGCTGTGCCTCCTCAGGAGTGCCTTCGGAGGTCAGGGGAAGGAGCAAGGAGCTGCCTGTTAACTGCTTGTTGGGGCCAGCTGTCTGTGTGGAGCGCGGTGGGGGGTTCTGCGTGCGTGGCGCATGAATGTGTCCCCGCTGGGTTTTCTTACCAGCCTGGTGTAGTGGTGCCTGAATAAGAAAGTGTGCCCGAACAATGGCGCTCAGATTCTGATTCAGTAAGTCTGCGGAGGCGAGCGGGTGAGGGGCACCATCTGGGTTTCTGAAAAGCTCTACCAGCCTGGCAGTGTGGATGGAGTCAGCACCGGGCACCTCTGTGGTGGGGGGGGGGGGGTGACACCGATGGTCCTCTCTCCCTTTTGCTCCCCCAGTGTCTTGGACGAAGGGTGTGGGTAGTCTCCAAGTTGGTAATTGGGGCTCTTACCATTTCCAACAGGAAAACCACTCCTGCCTCCCTTTCTTAAAGAAACATTCTAGAGACTCGTAGAAACTTCCGTGTGAAAGACAGTGCCAGTTTCATAAAGAGAAGTGAGCAGTTAGCAGTGGTCGGACATCCTCATCTTTAAATTTTCTTCTCTGCAGTGGGATTTTTTTTTTTTTTTTTTTTTTTTTAATGACCAAGAGAAAGCATGGGTGTGTCTCAAGGTGTCTCTGTTCAAGTCGGGCAGGAGACAGGTTAGCCTTATTCAGGCGCAGTCACAGATGTTGGGGTCTGTTCTCCATGCAGGGTAGCATCTCACCTAGCGGAGTCCCTCCTTACCGGCCCGACTGTGGTCCCCATCTGTGGTTTCATTTGGAATGCACAGCGACTGGTGCAGGAGGAACGGGACAGCGAGTCCGCGTGGCTGCAGCCATCCTAACCTCTTTCCCAATTCCAGGGGAGGCTGTTCACCTGGCCCGGGACTTTGCGTACGTGTGTGAAGCAGAGTTCCCCAGCAAACCGGTGGCTGAGTACCTAACCAGGCCGCACCTGGGAGGCCGGAACGAGATGATGGCAAGGAAGAACATGCTGCTGGCTGCACAGTAAGTACCCAGACTCAAATCTGACAGCTTACTCCTCTGACCTTGAGGTTGAGGGGCCAGTATGGCCCTTGGTGCTTAAAAAATATGGGTTAACTGAGGGTGGAGAGCAAACGCACAGGGCAACGAGGTTTTTTTTTTTTTTTTTTTTTCTTTTTTCCCCAAGTCAAATACCTTAAAAGAGCAGATAAAATGAAAGCATTGCTCCGATAGTGAGGTTGTTTTGAGCTGCTTAGCTGTTGAGCTCGGAATAGTTCAACTACCCTTTCATGAAGTTATTTGCATATCTTTAAAAAATGTGTTGAAAAGATTATTTGTTTTCTCACATCCAATAAAGATTGTGTGCCTTCTGCCTCCTAGTAACCAGACCTTGGTTTCTTAAAAAGCAAAGATGATTGTATTTGCAGGAGACCAGTGGGCACATTAAATGTCTCAAACTCGACTTAACGCAGCTGTGGGATTTCTCATAGAAACCAACAGCACATTGGTTTAAAATCATGGGAAGTGAAGCAGAACTAGTCAAGTAGGGAAATGGGGTAAAAGGAAGGGGGGAGCACAGCGAACCAGCGTGGATAAAAAGTGAGTTTCGGGGAAATGTGTGATTCTCCAAATGGGTTTATTGAACTCACCCGGCACCAAACCTCCCTTACGCTCCTGGGCTGGAATCCTCACCCCACCTAAACCATAAACCAAGTCCTGGTGACCTTGGCCATTGACTGGGTTGGTTAACTGGGGCTCATCCTGATATCTTCTCTTTGCAGCAAGGATTAAATAAGATAGTGCTTGAAAGGGTTGACTAGCACACAGTAGATGCTAAGGGCTGCACTCGGCTAGGATATCAGTGTTAGGTTACAGCCTCCTGCCTGTGGTTCGGGCCAGAAGTTCTCTGATTGCCTCCCACCTGTCCTCAAGGGGTAGTTTAGGGTAAGCTCACAGGTGTGTGTTGTCTTCACAGGCAAGTGTGCAAAGAATTCACAGACCTCCTCAACCAAGATCGAACCCCCAATGGGAACAACCGGCCTGCCCCGGTCTTGGAGGCCAGCATTCAGAACTGCTTGTCCCACTTCAGCCTGATCACCCACGGGTTTGGCAGCCAGGCCATCTGCGCTGCCGTGTCTGCCGTGCAGAACTACATCAAGGAGGCCTTGCTCGCCCTAGACAAGCCCTACATGAACCCTGGAGACCAGAGCCCGGCCGACTCCAGCAAGCCCCTGGAGAAGATGGAGAAGCACCGGAAATGAAATGGGTTGGGGACAAAGGATCGAAGAGTCTGGGAGGGGAAACGTTCTCCAAAACCACTCTGGACCAGCACAGGTGGGGGTGGGGGTGGGGTGGGGGGACTCCTCTTGCCTGGGGGACAAGTTGAGCTTGTTACCCTTGTTCCCATTAAAAAGGCCTCTCTCTGGATCTCAGCTTGACCATGACCTCTTGGAGTCCTTAGTATTTCTCCGGCGCTGAAGCGTTGGACACCTTATCAGAAGGTGACAGGTACTGGTTCTTTACTCATTAAGCTTATGTTTTATTATTTTGAACCCCATTCTTCCTATCTCTGAAGTGGTGCTATAACTTTTCAAACCCTTTCCATCCATCCATCCATCCATCCATCCATCCCTCCCCTGGGCGAACCCCAGACCAACACGCACAGCTGTTGAAATGTCAGATGTGACAGGACTCAGATCAACACCGACTTTCAGTGTGTTAAGGTAATTGCTGGCTTTTGTGCCCACTAAATATTTATCTTTAAAGAAAGTATTTATCTAGTGTTTTCGGATATCAAATCCTACACACCGTAGGAGGCAGATTCTATCCGCTTAGCAACTAATTAATAGGTGGTACTAGACACACTTAAAACCCCTTGTTCCAAGGGGCCTTCGGGTTTTATAAAACTTGTAGAAACAAAGCCTGCTGATGATTTTTATGTTTTTTTTTTTTTTTTTTTTTTTTTTAACTTTAAAAATTAACTCTTCAAATGGGAGATTCTTTGGAATGACTTGTTCATTCCTTTTAAGGTACTGAAGCTTTATTTGCATATTTATTTCACATCTGGGTGTTTGAGGAAACTTGAAAAGGTAGGCACAAGCGTTTTTTGGCTGCCTGTCACCCCCCCAGCCCCGGAGGAAGCGCTGTTTAGAGAAACAGTCTCCTGTGTACAGAATTTATTTATGCATAATTTAATCAGGTCTGTAAATACGGGTGCACTTCTTAATGACTTTTTGAGATATGGGGTTCCGTTTTAAATGACTTTTGAAGGTGATGGGGTCCTCTAAAACACATTCTTAGGTTTGATTCATATGCACACAGGGTATTAGGAATTAGGGTGCTGGGCTTTCTGTTCTTGGTGCGAAAGATTCTCTGTAACTGAAGCTCTCTGTTCGCAAAGCAATAAGTTGGTGTCTCACTCCTGCTGGGCTGATCCCAAACAGGAGCGTGCCGTGCAGTGCATGGGGTGCCGTGGAAATTTGGAATTGAACTCCGTGCCTGTAAATGCTCACACATCCACTTGTTGTGTATATGATTCCTGTACAATAAAAAGTATTCTCGATAGATGCTGTGCCGGTCTGGTGATAACGCTGGTGGTTCAACGCCTTGGGGGCGAGTGCCGCAGGGGCAGAGCTGGGCTGTTTGGACTGGGCTTGGAGCTCAGGGCTGAGTGAGCAGGTTGCAGCCCAGGGGAAGTCCAAAGTGTCACGTTCTTTTCCCTGCAGCTCTGCTCAGCTGCTCCAGGTTCTGTGCTCACCAGGGGCGCTCCACTGCGTCTAGGACCGTCCTACTCGCCCCAAGGGGCGTTTGGAAGCATTGGAGGGATGGTTTATTGACTACAGTGACAGACGCAGTTTGGGAATAATGTCTCTTGCATAAGGCTCCCCTGTTGAGAAACACTGTATTCTGTGTCCAAGCTGCCACCTCAAAATCCTGAGAATGGAAGTGATTGTAGGCAGTCCCTGGGCAGACATTCCTGTGGAGGACCTGGCGTTCGGTCAGACATAAGCCCTGGAGGTGCGGGCTCATCCTTCCAGTCAACCGAAGTCGCCCGTGTGTGGAGACGCGGCAGTGTGAATCTCCTCAAGGTGTGCTGGCCATTTTGCCTGCCGGCAGCGGTGTGGCCGGGGGGAGGTCCCCGCCACCCCGCCGGGCTTGTGAACTTGCTGGATGTTTTGAGGATCTTGGACGCACACCGCCAGGACTTGATTTCAAGTTGAAGTGGCCTGGCGTGTCGTCCAGGAAGTGATGTGTTTATAGTTTGGCATGAGTGGCTGGGCTTCAAAGGGCAGTGGGAGCCGAGGGTTTTCCACGGTGGATAAGGCCTTTGCTTCAACTCCAGCCTCATAATCCTTAATGCATAACTCTCTTAAATGCCCAGCAATTCCTGACTTAATGTTGGCATTGGATGTTAAGCAATTTAAACTGCCAACCTAATACTTTGCTCGTGGCAGCCCGTCCTTGGCCACTGAACGTTCTCATTGAGTTGGATTTATCTGGTTGACATGTCAAAATCACAATCGCTTTTTGCTTCAGAGCAGCTTAAAGAAGTCTTACGTTGGCAGTTATTTCTCAATCAAGACGGGCGATACCGGGCGTTCAGAGGAAGTCATGGGGGCAAAGGGCCGAAGGTAAAAGGACTATTTTGTTCTCAGCACCTGAACTGGCTCTTGGACTCCAGTCTGGCTTTGAGGAGCTGTGCCGAATCGCAATGCAGACGACGTTCTGGAAACGCCCCAAAGTCAACCAAGGATGGAAGTGGGCTGTGCGCAGAACGTATCCTGGCTCTGTGCTCACCTCTCGTTCCCGCTGGACGCCCAGGGGACGGCCCCCGGCTTCCCTGGGCCCAGTGTGCTGTTACAACAGCTTTTTCTTTGCGACTCCTAAGCTGGCCCCCTGCAAAACACCCAAGGCCCTTCCAAAGCTACCTCCTGGAACACCAGCGGCCTCAGCTTTCCCACCCAACTCTTGGTGATTTAACATCAGGATGGTAGGCCTTTGCTTCCCGTCAGCCGGGGGGAGGGTTTGTTTCAAGCCCCATGTTAGTGAGCTGGCACACCTTTCTCCTTATTCCCCGTGCCCGGTGCCTTTGTTTGACTCTGGCATTCTGACAAATTGGGCTTCTCATCAAGGCACATGACACCGCTCAAAGTCTTTGCCCTCTGGGAGAAGACGCGAAGACTCTTCCTTTTTTCCCCCCTGGCTGCACTGAAGGGAGAGCCCATCATTGTCTGAAGGCACGCGTCTAGAATTCCATTTGTGACAGAGACGTCTCAGCAGGACTGTGCATCTGTTGCCTGGAGAGGTGCCCAGCCAGGCACCTGGCACCTTGAAGACGCCCCTGCCTCGTAGACAGCTCGTTCCGGTTCCCCGGGAGGTCGGAGAGGGTGTTTCCAATAGTGCCTCACGGAGGCTTTACCTTCCATGTGCGCATGGTTGATGGCGAGGGTTAGGAAAGGGACGAGCCGCCTGTTTCTGATTGTTGACGGTTCGGTAACAATTGCTGTCATTCTTTTCTTTTGGGAGGTTTAGGGTCAGGAGAAGCTCTGAGACTTAAAGTGGCTGAGTTTGAATGTTAAAAAACAAGACAGGATAGATAGGGTCACGGATGGGTGAGAGACAGACTTCCCTAAAGGGTTGGCGGGAGGGGGTTTGGGGGTCCATTGTCGTTTCCTGGGGGGAATGTTGGACACCAGCTGTTGTGAATCCTGAGAGGTTGCTGTCACTTCTGAGAATTTCTCCAGTCTTTCCCTTTTGCGGGGGAGGGGGGGGGAGGGGGCGGGTAGAGTGATGTCATAGGTGGCCGTTTGTCTTCCTTTACAAATAGGTGGAGAACCTGGAAAGTAGCTACCAGTGGTCACAAAGGCAAGGGCAGCCTGAGGCTTCTTGAAGTGAGCTTTCAGGTGACGGAGCTTTCCGTGACCCTCCCCTGGCAGTGACCCTGAGCAAACATCCTCTCCAGCGGCCCAGGCTCAGTGGGCGGTGAAGGCTTTCCCTATAGTTCGAGATAAGCTTTGCTTTAGAAAGCTCCATGCTGCAACACAGGGGCGTGCTCTGCCCAGGGTGCTGTCACATCCTCCATACGATAATGGTTGGCTTTCTCGTCTCAGACCTCTCTATACCTTGGGTATCTCCTCCAGTGGACAGGCATCCATTCGCTTCTCTGACATTCAAAGGCCACCGTGTGGGGAGGCTTGGTGACACTTGCAGCCATCAAAATCTGACCCCTTGCTGGTTTTGTCAACCCAGGCTGGCATCATGCCTAAGGGCCAGCAATGCTGGACCTATCATGTCCTGAAAGTCTTCATCCGCTAGGAACATGGAACGCAATCTTCTATAGAAACAAACTTGAATTCTTCTTTTTTTAAAAAATATTTTATTTATTTTCAGAGAGAGGGGAAGGGAGGGAGAAAGAGGGAGAGAAACATCAATGTGCATCCCCCACTGGGGGTCTGGCCTGCAACCCAGGCATGTGCCCTGACTGGGGATCGAACCAGCGACCCTTTGATTCACAGGCCAGTGCTCTACCCCCAGAAGCACACCAGCCAGGGCACAGACTTGATTCATTGGTTTTAAATAATTGCTCTGACATTGGAGTTCATGGTCTCCTGGAATGCTGTTATTTCTGGTGCCACCCTAAGCTGCATGGTCCTGCCACCTCCTGGGTAACATCTTGATGAGGGAGATGAGAAAGAAACCATGGAAAGTGAGTTGATTTGAAGGCATAATTCCAGGGACCTCTCCGAGGAATAGCTGTGTTAAGAATATTTACAAGGTCAAATCTCCGTGGGGTTTTTTTCATGCTACATAGGGTGCACCTGGTGGCTTTTCACCATTTTCCAATGGAAGGCCTTGGACCGAAGGAGTGACAATCCCAGGTGAGAGCTGGGTGAGTTGAAAAGGGTGTCTTAGTACCTGGTTCTTGAGGGGACTAGAAGCCTTTTGGACTTCATGGGTGTTAGGGATTGGATTGTGTCCCCAGAGAGCTACATGGCCACATGAGGGGGGGAGGCCATGTGACAACAGAGGCAGAGTTTGGAGAGTTAAAGCCACAAGCCAAGGAGCAATGAGCCACCACCAGAAGCTGGAAGGGGCCAGGAAGGCTTCTTCTCCCTTACAGACTGCCCGGGAGGCGTGCATTTCTGTTGTCTGCAGTTGTCCAGTTTGTGGGAGTTGTGACGGCATTGCTGGGGAGCTAGCACAGTGGGAAAGTGCTCTTTCCTTCCGTATTTCCTTCCCAGGGGTCTTCCTGCACGTTCTTTTCCAAATGTGGGTGTCACATCATCCCTGCACAAGGAATGAGCAAGCCACCTCTGTGGTCTGATCGAACGTCATGGAGGCTCCTCACTGTTAAGTGAAACATCACTCCCTGGCATGCTCTGCCTTACCTACACTGATGCCCGCTGCTGTTTCCTGGTGGCCAGGGCATGAGCCAAGGACCTGGTCTTTCAGCTTCTGGGGGAGGAGTCACCCCCACATTTCTGTCCAAAGCAAATCCTAAACTCTTGGAAGTCTTTTCTGCTTCTCTGTACTACTTGTTTGTTTCATTGAACTGGGCGATACCCTTGGGTGCTCCGATATTGACACCTCAGAGCAGTGGCCATGAAACCTGGCAGGTCACCAGAGGCATTTGGGAGGCCTATATATCGATGCTTCTCTGCCTTTGACCTACTGAATCAGAAATTCTGGGTCTAGGATGTAGGTATCACGAAGGTACTCTTTGCAGTTCAACTTTCTGGCTCTTCCGGGAGACCCTCAAGCCCACCAGGGCAGGGAACATGTTGATCTTGCCCTCCGTGGTCTCACCAAGCACTGGCTAGCTGAATGCCCAGCACAGGGCATCTGCTCAGCGAGCATCTGTGTTGATTTATGGGCTGAGTGGGCTGAGTGGTTCCTGAGAACAGCAAATAGCCTTTCTCTGGAGCCTCTTCATTGCTCAGGGCCACGTGGGCATCCGGCGCCGACCCACCAGAAGGGAGTCCATCTTCGGGTCTCTTGAGCTCAGCTGATACACATGGTCAGCATGTGATGGCCAGACTGAAGTCCAGCTCCCCTAGTAGAGTGTGGCCTCAGCAAGGCAGAGGCCAGGGCAGCTGTATCGCCGGCCTGTATCCAAAGACCAGCATGGGGGGGAGGGGTGGATGAGCGGATGGGTGGATGGATGGGCGGGCGGATGCTACTGTCATCTGGTGAGTGGGGGCCAGGGGTGCTGCTGAAGTCCCTACAATGCACACCATGCACAGGACAGCTCCCCACGATAAAGAACGATCCAGCCCTAAACGTTAACGGTCCAGAGGTTGAGAAATGCTGCTACAGAAACACAGAACGAAAATTTGGAAGCATCACTCACACTGTTAACACAACTTTATTTCTGTGTGGTGGATTTTATCGCTGCCCTTTTGACCAGATATGTTTCCATATGGTATAGCATTTTTAAAAACAAATATGCATTGCTTTCATAAGTAAAAGAGAGAGCCGACAGAACGGCTATATATACATGAAACATGGGAAGGGAATAAATGTTTAAAGAAATGAATAAAGGAAGCCTATGCAAAGTTCCCAGAGAGAGGAAAAGACCTGCCCCTTGGAGCAACTGTCTCCTGACTTGGGTTAGGAGCTAAGGGTTTCCACCTGAAGCAATTTCCTGGCGGAGAGGAGGCCGCCCCTCCCTTGCCCCTCCCCAATGGGGGCTTCACTCTCTTTGGCCTGAGAATATTTATTTTCTTTGAGCAGGAGACATTGCTCCACTGCTCTTTCCCCACCAGAAAGAAAAAATTCCGTGGTAGAAGGTACCAACCACTTAAGACAGTCTTCAGAAAGACAGAATTTCTCAATTCTTTGCATTTGATTGTTGCTTCCCCTACCCGTTGTTGCTACCCAGCTCTAGCTGATGACAGGGTGAATTCAGGTGTCCCAATTTCTTTTTTATTGTTGACAAAAAGAATAGCCTTCTGTGCCCTTACACACTTAGAAAACCTCTGGGAGGACAGAGGAGACTCACTGAGAGGTTCCCTCCTCGGGGCAGGGGGCAGGGGGACAGATTCTCCACTCATTCTGTCCAGTTTGAATGTTTAAACCTGCCTGCAGTCAAAACAAACAAAACTTGCTCTCAAACCTAGAAAAACACAAGGTTTAGTAAACACACATGCACACACAAAGCCAGATGCTTACTGTAAAACAAAGAACCTACAGGAGAGAAAATGCACCTGCATTGTTATTTAATTCCCAAGTAACCCTACTGTAGCCCATTTAACAGATGAGGTGCTGGAGGCCCAGGCAGAGGGTGCCCAGGGAGGCAGTCTGTGGAGACCTTATTTTGGGACCGGGTGCCATGGAGCCCCTGCGCAGTAAGAACTTACAGACGGAACCCTCAGAATGTCAGCCACCGTTATCAGACTCTTCTCCCAACAACTGTAGGAAGCAGGCTTTATAGCCCCCATTGTACAGTTGGGGAAACCAAGGCACGGGGCTGCTGTGAGTTGCCTGCTCAAGGTCCCTCCCTTGGTAAGTGGGATGGCCCCGGGAGGCAGCAGCTGTCCTGGGGGCGGCAGCCATGGGAGGTTGCTGGGAAGGACTCGGTGCCTCAGTGTTCTGTCTGCTAGGAAGGGCTAGAAAAAGACAAATATTCTGACAGATATACACTTCTCATTACGCCAAGCACTTGGTTCTGTGTGTGGTACCCAGGAAGTTCTCAATAAAACTTGGTCTTTGGCTCTCTTGTAATTAGGTAGAATGGAACAACCTCAGCTCAAGAGGAAGGGGAGAGTAAGTGGGGAAGGAAGGGAGGGAGGGAGGAAAGCCCCTGGGTATCCTCCCAGGGGCTTCCCTGCTCCTCCCACCCTTTGTAGAGCAGCGGGGAGGCGGGGCTGTGGCAGAGACAGAGCTCAGGGTCCCTGCTCAGTCCCCAGCTCAGTGGTGTTGACTCAGCCTTCAGGGCTCCTGTTGTCATCCCTGCCTCCCTTCCTGCGGCTTGTCTTCCTGCTTGGAAGGTTTCTTCTGCCTCCTGTGGCCTCACCTGCTCACCTTGTTCTCAGCTGAGTCTCACCTTGGGCATCGCCTCCTCCTGGAGCCTTCCCAAGCCAAGGCTGGCTGAGGTGTCCTCACAGTTCCCATCACACCTCTTGTCACACTGCGCAGTAATCTGCTGTGTTGCGTCTCCTCCACCAGGCTCCTGCTATCTAGGAAGTCCCTGTGGTCTGCTCATGGTTGTACCCCAGTAAGCAGCTGGGAATCTGGCTCGTAGATGTTCAATAAATATCCATGGAATTAATGAATCAACCCATTTTACCCAAAGGTCAGGAATTGAGGCATTCTTCCATCCATCCACCCACCCACCCACCCACCCATCCATCCATCCACCCATCTCCTTGTCCACCAGTCCATCCATCCATCCATTCATTCATCATCCTTCCACCTATCCATCCATCCACCCACCATGCTGGTCCCTGGATATATACCAGAGAGCTACAGCTGCCCTGGACCCTGCCCTGTGTCCATTAGTGGGGCCAGCCCTCAGTCCAACAATCACATGCGTATAGAACTTGGTGGGCTCTGCATAAGGAAAGGATGGGCAGTCCATGGAAATGTCACTGCCCCAGTAGTTTTTGCAACAGAAAAACTCGAAAGGGTGCTGTTCCCAGCAGTCAGCAGTCACTGGGGAGACATTTTTTGTGTTCATTTCTGACCTGGGGCAGTGTTTCTGGCACCCACCAAACTGTGGCTACTTAGCTTAAAGTTACATCCTTCAGAGATAAGCTCCCTGCTCTCAGAAGGCACTGGAAGGAGGTGACCTGCAAATAAACAAGCCAGATCACATCAGGGTGATGGGCATTGATGATGATGATGATGATGATGACAGTGATTTTGTATACACTGGGGCCTCTGGTGACACCACAGGCACAAATGGGACAGACAGATGAATGCGTTCTTCCCTCCTGCCTCCCAGTGCCCACTTCCCTGGCTGGGGACACGTCTCGTTACCAATTAGGTGTGTGTACAGAGCTATTTGGGGTGCAGACACACAATGACACGTATTTCTTTTTTAACCCAAACACAGTCTGGCACCTCACTCTTCCCCTTGATTTACCACGTGAAGGGCCCTTACCAGGTCCTACAGAGCTGCCTTGTTTTGCAAGGTGTGCTTTTGCGTGTGATGTTCAGGTAACCATCCCCTCCGCATGGGGTCCGGGATGTGTCCAGTCTCCTGTGGCTGCAGCAAGGCTGCGGTGGGCGCGCGACTCACTTGCACACGAGTGTCTGTGGGTAGAACCTGAGAATCGGCTCTGAGCTTCCAGTTTTGGTGGAGTCCACCATCCTGCCCTCCTCCCGGTGTCCCTGTCCACACCCTTGCAGGCTGTGTGAATGAGCTGTTTCGGGGGGTGGGGTAGATGGTGCTTTACATGGGGTGTTCAGGGAGTGTCACCTTGGAAGTGACATTTGGGCTGATAGGTGACAAGGAGCCAGCTGTGCAGAACCAGGCACAGAGCTCTCCTGGCAGAAAGACCAGCCTGGTTGGAGGAGATGAAGCTGGGGGTGGGGGGGAAGGACCAGGTCAGGTCTGTAGGCCTTACAGACCTGGGAAAGGAGTTGGAGTCTCTTCCTGGTGCCATGGGAAGCCATGGAAGGATTGCAAGCAGGAAGGCATTTGGAATTAAATTTAAAAAAATCACTTTACCTGGAGAGAGGACTGCAGTGGGTAGGGGAACCACGGAGGCATTGAGCCAAGGGACGGGGGTGGCTTGCCAGCTGGTGGGAGCCATGATGAAGAGGGCTGGAGTGACCTGGGAAACCTTCTGAAGGCAGAGCTCACAGAACTTGTGGATGAGCCGTGTTGAGCTCAGGCACAGGGCAAAAGATGGGGAGGGATGGTGTAAAACTCCCCGGATTGGATCTCAGCACAAGTTACTGAGCTGGGGAAGACGCCACAGACCAGCTTTGTGCAAGTAAGACCTGTAAAGTCAGTTGCAGGGAAGGAAAACGCCAAGGAAGCTGCTCTCAACCACTCTTAGCTGGCACCCAAGTCCTTGAGGTGGGGCCCCTGTGGCTGGCTCTTCCCTGCGGGTGACCTGTGTTGAAGCTTCAAGGTGATCGGCTGCGTATTGGTTCTGAGGTCTGACAGCTGCTGATGCCTTGACACCAGAGGGCAAGGAATGGCAGGAATGGACATGCGGGGTGGGGCCAGCCTTGCTTGCTCAAAATTCCTCAAGCTTACAACCAGAGGGGGTGGGGCTGGGCCAGCCCCAGGGTGGGGCTCGTTAGAACTTTATTGACTGTCAACACTGGAAGGGACCTCAGAGGTCACTTGCTACCCACTGGTCAGGAAGGAAAAAATGGTCTAAACGCTAAATTACATTTATGCCTTTTAAATAGTTATTTTTAAAAATTAAAACAGTAGGAGGTGTTGTTTATCGAGCATTTATTATGCACCAGGTCTAGGCCAAATGTTTTCCATCCATGATTTCATTTCAGTCTTCAGGAATAGGCTACCATTATCTGTTGTTCCCTGAGTGAGGCTGAGCGTGCTGGCCCAATGTCACAGCTGAGATGTGGTCCCCACGGCTTCTCTCTGACTCCAGGACACCAAGTTGGAACCTCCAAGGGCATTTGTTTTTCCAACCTCCTGCTTACAGCTGACAAAGCAAGACCCAACTAGAAGTCATGGTGTGTCCAAGAGGCAAAGCTAAGGGAGAACGAAGGGTCTCGGCAGCACAGCGCCTGGCCCAACAGAATGTGCCCGCCTCTGTGGCTGTGAGTGACCCTGCTGCCCTGCTGACCCCCAGAGAGAACAACCCAAGAAATGCTTCCTCCACCAGCAGGATACAAGGGCTGGATCTCCAGTGGTTTGCCAAGTGGGAGAACTATATTCTTGTTTTTATACATTAAAAAAACTGATTTGAGAGAGAGAGGTGGAAGTGTTGATTTGTGAGCCCACTTATTTATGCACTCATTGGTTGCTTCTTGTATGTGCCCTGACCGGGGATCATACTCTCAGCCCTGGTGTACTGGGATGACACTCTAACCCCCTGAGCCACCCCGCCGGGGCAGAGTACTATAGTCTTAATTTTTGCTAGTCTTATAGATAGAAAAATGTCCCATGATTACAGTGAATACATTTTAGAGAAACTCACCAAATATTGGCGGGGCACACTCATTCCCTGCACAGCGATCTTTCATGTAGAAGCTTCCGGTTCTGGATTTCCTCTCTTTTATCTTTTAGTGAAATTCATTCATTCATTCATTCCATGGGTCTTGAACTCAAGAGTGTCTGTTGTGTGCGAGGCACTGTCCTAGGAGCTGGGGACTCATCAGAAAGAAATCTGTCCTCGTGTGGCACACTCCGGGGGGCAGGGGGGACCCAGACCAGGAACACCACGCATGTGTAAAACACATGGAACGTCCCATGGTGAGAAGTGCTTCGGAGGAAAATAAAAAAATGTTGCACTAATATCCTGGCTGGTGTGGCTCACAGTTGGTTGGATGTCGTCTCCCAGTCCAGCCCATGCCGAGGTTGCAGATTCGGGCTCCCACCAGGGAGCATGTGAAAGGAAACCGATTGATGTTTCTCTCGCACAGTAATGTTTCTCTCCCTCTTTCTCCCTCCTTTCCCCTCTCTCTAAAAATCAATAAGCATGTCCTTGGGTGAGGATAAAACTCGTGGTCTGGGAAGAGGACAGAGCAAGTGCAAAGGCCCAGAATGGGGATCACGCCCAGCATATTGAAGGAACAGCTGGAAAGACGAAGCCTAGAGGGCAGTGACCAAGCGCAGTGACCGGGGAAGACTGTAGGGTCTCATACCTTTTTAAACGAGTTGTACCTTTCGCTCCTGCTGAGGTGGGACCTTCAAGAATTTACACAGAAGACTGATAGAACCTGACTTATTTCTAGCAAGACTGCTCTGGCTGCTGCATCGTAAAGAGACCAATGGAAATAGACAGTAGGAGGTCAAGTTCAGGAACTTGGACACAGTTTGGAGACTGCAGCAATCATCAAATAAGAGATGGTGACTTGGTATAATAAATTGCACAGTGTCCCCCCCCAAGTTTGTGTCCACCTGGAACGTCAGAATGTAACCTCATGTGGACAGAGAGTGTTTAGTTAAGGACCTTGAGACAAAGTCATCCTAGATTTAAGGCAGGCCCCAAGTCCCATGATTGATGTCTTTATAAAAAGGGGAAGACACAGAGAGACACTCACAGGGAAGGTGATACACACAGGGAATATGGAGGCAGGGATCAGAGGGGTGTTGCCACAAGCCAAGGAACTCAGGAGCCACCAGGCGCTGGAAGAGACAAAGAAGGGGTCTCCCCTTCAGAGGAAATTCGGCCCTGCCGACACCTTCATTTCATATTTCTGGTCCCCAGAACTCTAAAGAAAAAAAAAACAAAACAACTGTTGTTTTAGCTACCAAGTTTATTACAGCAATCTGTGAAATTAAACATACTTGTGCTTGAAAATTGATCCGAGTTGGGATATATGTTGAAGGTAGAACCAAGAGGATTGGCTGATGCATAGGATAAGATGTGACAGGATGAGAGGGGTCCAGGCTGGTCCAGGCTGGTCCAAGGTTTTTGCTCTTTGTTTCCAGGAGGGTGACTGGGGATCAGGAGGGCTGCAGGGGAGAAATCTAAGCTGTGTATTGGACATCTAAGTGGAGGCTACTGGAGACACATACATTCTCATCTGCCCTTTATTTATATTTGTGGTTTTCTCTCTCTCGCTTTTTGCTTTGCTAAAGGATGTTTCTTGAAGAGTTTTCTGTCAGTGCATAAAGGAATGCCTCACGTTTTGGAGCTGCATAGTATTCTGTTGCACGGTTGGCCCCTCTTATTTAACCAGAATTGGGCATACTTTCAAATGACTAAATGAATGAAACGATGTACCACTGTCTGTTGGTTCATGACAAGTATGTTTTGAGTGCTTACCATGTGTCTGCCCCAGGAGAAATCACTTCACGTGGGAAGTCACAGGGGTGGGGCTGCAGGTTCAGATCCATCAGCCTCTGTGAAGCGGGGCTGATGTGTCTATAAAGAGGTGACCCACACAAAGCCCCACCTAGGAGATTTTGAAGCTAGCACCCTACACACAACGTCGGCTGCTACCATTTCTCATCGAACCACGCTCCGGTAGCCTGAGTACCCGGGAGGGGTACCGTTTACCTCTGCAAATCGTACTGGGGGTTGTCTCGGGAGAGAGTCTGCGATCCCCTGTCCGAGGATGGAGAGGGAGTCCTAGCCTTCGTCCTGCAGGTGGACCAATCCCCGGTTTAGGCGGTGAAAGCTTCCGCCCACACAGAGCGGACCAGACCAGATCAGATATCCCCACCCCCAAAGGGCATAATCCCCAGCAGCCAGAAGCACGATCCCCTGCTACTGGCTCTGAGATTTGTGGTCGCGCCTGCCTGGTGGTGGTTTCTGAGGAAGGACAATTACATTAATTGAGCCTTTCAGGAAATGGTCCCTGAAGAGAGGTAGGAAGACTTTAATTGCTGGCCTGTCTGCCAACGAGAGCGCGATCCCGCACTTAGGAACCCACAAGCGTTTCACCAGACTCCTGTTGCTTCTCACTTTCAGCTCCCAGAGCATGTACAAAGTTAGGTGGTTTCCAGAAATTAGGGTAGAAGGCCCCCCTGTGTCTAAAATTTCAGTTGAAAACCATTTCGCTGCCCTTCAAAATTTCTGACTGTGATATAAGAGTTTCCAATTCATGATCTTCTGAAGGGACCCACATTCTCCCTTATGAAAGCCTTCAACCAGCTTCTAGGAGCACCTACTGTGAGCTAGGCCCAGTGCACCCTGGGAACCAGACAGGCTCTTTCTCGCCTCTATGGAGTTTGTAGCCCACACCAGCCCCTGCCCTCTGACTGTCCCTTTGCAGTGTGTCTGGGGACAAGGCCATCATCTTACCCTAGTCATGGCAAAGCACTCAGAGGCTGTCCTGACCCTGGAATTTTTTTTTTTTAATTTATTGATCCTAGAGAGAGAGAAGAGGGAGAGAGTGAGGGAGGGAGAGAGAGAAAGAGAAAGATCGACTTGTTGTTCCACTTGTTTATGCTTTCATTGGTTGATTCTTATTTGTGCCCAGATTGGGGATGGAGCCCGTAACCCAGGTCTATGCAGGGGTAGGAGTAGGGTCGGGTGGGGGGGGCGGGGACACAACACTCTAACAAGTGAGCTATGTGGACAGGGCTGACCCTGAAACTTTGAAACTACCTTTCAGTAAGTCTCTATGGACTCTGAATATCAGTTCTTCACTTATAAAGTATTTATTGAGCATCTACTACATGCCAGCTCATTTATAGCACATGGCAGTGAATCAGACGGACCTGGACTCCAGCACAGAGGTGCCAGTCTAGCCATAACGATCCTCACCAGTGCCGTTTGCCCCCACAGGATCCCTGCAGCAACTCCCCTCTGAAGGGGACACCCTCTTGTTCCCATTTTGCAGAGGGGGTCATCCAAAGGTGGGTGGGAGCTGGGTCCACCCGGCCCCACCTCTCTTCCATTCATATGCGGACTTGGGAGCAGTTCAATGGTAGAGCATCAGTCACTGAGGCCCAGAGTGAATTCTGTGGGCCCCGCCCTTCAGCCCCCACTGGGACTAGCCTTTCTGGATTCGGAATAGATACATTTGCATAAGAAATGAACAGCAGATCTACCTGGGCTCCGCCCTGCTGAGCGATTTACAATTCCTCAAACAGGGCGGTCCCCCTTTCTAGTCGGAACATCACACCTGGTCCTCAGTTCCCATTTATTTTTATGGACTTTCTACTCTTCAGAAGCAGAGGGCCTCAAAAACCAACCAACCAAACAAAAAAAGTCACAATAAAAGGATAAGGAAAATTATGGTAGCTTCTCAAAGTTTACATCAAACAAATAGTCTTTTTTCTAGCAAACAAAAAATACAAATGCAATATGGTTGTATTGTAAAAAACTATGGATTGACTAAAAATAGCAGAGCTGTTAAAAAGGGGTCTAGAGCCGGGGTTGGCCTGGGCTCAATTCCTCTTTCTGTTCCTTCATAGCTGTGGGACAAGGGGTAAATAAATGATGCTCTGCCAGCCTCAGTTTCCCCATGCATTCCCTAGGCAATGCACATCCATTGCTGGGGCAGTGCCTGCCCACTAATGGGTTTTACTTCAGGCAGTACCAGCAGGCAGCCCCATGGGAGGTGGGTGGGGGAGGGAACCAATTGTGCAGCTGTGATGGTGTTTCCCAGTTGTCCTGGTGTCAGCGGGGGCGCTCATACCTGGAGAGGTCCAGAGTCAGGATTTGAGGCCAGTGCTGACTGTGTAGCCCGTGGGTGGGCTCAGCCCTGCCATCCTCTCTGGAGAAACCTTCTGGGACCCTGCCAGGTTCACTTGACCCGTCATGTCTTTACTGGGCTGAAACAGAGGCACCAGCAGGACACTGCTAAGCACAATGACTGTATGGCAGTGGGTGAGTGAGGGCCAGGAGGTCCGAGGCCACATTTTACCCAGCTTTCTGCCTCTCCAGGCCACCCCAGCAGGCAAGGCCAGACTGCCTGGGTTTGAGTCCTGGCTCCCCCACTTACCAGCTGTGTGTCTGGTTGCTTAACCTCTCTGTGCTTCACTGGGGATAATAGTGATGGTGGTCCCCAAATGAGAGGATTATTTTGATGAATAACAAAAATGATGTACATCGAGTACCTTTCCCTGTTCCTGGCACACAGCAGGTATTCTTTTCCCTTGGGGATTTGCTCAGCACAGGTACATCCGATGCTACGCAGGCATCAGGTCTCCTAAATGACAGGGAATCAACAGAGAATGAAATAGACACCCTGCCCTGCCCGCCTGGAACTTCCATTCTAGCGGGGCGGTGGGCAGGTTAGGTAAGGACAGGTGCTGTGGAGGAAAAACCGGGAAGGAGGCCAGGGCAGGGGGAGCCCAGTGAGGGGGTCGTTATGGTCACAATGAGATGCATCGTAGCGTTTGTGCGCTGACGGGGAAGGGGTGACTCTGAGCTGACCATGCCTGTGTCTCAATGAAATCGCACAAAGTGGGTCAGTGGGGGGTGTAGATTCACAAAAGTCCGCCCCACCCCCGCATATCATGATGAAGCTATACACGTGACAGGCTTATACGTGCGATCACATTCACAGTCATGCACGCACACAGTCATACACACAGCAGACCTATACACTGATTTCCTGCCCCTGAGTCACTGGGGGAGGGGATAACGTCAGCGGAAGAGGGAGGCGATGGCCTTGCTGGCCTTGTTTCGGGCTCACGGTGTCCCTGTCACAGCTGAGCCTTTTTATGCACATTTCCTTATTTAATACTCCCCCTCCCCCACCAGACCGGAAGCTCCCGGAGCGGAAGTTTCCCCGCTAGACCGGAAGCTCCTGGGCGCAGAGCGTCCCCCACCAATCCGGAAGCCCCTGCGCACGGCGGCATTTTCAGGACGAGTTACTGCTGTGCCTAGGACAGAACCTGGCGCGTCCTGGGTGTGCGACACACATTCCGAGGAGTGAATGATCCACAGTCAGTATCTGTCCAATCAGTCGACGTTTCCACCCCCAAGGGTGCACGCCCTGCAGTGGCCTGGCCGCACTGCAGGTGAGCGTGGCATCCGGGTCTGCGCAGACTCACTGGCGCGAGCTTCACCCTTTCCCGAGCGTCGAGGGGGTCCTGGGGCTGGTGTGGAGGGGCCCAGGCAGGAGCTCCCTCAGAGACCCCCTGGTGGCTGGGGTGGAAGGGCAGTTGGTGCCAGCACCGGGGGTCACAAGGGGTTCGACTTTTCATCCCTTGCTTTCAGATTCCCGGGATGTGCACAGAACTGGGCCCGCAGGAAGCGTGGTGTCAGCAGAGAGCAGGGGTCACGCGTTCGGAGAGTCGAGCTCCGGGTTGAACTGTGCGCACAGTGAGCCTGGGGACGGGGGGAGGGGCAGTGCCCACACTGGGGCAGAAAGTGTTTCTGACTCTGAGGGGTGGGGGATACCATCGTGGGTTGTTATTTTTAACGTTTAAAATTTCTAGATTAAAAAAAATTGGCATGATGAAGTTCCAGTAGAACACAGGGGATGTATTTACCGAAAAGTAAGTTTGGTTGTCCTCCCTGAACCCCATTCCTCGCCCTGGGGGCCACCACTGTCACCGGGCAACGCTTTCCTTCCAGAAAGACTGTGCAAATGTAAGTGTGTGGTGTACCCTTCATCCCCTTTATTCTTTATACCTTACACATTCCTTTGTACTTTGCCTTTTTTCCCCTTACGATAATGATACAGATCTATGGCCGCATTTTTCATGCCTGTATGCTATTCCACCGGGGACGGGGACCACAGTGCATTTACCGTTTAACAATGAGGTTATTTTGTTTTTTTTTAACAAAAACTCTGCTGGGAAGAACCTACCTGAGTAGTCATCTTTAAAGGGTATGTACATTCTGTTATAGATCCCTGCGTATTATATAGAACTAAAACTTCTGGAGTAAAGGGCATGATCGTTGAAAACTCTTACGGTTTTTGCCAAGTTACCCCCCAGGAGATTGTGCCCATGTTTCTCATCACACATCTGATGACTGTTTCCCTGTACCCTTATAGATACTGCATGTTATCAAACTTCTTGCTGTTTGTAAATCTGACAGATACAAACGGCATCTCCGTAGTTACGTCAATATTTAGTAGGTGGAGAATTTTTTTCATGGGTTTGTTTTTATATGAACCTCCAGTTCATGCTTCTTGCCTTTCTTTCCTATTGGGTTGTCTTTGTAAAAGCTTTTTGAAGATGAAAGAGCTTAGCGCCCTGTCCTCAGGCCCCTTCGGATCATGCAGGTCTGGTTCGGGGGCCTTAGTGCCGTGCAGGAGGTGGGTTTCTGTGGGAGCGAAGACAAGAAAGGGGCCCACGATGCTGTGTGCGTTGGTGCCAGTTGGGAGAGACTTCCGCAAGGAGGTGATAGAGAGATGAGTCTTAACGGGTGAGATGAGGGGGGAGGGCGTTTCAGAGGAGTGGGGGACTCCAGCAGCACGTCATAGCAGGAGATTAGGTGAGTGTTGGTGGGAGGGTGGGGAAATGATTAGACATTCTTGCCTCTGAAGGAAGAATGCTAGGATGGGGTTGGTGTGGTGGCGACCAGTGACAGGGGGGAAGGCCACTTGCGGAGTTAGTAGTCTTTCCTGTCAGTGCCAGGAAGGCGCAGAGAGGGTTTTAAGCAAGTGATCAGATTTGTGTTGTAGGAACCCTTCTCCAGCTGCTTTGTCACCTGGGGTGCAGAAGAACAAGACTGGAGAAGGGAACCCAGTTAGGCTGTTGCAGCGACCTGGAGGAGGGCAGTGGCCTGACCAGGGCACTGAGCATGGGGCTGGGGACACTCTGAAAACCGTTCATGTTTGGGAGGTGGGATTGGCAGAACTGGGAGGCGGAGCTGAGAACAGTAGGGGTTCAGGCAGTTTCTCTGCGTGTGACAGGTTTGGAAAGGGTGGATGTGGTGGGCACAAGAAGCAATGAGATGGGGCTGAGGGGCGGGCGGAGGATGAGCTAGGGTTTCATGCAGAGTGGATGTTCCAAAGATTCCTGAGCCTGATGAGGCGTTGTTTGGGGTGGCTGCCCAGCCCACAGCCCCTTCTCTGAGACCTCCACAGGTGTGGTCTCTTCGTGCCAGGTGACCCTGCCTCTCCA
This sequence comes from Macrotus californicus, assembly GCA_007922815.1. Taxonomy (NCBI): domain Eukaryota; kingdom Metazoa; phylum Chordata; class Mammalia; order Chiroptera; family Phyllostomidae; genus Macrotus; species Macrotus californicus. The sequence continues at coordinate 265,447 of VMDR010000063.1, forward strand.
CAGTTACCTGGGTCAGGGGCAGACCCCTGACCTGAGAATACCTGTCCGAGCCGAGCCTCTTTCCCTGGAATTTGGAATTTGAACTGGGAAGACACTAGGCCAGTTAGCTGTGGGGCAAGGGCTCACCTGACTTGTTCTTTGCACTCTGTGCTGTCACGTGAGACTCAAGCAGTGGCAGGGGACCCTCAGAGACAGGTGAAATGAAGTTCCTGGAGGGAGAGAAGCAGGGACTGCCAGCTCGGCAAGGCAGATTGAACCCCCATGACTGTCACCCCCACCCCACCCCCAAAGCCCGCTACCAAGGTGTTCCTAGGACAGGGACTTGGGAGAGGAGTGCAAGGAGATGCCAAAGCGACTGGAAACAGACAAACCTGTGGATAAGTGGTCACTGGCTTAGCATTCCAGAGAGTTCTGTGAAGTTCTGAGTCTGCCAAAGAACCCCTGGGGTGCTTAAACTGCTTGGGAATATGTTTCTTTCCCTTTTGTCTGAAGGGTTCTTCTCCTCCCAAGGAAAACAAATTCCTATCCAGGATGTTCCTCTCCTGGTCCCTTACTTTGCTGACCTCACGCAGCTTGGAGGAAGAGGCCTCCCCTGGGCCAGCAGTCAACCCAGGGTCTTTGCCAAGTGACCCAGGGTCTTTGCCAAGTGACCCTGGCAGCTGCAACCTCCTCGTGCCCCTGGGAGCCACGGCCATGTCCAAAAGGCTCCATCTAGGCTGGCCTGGGTCCCGACTGTCCTCGTGACTGACAGGGGATGGAGCCAGTTGGCTCTGCTTCTGCAGCAGGAGTCACAAGCCCACCCTTGGTCTGTGCCCCTGAGGCTGCCCTCGCTCCTTCACGTCGTCGATCCAGGCAGGGTTCGTGCTCCTTTGCATCTCCTTTCCTTCCGTGCCCAGGAGCGCCGAGAGGGGCAGTGCTCTCGATGAAAATAACCATCTTCAAATTAACGGGACAGCCTTTAAATGTCTGAAAGGCAGTCGTGAACGTTCATTTGATTCGGTGACCCCGCGTTTATGAAACATTCCCTCTCTGCCTGCGGAATTTTATCCTTCTCTCTCTCTCTCTCTTTTTGGTAACTAGCATAGGTTTACTTTCTAGGTTCCAACTGCCAATACGATAATTAACAGAATCAAACAGAATGAGGTCATTTTGGTAACACAAACATTTGAGATCGGGGTTTGAAGATAGAGCGATCAACCAGCCATCAACGTGTTTAATGTTGGGGTCAATACCAGGACATTTCGGAGAGCAGAGCGGGACCATTTTACTAATAACGCTGGGACAGTAGGTGTCAAGGGGGACTGTCCTGTGCAAGCTGGACATACGTCCTGTTCACAGATGACTGGCTCAAGCCTTGGCAGCCCTTTTATTTCTGGATTGTTTTTATTTATTTTATTTATTATTTATTTTTTTAAAGAGAGGGAGGGAGGGGAGGGAGGGAGAGAAACATCGACCAGTGGCCCTTTGCAGGCACCCCGACCGGGGATGGAACCTGCAATTTCCAGGCCTGTGCCCTGACTGGAAATTGAACTGCTGACCTTTCACTTTGTGGGACATCACACCCACCAGCCGAGCCACATCCATCCAGGCTCTGATTGATTTCAACGGTGAGAACCAGGGAGGGAGCCCGGCTCACGGACAGAGTGACAGGGTTGTCAGGGTTTGTGTGTTCCCAGATGGCTTTCTGATGGCAGTTCTCTGTCTCAGCTTGCCTAGGGCAGGGATTGGCAGGCAAAGTCCAGCTGCAGCCTGTTTTTGTAAATAAAGTTTTATTGGGACACAGCCATGCCCACACTGGCTATGGCTGCTTCTGTGCTGCCCAGGCAGAGTGGAGTAGCTGCAGCAAATGTTAGTGTCTAGCCTTTCGTACAAAAAGTTTGTTGGTCCCTGACCTGGGGAACCTAAATCCCAATTTCCCTCTCCTGGAGACCCTGATTTAATTGTCCCAGGGGATAGCCTGAGCATTAGGAGACTTCAGAGTGCTTTAGAAGAACCTAGGGTGCAGGGAGAGCTGAGTGGAAGCCCTGGGGATGAGGGTGGGGCAGCCTGACTGGGCGTGGGAGAGAATTCCTGCCGAAGGAACAGATAGCACTGTGGGGATGCCGCTGGGGAGACCGTACGGCTTGAAGGCAGCCTTACTGCTGGGGCATGGAGTCCTCAGGGAGGGTTCAAGGTGAACCTGGCGTGAGGGGGTTGTATGTTCTGTGTGGCCCTCAGAGGTGACACTTGGACTGGTGAGTCAAGATTGCAGAAAAAACAAATGGCTGTTGTGACCGAGTTTTAGGCAGCTCCATATTCCAAGGCAGCCGCTGCTCCCTCTCACAACCAGGCTGTGCCAGTCCCTGTGGTGGGCCAGGAGCCGGCCACTTGCTGGGACATTGGAGATGACAGGGCAAGCCCAGGTGGGCATCTGGATCAGATGACAGTATCAGGCAGGAAGTCCTGGATGTGAGAGCCCATCAGCCTCAGGTTCAGGCCTGCTCTTACTACCTGTCTTCAGTTGAGTCTTTGGGGAACAAACTTTGAACCAGAGATTTTTGGGGTGTGTTCTCAGGAGCCACACCTGTGAGGGAGGTGGGCAGCTGGACTGGGCGGCAGAGGGTCTCAGCCCACCCCCTGGGGGAGCTCTGAGCTGAGTGGGCCCTTCAGAGATGTCCCCAATCCAGGGAAAGATGGTACCTACCAGCCATTGGATGCCAGCTGTGCCCTAGGGAAAGGGCCCAGGCTTAGATGAGACAGCTTTCTGAGGCCCAGAGCAGGTACCAGGGAGGAGCCCCAACTCCCAGCCTTGGTCTTGGAGGGCAGATGTGAGGCTGCAGCATCTACGGCAGCTGTGTGAGCTGAGCGCCCTGCCTAACCTCTCTGAGCTCCCGTTGTACAAAATGGAGTGGCTGGGCTGTCGGGAGGGTCTGGGGTACTGGATCCAAAGCTGCTGGCCCTGGGCTCGGCCTCTCAGAGGTGCCGGCCTGTTTGTTCAGTTGAAAGGATGCAGAACGTGTGGCGTTGTTATCTGAATGGGCCTGAGCCCCACCTTTCTGGTGGAGAAGTCATGGAGATGTGTCAGGAGAATTAGTAGTCTGTGTCACCACCAACTGGTGGTGTGACCCTAGGTTGCTTCTCACTTCAGCTCTCTGGGCCTTAGCTTTTTATCTTGTAGATAGGGACAGGGACGCCCATGTGATCTCCTTGGCGTGCTGGGGAGGGAGTGGAGGTCACGAGTTGGGCAGGTGAGAGCTCTGCTCTGGAGCGTTGTCAGTCTCCACAGGGGTGAGTGTGGCAGCAGGTGAGCTGGGGGCCTTGTCAGGCCTTGGGTGCAGCCCTGCAGCCCTGCCCGCACACTCAGGTGGACACACATGTACATATTTCCTTTGACACATTCGCATGCACACACACTCCATATAAGCCCATATAGGTATATGCAAATGTGTGCACATGCACTTGAGCACATGCACACACTTTTTTTTTTTTTAAAGATTTTATTTATTTTTAGACAGAGGGGGAGGGAGGGAGAAGGAGAGGGAGAGAAATATCAATGTGTGGTTGCCTCTCACTTGGCCCCCACTGGGGACCTGGCCCGCAACCCAGGCATGTGCCCTGAACTGGAAATCGAACTGGCGACCCTCTGGCTCGCAGCCTGCGCTCAATCCACTGAGCTACACCAGCCAGGGCGATGCACACACTTTTGCACATGCCCCTTACACAAGCGTGCATCCCCAAGTGTTTGCACCCACTCACACACTCACACTAGAGTCTGGCCCCCCTCCCAGCTGCTGACCCCATTGCAGGGAGCTGAGGGACAGGGCTGCCAAGCAGCTCAGACAGAGGCCATATGCGTGCAGGCCAGGCTGGCAGAGCCCTCCGTCTGCCTCTTGGCACGGGCTGCCAGGCTGGCAGAGGCCATGTGCCGGGCCACGGAGTCCAAGCCAATGTAATTGGGCTTCTTTGGAAACAGGGCTAGTCTGCAAAGCAAACAATGGGGCAAGCAAACCCAGCTTAGCTTTCCATGTGCTGAGTTGTCACCAGAGACTCTGAAATGCACCAATGAGTTAATGGTGTGCAGTGCTGACCAGTGGATCTGGGGTGGTGTCATTTGCCATCCCTCTGTTGTGCCCATTGTTCTTTGGCTGGCGTGCGTTGGTTTTGAGTAACAGTCAGGGTCCTAAGTGTGATCGAGGACGTGTGTTGATAGTACTCGTCCCGCATCCCTTCCTCCCCCCCAGCCCCTCACGTGCTCTCCTGTGAACCTTGTGACTCTGGTGGAGCTGACAGTGTGGAAGCGGGACCCCAGGCTGGTGGGCCGGGCCTGGCTCGGCAACTCCCAGTCCACAGTGACTGCCACGTTGACCCATGCTGGGCCACTCAGAGTCCTTCCGTGTCATCTGCTGCACAGACCTGGAGATCTGCTCTCCCTCTCCTCTGGGGTGTTAGAGTGTCTCTGGCCAGGCCCCCGCCCCCTTCACGGGAGAGACCCATCTGCACCGGCTGAGGCTGGCACCTAGAGAAGCAGCCATGGAAAAGAAACCCTTTTGATGGTAAAACAAATTCTTTATTCTATGTGCAACTAAGAAAGGAAAAAACGCCTGCCTTTGGCTGTCACATTCTGATTTCAGAGAGATGAATATGCGAAAAGCTGAGAATCAGTGAAATGTGTATGTAGGTGGATGGATGGATAGAGAGATAACAGCAGGAGGGAGGGGGAGCAAGGCAGTGAGAGTCCATTTGAGACCAAGTGTGTGTGAGTCCTTAGGGGGGTTCCTGAAAACGTCTTTGATCATCTGGCCTCGGCCGTTCCTGAAGTCGACAGCACTGTTTATGAGCCAGTAAAGGCCCGTTGTTCCTTCCGGACACGTGAATCATTTCTGTGATTCACAGTGGAAAGAGACTGGCCTGATTCATCAGCTTCTGAGCTCATTCATTGCCTAGCCACGGGACAGAAAAGGTTCCTCTGTTCTGTTGCCTCCACGTGGCTGAGGACCCGTCGAGGCTGGTTTGGGCTGAACCGGATCAGGCCACGACAAACGCCTGCAGAACTGCAGTGGGGTCACTGTGGAAACTCCTTGTTTGCAAGTATAGATACCTCATTGCAAAGTGACATAAGCAAAAAGGAGCTTACTGGCTCATGAATGTGAAAAGTCCAAGAGTAGGCAAGCTTCAGGCACAGATGGATCTAGGGCTCCTATGACTTTCTAGGACGTGGTCTCTGTCTTTCTGGGCTCTACTTTCTTCTCTGTTGGCTTCACGGTCAGATTGGCTGTCCTTGTGACGTGACTCTGGTCAGACATAGACCTTCCAAGTTAGCAGTCGCAGTGGAAAGAGATTTTTTCTCCAAAAATTTCTGAGTGCTTAGGATTAAGCATCAGTGGACCAGCTGGGCAGGAACTTGTCATCTTAGAGATTCCTGGCACTGAACAGGAACATGCTGATTGGCCATGTTGGGTCATGTGACTCAGTGTGGGTTGGGCATTGATGATATAGGCTGAAAATGATGGATGATTCCCTCAAAGGAAAGTGGGGTTCTCTTACCAGAAGAAGGCAGGATGGGTGCCCAGTAGGTATCCCCAGCAGCTCTACCCGTCTCTTCTGGGTTAACACCACCCCAGGGGAGGCCCCCAGATAGTAGCCGCCTGGTCCTCAGGGTGTGACCTCTCCCCAGAGAAGCTCTTCCCGGGCTCCCCGTCCGGGGACTCCCAGCATTTGATAGGTTCTGGGGCCTGACTCTCCCCCTGCAGAAACGAAACAAAGGAGGCCAGGAAGGGATGTCCCTTGGGGAGCTAGACCCCGCCCGCCACAAGGAACCAGGAGCCCTTTCTGGGCGCCACTGCGTGATCTTCCTCCTTTGTGCCTGCAAAAAATGTGGTCTTAATACAGCGTGTTTAACAATGTGGGCAGGATTAAAGGGCAGCCCCGACCGACTGGGGGTGGGCTCCCACCTGTTTACTCTCTGCAATAATTCCACGCGGCAGGCATGATTAGTCATGTCGTTCTCATGTCATTTGCGGGGGAGAAGATAGCCAAACAGTTTGTGGCTGGAAGGCATGACACTGAACAGACACCAGCCCCTTGGGTCCACAGGAAGGATGGCGCTCGACCAGAGGGAAGCCTGTCCCGGCTCATGCCGGGAGGAAGTGGCTGCCTATCTGAAGAAGCACCCTAGGGTCCCGGAGCCCAAGCCCACCACTTGCCAGCTGGGTGGACTGAGATGATGGAGGTGCCCTTCTTGGCACCTTCACCTGTCTCCTGGGGCTCTTGTGGGATCAAGTGAGATGATGCTCATGAAGTGCTTGGCATGCTGTCTCGTGCGTAGTAGGTGCTCAATTGAGAGGCAGCACCAGCTGTTCTTGTTGTTGTTAGACCGTCCCATTTTCCACACTGCTGTCAGGAAATTTTCACTGTGTAACTCTGGGCACAGCACCCTTTTACAACCCCTCCTGCTTACAACCCCCAAAGGCCTTGTTTTCTTAAAGCTGGGTTTCCCAACCTCAGCACGGCCGACATTCTGGGCCTGGCGATTCTCTACCGTGGGGCACCCTGTGCACTGTAGGACGTTTAGCAAACTGGCCCTCACCCAGCAGATGCCAGCAGCATCCCATCTGCCCCACCAATTGGGACAACCAAAAGTGCTTGCAGACCCTGCCAGACGGCCCTGGGAAGGGTTGCCCTCCCCCACACTTGCCCTTTCCCAGGTGAGAAACACTGCCCTACCCCAAACCCAGAGCACTGTCACGGCCTAGTGTGACAGTGTGGTCTGCTGGGCTGGCCTTGTGGAGGCCCTCGGGGGTCACCCAGCACTGGGCTCCCCCTGCTCTCTCTGCTTCGGCCCCTCTGGTCTCTCGGCCACAAGGACTTTGCACCTGCCATTCTGTCTGTGAGGAGCCCAGGCTGGCCGTCTCTGCGTCTCACCTCCAGCTCACCCTTCAGACCTCGGCTCGGTTGTAGCTATCTCAAGAAGTCCTCCTGGTTTGCCCAAACAGGCTGCATCGCCGCCACCCTTGGCCTCAGCCGTCACGACAGCAGCCCCTTTCGCAGCACTTGTCACATTGTAATCATTCATTTATGTCTGTGATTCTTCAATTCAGACGCACCCCCCACGGTGGAGTGTGACTCCCTGAGAGTTGGGAATGAGGCCTCTGTGTCCAGTGGAGAGCACCCAGCAGAGTCTTGCTGGGTGTGTGTTGGATGAGTGAGTGAGTTCTGAGCCAAGCAGCATCATCTCATAGGCTAGTGGCTGGCCCCTCCCAGCCACTGCGCTGGACCCCGTGCAGAGAGGGTGCCCTGGGTTGGGTGGAGCCCTGGGGAATGATGATGTTTTTGTCCTGTTTTGTTTTTACACATTTTACTGGGGTATAACATATATAAAATAAGATGCACTGGTCGTAAGTCTACAGCCTGATGACTTTTTACGAAGATAATTTTTTGTGAAGCCAATACCAGATCAAGTTACAGAACATTGCCAGCGTCCCAGAAGCTCCTTCACCACCTCCACACAATGTCCCTCGCACAAATGACCACTGGTCCTACCTCTGTCATCATAGATGAACCTTGCTGGCTGTAGATGTTGCGTTAGTCAGACTTCTCCAGAGACACAGAACCGATAGGGTGCTCATCTAGAGCAGGGTTTGTTGTAAGGAATTGGCCCACACAAGTACGGAGGCTGGCAAGTCCAAAATCTGCAGGAGGAGCTGGCAGGCTGGAGACTCAGGGAAGAGCTGATGATGTTGTTCAGGTCTGAATGTCATCTGCCCGCAGAATTCCTTCTTGCTCTGGGAGGTCCATCCTTTGCGCTACTAAGGCCTTCAACTGATTAGATGCGGCCCACCTACATTATAGAGGACAGTCTGCTTTACACAAAATCCACTGGTTAAAATGTTCATGTCATCCAAAAACACTGTCACAGACACATCCAGAACAGTGTTTGACCCCATTTCTGAGCACCGTGGCTCAGATAAGGTGACACACACAGTTAACCCTCACAGATGTCCTGTACTGTGTGGCTCCGTTTGCCTGCCATTGTGTCTGCGAGTTTCACCCATGTGGTGGTTCAGCAGCCGTGGCTCACTCTTTTTTTTTGCTGTGTACTACTCTGTTGTGTTAGTACACTACCGTGTATTTTCATCACTGACGGACATTTGGTTGGTTGGTGTGAAGTTTGTTTGGTGGCCGTCCACGTTCACTTGTGGAATTGTGGAGTTGCTGAGTTCCCGGCATGCACACGTCTTACTCAGCGGATTCTGACGAGTGTTCCCATGGTGGGCACATCAGGCCACACCTCTTCAGCAGGGCGGCAGGGTGGGGGCATTCTAGTTCCTTCACCTCCTGGGTTTTCTGCATGTTGTCAGTATTTTTTATCTGAGCCATTGCGGTAGGCATGGGTCGCTATCTCATTGTGGTTGCAGTGAGGCTTTGTTTAAAAAAATTCTCTGCTGGATGAGACCACCTATAGCCTCCCACACAATCTGAGAAATTTCTTTTGTGATGGCCGTCCTGTGCAGCGATTTTCAGAGAGAAGGGAACGAGCATTTACCATGTGCCCCTGTCTGCCGGGCACAGTGCTACGGGCTTCCCCGGTTTCACCTCACACCATCCTTAAAACAGTTCTTAGAAGATGTGGACACCCTTGGGCACAGACTGGGGACAGGCCATACTGCTACTTCCCCAAGACCTGAGCATGCAAATGAGATGTGGGGTTCTCACTCCCTGGGGAGCCCACAGGCAGGTGTGAATGTGACTGATGTTCCTGCAGAGAGAGCTGCTTTTGGTGGGAGTCGCTGCAGGAACCGTCTGGTCTTGGGGGTGCACGCTGTATTTCCTATCGGCACCCGCACCTGAACCACCGCGGGTCGGGGAGTGGAGGCTTTGCCTGCAGTTCCAATGAAAACCTGTGACCAGCAGATCGAGGCGGCATCAGCCCCATGGATTCTGGGCCAGTAACATTTTCTCACCAAATTTTGGTAAACGTTTCAGGTGAAAGTTATTTTGCTGTGTGAAGGCATTTTAAAGAGAGTCCACCTTCATTGACTTATGTTCAAGAGAGGACTTTTGAACACTGGAAAGCAGGTAGACAATCAGAATGAAAGCGAGTCTTCAGGTTTAATACATCTATGGAAAAAGCCAGCATCTTGTCCCTGCTTTTCTCATTTTGCTGTGAACTAGTGGAAAATTTACTGCAGAAAAGTATAGACTTCAGCACCAAACCTGGGTTTGGATCCCAAGCCTGGTACCTATGGCTGTGTGACCATGGCAAAGTCGCTCATCTTTTTATGACCCAGCTCAGAAGGTTATCTGTGGGGAGCACCTGGCTCAGTGCCCAGCCCATGGCAGGGTCTATAAGTGTTACTAGATTGGATTTCTGATGTATTTCACATCTGTGATCCCTTAACCACAAATGCAAAACCTCAAACACTATCAAAACAGGAAGTGCTTTTTTAATGTTTGGTGCAATTCATTCTAGCAGCAAAATCTAACAAAAAGCTTTTTACAGCCTGTGCTGGTCCCAGCCGGAGAGTATGCATGCTTTGCTCGAGACACACTAACATTTGTGACTGAGGTATTTCCCCAGACCTCACAAGGGGGTGTCACATTGTACAGCACATGCAACGTATTACCTTCCTATAATCTAGAACATCCGGAATTCTGATGTACATCTGGGTTTCAGATGTCAGAAACTAAATTCAGATTTACTTAGGAAAAAAAGTTTATGCATTATCTCACGGACCTAAAAAAAGCCAGGGGTCCTCGGCCTTCAGGTGCAGCTGAATCCAGGGACTCTGAGGTCTGTCTCTCCCTTTCCTCTCTCATCACTCAGCTCTGAGTATCTGCTTTCTTCGAGCGTCGGCCCCATTCCCAGTCTTGCCTCACACAGTGGAGGGCACAGGCACCATGACCTGCTTAGTGGGGTTGCTCCTGCAGTGCTGCATTGAGTGGGGGCGGGTGATAGTGCCTTGGGGGAGCATGGGGCACAGTGCACCAGCAGGTACCCACTGCATCAGTGGAGAACTCACTGTGGGGTAGCCCAGCCTTCATTTGGCACTTCAGCTCCAGCGAAATCCCAGTCCAAGCAATGAATACATTGGGGGAGTGCTGACTCTTGTCTTTGAGCCTCCCATTTTGACCGAGTCCCCACTTCCTGCCTGTGACATGTCTGAGCGTCTCATGGTAGACTGACCTCTTGCTTCTGCCGTGGGAACTCCAGTCCTTAAACCTTCTAGTGTTTCTGTCCCTCACAGTGATTAGACGCTGCACGTGCTGTTCCCTCTGCTGGAATGTCCTTCCCGCCTTTCATCGCCTCAGGCCAGCTCATCTGTGATTCTGAGTTTAAAGGACAAGACTTCTCTGGCCTTCCCACCCAGTCCCTGCCCTTCTTTTCTTCCCAGGGTCAGTTTCACTTTGTGATGCTATGTTAACAACCGTCACCCTGGCTGGACTGGCACAGCCTGATGGCAGGGCCCCATCTGCTCACTCACCACTGTCACCTCTTGGGGGGACACACCATGAGGGGTCGACAGATGTATTTGTGAGTGAGTGAGTGAGTGAGTGAGTGAATGAATGAACGGCAGAATGTGCATTCAGACCCTGGCCTCCCTGACCCTGGGGCTCACACTGCTAACCACTGAGCATCTCTCAGTGTCTTCAGAGTTAAATGAGAGGACCTGTGTCCATCTTATTCTAGAGTGTTTTGGAGCACACTGTGATGGCTTTCCATTTACTTCCTCATCTGCAGATACTTCACATGGGATAACTCCCTCTGGAAGGACCAGACTCCCAGAGGCTCCTGTCTGGCTCCAGACACTCTCTTCCCCCGGCTTGCCTTTGCCTGGAACGTGGTGCCACTTGGGTGATTACGCTGGTGGCAGTGTCCTGGCAGACATGGAGCCCGTGAATGTGGCTAGTCTTTTCCCAACATTCCCTGAGATGGCTGTCTCAACCCCAGGCCACTAGAAAGTGCTTTCCCATGAAGCACTGCACAGGGGTATGTAAGGGACACATTTTACCATGTCTTCTCTGCACCTCATGGCTGTCCTTTTGGGAAGCTGATCTTTGTGATTCTTTATATTTTGTTTATTTACTTAGTTAGTTAGTTAGTCTCCGTGGTTCTGATAGGAATGGCTGGTCTCTGTATTCTGTCCTAGAACCTACTTGTGCTCAGGCGGCTGAGCCCTACCAGTTGCCGTGGCCCAGGCACATGACCCAAGCTGAGCCCATGGGGGCTCTTCCCTGGGATTTCTCTGATGATCGGGAGGCGAGGCCCCAGGCTACAGTTCCGGCCTCAGAGGACAGCCTTCCTGAGAGGATAATGTTGGCTCACAAAGAGAAGGAAAGACAGTAGAACAGAAGACCCTAGAACAGCCTCGACCCCATCTATTGGGCGCCCAGTGTGCCGGGCACTGTGCAGACGTTGATCCTGGAGCGCCCACCAGCGTCACGACGGAGAAGTAAAATGGAGATGGTGAGGCCCTTGGAGGCTCAGGCCTGAGGTTTCCGCGTGGCGGAGCCAAGGCTCCATCCAGCTCAGGGGGGTCGGCCAGGAAGCGCTGTGCCTCTGCCCCAGCTGTGGGGTCTGTGCCGCCTCCCCGCTTGGGGCGCCCCCTGCCGTGGAGCTTTCTTGCTCCAGGAAAGCAGAGGGCATCTTCTGTGCAGCTCTGTTATCACAGAGGGCGAGGGCAAGGGTGGGCGCACACCCGGATGGGTGTGGGGTGAGCAGAGGGCCCCGTGCCCAGGCCTCGGATGCCTCCCTTCCCTTCCCCTCCTCCCTCAGGGCACATGCGCCGGCAGCGGAGGAGTACCTGGGAAACAAAGGGCTGCCTTCACGAGAGAGTCCCTTTGCCCAGCACCCAGCCAAACGCCCAGGTAAACAAACAGCTGCAAAGCGCACCCAGTCCAAAGAGGCAGTTAGGAAAAGCCCTACATCTCTCCCTTGGGCAGCCACTTCCCCGAGGCCAGGCAGAGGGAAAGGCCGGGCGGCCTAGCTGACGGCCAGACGACTCGCGGGCGAGTGGGAGCCCACCAGTGCCTGGATCCTCCAGCCAGAGCAACGGAGGGAATGCGCCTCTGAGCAGGGCTCCCCGACTTGGGAACGGGGCTGGGGGCTCTTCTGAGGACAGGAAGGCCCCTCTGCGCCAGGTTTTCAGCAACATCAGGATGTGGAGAGAGCCCAGCCTACCACATCCCCTTGGCGAACTTGGACAAGAAACGCACGGGCCTTCAACGTGACTCTTGTTCCCCATCAATGGCTGCCATTGTTGGTGCAAACTCCCTGGCTCCAGAGTTGGTCCTGTGCCCTGGCGGGAGTCTCAGACTGGGAGACCTGGGCTCGTCCGCTCCCTTCCCCGGCGTTGGGAAGCTCCCCCAGGGTCCTGCCCAAGGGCTCTACTGAGGGAGTTCCCTTTGCTCCCTGCCGGTGGGCAGACAGCCGGAGGCGACGCTGCCTTTCCTGCCGGTCCAGATGTCGCCTCCCTCGGGCACTTGAGCCTTTCAGAGCCGCCCCTTCTCGTCCCTTTCCCCTTGGCTGCCACCGATATTCCGGGAGAGCCCAGGACCAAGCTCAGCAAACCACTACCTGAGGTCCAAATGCAGACCTCTGCAGGTTTGTCTAAATAAAGTTTTATTGGAACAACCACGCCCATTCGTTTACCTATTATTTACAGCTGCTTTTGTCTTTCCTTGGCAGAGCTGAGTAGTGGCAATAGAAGTTGTGTCACCCACAACCCTCAAAGTTTCACTGCCTGGCCCTTTAAAGAAAAACTGCCCACTCACGGTCTAGATCCGAGCGGGCCTGTAGAGAATGAATGAATGAATGCACTTTCTGGCTCTGGCTCAGCTGACTGACAGATACTACCTGAGTATCTGCCATAGGCCGAGCTCTGAGCTGGTTGCCAAGGAGACGGTGATGGACACGGCAGAGAGGTGCTGCTTGCCCTCCAGGGAAGCAGAGGACTGGCTACCCTCGGAGCAGTGCCCACACACGGTGTGGCTGTGCTGCGTGTTACAAAGGAAAGGGCAGGGAGCTGTGGGGACTCGGCAGGGTTCACGGACCGCTCCCTGGTGGGAATAACGTGTCAGCTGAGACCTTGAGGATGACTAGGACTTAGTGGGGTCAGTGGGCTGCAGAGAGGGAGAGGGTGGAGAATTCTCTAGGCAGAGGGTCCCGCTGGGCTGAGGTGGACAGTGCACAGTGCCCTCCAGGAATGCAGTGAGGTCCTAGGAGGGGACGAGCTTCTGGAATGGCGGCTTAGGACAGGACAGCGCTGCTGTGGGCCATCGTTCCCGTGACTGGGCTGGTGGGAGACAGACACGTGTCCTTCCTCCTTTGAGACTCTAAGGTTTCCCTTCTCCCTTGTACGAAGCTCATTCTAAATTAAGATTAACGAATAGTTCTTCTAAAGTCTGATTTGGTAGCCACTAGCCCTGTGTGGGAATGTAAATGTAATTAGATTAATTAAAATGTAAAATGTTCATCCCTGGCCAGTGAGGCTCGGTTGGAGCGTCATCCCATCACTGAGAGGTTGCTGGTTCAATTCCCAGTCAGGGAACATGCCAGGGTTGAGGGCTCGGTCCCCAGTTGGGGTGCCTGCAGGAGGCGGCCGATCACTTCTCTTTCTTTCCCTGTCCCTCTCTCTCAAATGAAAATAAAGTAAACTGTTAAAAAAAAAGGAAAATGTTCAGCTCCTCGGTCCCACTGGCCATGTAGTCCTGGACAGCATCCCATGGCTGCCATGTGGGACAGTGGGGACACAGACGCCCCGTTGCACAGAGAGTTAGTTTCCCTGGGCAGCACCAGTCCGAAGGGAGAATCGGGCGACCCTCTGCCCTGTCACTGTGGGCCACCTGCCTCTCCGCCGGAAAAGCAAGGAGCCTGGGCTGTAGGCTTTTCCATTCCCAGGCTGCGGGATCCTGAGCACGTTACTGAATTTCTGAGTCTCCGTTTTGCCATCTGCACATGGGGGCCAATGCAGTGTTCAGCGTATGGTGGGCACTCCCTCTACATGGCAACGGAGGCGACATTAACTTCAGCAGAGGAAAAAAATAAGGTCTTCACCCTGAGAGTCGCCCCTGGGGAGGAAACTGCCTTCCTTTGTGAAAACAAAGTGTTAAGTTGCTGTGGGGGAAGGGAGGCCGGAGGATGGCGTGAGTCTGCAGGCGAGCAGCAGGGACCTGTGCGTGGGAGGATCGGGAAGAGGTAGGGAGTCCGCAGGAGGCTGGGTGCTGCGTGTGATGGAGGGGTCAGCTGGTGTGGCCGGAGGTCTTTCCAGATCAAGGATATCTGACAATCCATTGGCAGCCATTTGCAGGCTGAGCTGCAGACTCACAGCCTGATCCAACAACATCTTTTCCCGAGAATATCAGGAGAGTGGAGAGGGGGTGGGGCATGGGAGTCGAGGCTGCTTTTCCCACATGCCTGTTTAGGTGTGGAAGGGAGAAGGTACCCTGAGGCCCAGGAGGGTCATCCACCATGTCAGTTCAGTGAGGAAGATGCAGGATCTCAGGACCCACGGGGTCCCCGAGAAGATCAGACTGGGTGGGACTCACAGAAATCGTGGGGAAGCTTTGGATTTTCACAGGGCAGGGAATGGGGGGAGGGTCAGGGTCATCCCAAAAGCCAGGAGACCTCGCTGGACACCTGGGTCACACGAACCTCGTCCAACCTTGCGCGAAGCCCTGTGTTCTGGGTAGGTGGGCAGAGTGCTGAACATAGCCTTTGCCTTGAACTGGAGGTGAGTTCTTCCTTCATTCAAACAATTGGATGGGCCCATTATGGTTGCATGTCTTAAAAAACCCAATCCAAACTAATTTAAGGGGTGGGGGGGAAGAATGGACAACAATAATAACCCAGAGAATGAATCAAATCTGGCTTTAGGGGAAGCTGGGTCTGGGCTCCAGGAGCAGAAGGACCGTGTTCACTGTCCCCGTCATCGGCCTCGCTTTTCAGCCTAAGAGATGGCTGCCAGAAGCTCCAGGCCAACAGGAACTTCCGGATTCCAGAACTAGGAACAGGGGCCCCTTTTTAGAAGCCTCAGTGACAATCTTCTTGTGAGTTACTGGCTCTGGTCGGGCCCCATGCTTATCCCTGACCCCATGGAACAGCATGATCTGACCACCTTGGGCTCTTACCTTTCCCCCCAGACTGAGCCAAAGAAATTGAGGACCAGAGGCAGTCAAGGGAACTGAGTCATACAGAGAGAGCTGAGCGGATGCTGAGCGTGGAATGAGAGACACCCACTGTAATTAGTTCACCCAGGGCACAGCCAAAGGCAGACCTGGCCCACAGTCCTCCAGGAGCTCACATTCTAGCAGGAGGATTGACCCCTATCCCAAAGGCGCTTTGCCTCCTGTCCCTTCTGGCCTGAATCCAGCCCAGCGAGAGGAGTGAAATTAGCTGTCCATTGTTATCGCGACACTTCCTGAGAGGAACAAAGGGCCTTTCACAGTGAGAACACGAAGCCAGGAGATGTGCGAGGACCTGGAAGTCACAGCGTTTGGTTGTTGAGGTGCCAGATGGAAAATACCCAACAGGTCGTGTTCAGAGTTTGGAGCTAAAACAGAC
Organism: Macrotus californicus; assembly: GCA_007922815.1. NCBI lineage: Eukaryota > Metazoa > Chordata > Mammalia > Chiroptera > Phyllostomidae > Macrotus > Macrotus californicus. The sequence continues at coordinate 280,985 of VMDR010000063.1, forward strand.
GCACTCTTTAAAAATATCCATATAAGGCTAGCATTGCAGGTATACCTTTTGGAGTGAAGGGCACTGGGCTGGTACTCAGAAACTGGAAACCCGTGGAAAGTTCTGGAGAAATCAGTGAACGATGGGGCCAAGTTCTCTTCCAGGTTTCACCTTCCACCTGGATGGATGCTCTCCACAGGGGGAACTGGTGTGTCAGGAATTGGGTCTCAGGGTCCACTCTGTCTCCTTGCCACCAAGCCTGTTTCCTGGGAGAGTTCTAGGCCAGAGAGAGCAGCGAGTGACAAGACTGTGGATGGAGAGAACATGGAAAAACAAGGAACAAAAGGAAGGCTGGAGCAGAGACAGGTGGGGTGCGAGGTGAGGATGGGGTGGGGGCTCGGCTGGACCTGGAAGGAACCCGAACGCCAAGATGAGCTTCCTCATTATCCCCAGAGCCCAGGATGCCATTAATGGGGTGAAGCCATGGCTGACTGAGCAGGGTGGGGGAATGGGACTGTGTGGATTTCCTGGGGCTGCTGTTAAAAATGACCACAGGCTTGGCTGATGTGACTCCCTGCATTGAGTGCTGGCCTGTGAACCACAGGGTTGCCGATTCGATTCCCAATCAGGGCACATACCTGGATTGTGGGCCAGGTCCCCCCAGTTGGGTGTGTGCAGGAAGCAACTGATTGATGTATCCCATTGGTGTTGCTCTCCCTCTCTGTCTCCCTCCCTCCTCCTCTCCCTAAAACTAACTAAATAAAATCTTTAAGAAAATGACCACAAACAAAAATGACCACAGACTGGGTGGCTTCCAACACCAGTAACATATTTTCTCATGGTTCTGGAGGCTGGAAGTCCAAACCTTGAGGTGTCAGTGGGGAGGTACTTTCTCTGGTGGCTCCAGGGAAGACTCTGCCCCAGTCTCTCCAGCTTCTGGGGGCTGCGGTACAGCCTTGGTCTGCAGCTGCATCCCTGAACCTCTGTTTCCACCTTCACACAGCCTGCCTTTCGGCGGGTCTCTGGGCATCTTCTCTTCCAAGCACGAGGCGTTGGTTAAGGGTCCACCCTGATTCCGTAGGGTCTTAACTAATTACATCTGCAACAACCCTATTTCCAAATGAGACCACATTTGAGGTTCTGGAAGGCCATGCCTCTTGTGGGGTGGAGGTACTACTCAGTTTGCAGTGGTGGCCTGCTGTGATTTGCACGTAGCACGAAGGGCCCAGCAGCAAGAAGAGTGGGTTGAAGGAGGCCAGCGTGGAAGCAGGAGGCCAGCTTGGGACAGGGGAGAGGTGGAGGAAACCTGGATGAGGAGGGGGTGGCACTGATGGTGGATCGGATCGGGTGGAAGGATGCTTGGGAAGCAAACTCAACAGCACGTGGTGATGGATGGGATGTGGGCAGAGTGAAAGAAGAGTTAAGAACACGCCCCAGATTTGGGGATGGCTTGTCAGCTCAGTCATCAGAGAATCCTGTCTGGTGAGGCTTCGGCTAGCATAGAAATGGACCTGCAGAAGGGAAAAATGAAAAAATTAAAAAGGAGAAGAAAACTTGGGCTTGTTGACACCTCATGAGATTTACCTACAAGCCACGGGAGTTCTCTAGGGACCTCGAAACCTCCTGACTCAGCATGTGGGCGAGGAAGCCGCTGATGGGCTGATGGGCGGCCATGGAGTCATAAGGATCCCAGTGAGCTCATTCTTCCACTAGGTCCTTCCTCCTGGCTCGCTCCAGCCCCCAGACCAGGGGAGTTGCTGCTGACGTGACTCAGTGCGGCATCCTTGACCCTGGGGCTGGGGCCGCCTAATGCCAGGTGACAAGTCCACCTTCTCCTTCCCCTGATGTCTGGGGGACACAGCCTGATACAGGGTGGGGGTAGGTGTTCAGAGGCTGGATCTCTGACCCCAAATGCTGGGAAGGGCTCCCAACTTTCTCTTCCTTGCGTTTCCTCTCGGGGTATCACAGAGATAAAGCCCATGGGTGCGGAGTGGGGAGGGGATGGCGTCACCTTGCTGGGCCTAGACTGAGCCCCTTCTCGCTCCTGGGGTGTGATTTCGCCAGGTGGCAGGAGCTTGTCAGCGCTGGTGCTACATGTAATCAGATGCACAGATGTTCAAAACTCAGAAAGGTGCTAAAGAGGCTTCTGGGCAATTGAGGAGGTGGGGGAGGGGAGAAAAGAAGTTTCTGGAAACAAACCAAATCAATCACCCAGGACAGCATGAGGGGGGCTTGCTGGGATTGAAGAGTGGTCCTGCCCATGGGCTGGTTCAGGTGTCATAGCATCGTGAAGGGCGCAGTGTGGGGGTTCCACCTGCCTCCCAATGTAAGTCAGGGGCTCCCCCTCCCCACCCTGCCAGGTGTCCCAGGGTCCCTTCTGAGTTGGTCCTAGGCCCCTGGCACACTCAGTGTCTTATTCATTTCTCACCATGCGTGTGCTTCCATCTGCCAGGGTTCTGGTGCCGAAGGTGTGGCAGTGGGTCAGACGGAAATATGTGAATATGCAGCGCAAGGTCGGGTGTACGGGGAGCCCGTGCCCCGATTCAGCACCCACCTGCCTTGGGCTCCTCTCAGTCCTCTCCAGCTCTCCGCAAACACCCCCGTGTCCTCTTTCCCCACAGACCCTGAAGGCCCAGACCAGCAAAGTCCAGTTGTTCACCACCAAACCTGGGCCCCCTTCCTAGACGCTGGAGAGCAGATGCGCTGCCCCTGGCGAGGGGGCGGGTTTGTCGTTGCAGGGGTGGCTGTTATCGCCACCTCATAAAAGCAAAGGGAAAGGGAGGACTGCGCGTCACCTGGGCGTCGTACAGACAGGTGAGAGGCTTCCATCCTGCCCCACGTTTCTATGGCTGTTTGGAATCAGACATTTTCTTGTTAACACCCCCTTCTCCACTTGCTTAAAATGATCTCGCTGACGTTTATCGGGCACTTCTATTTGCTGACAGTCTCCCGAACGCTTTGTAAGTATCTGCTGGTTCAAGCCTCACGGCACCCTGTGAGGCAGGGACCATCACGATCCCGTTCGGGGTACAGCAAGTTCAGGCACAGAGAGGCTAAGTGAGGTGTCCGAAGATGCACAGCTGGAAGGAGGAGGAATCTGGGATTTGAACACGGGCTCCAGGTCCCACGTTCTTAATCCCTGTGCTCTGTTGCTCTTTTGGTGAAGAGAGGGCAGGGCCATGCCTGCTTGCTCAGCATGAGGACCCCAGCATCTGGCTCGGAGTCCTGTTTGTGGAGTAAACAAATGAGTGCATGGAGACACCTTCACCAGGGCGGGGGGTGCCTGCTTCTGTGAGTGGCAGCTGGGCGTCCTGGGCTGTTTTCTCACTTCTGCTCCCCACCAGCCGACCTATGGGCTCAGCTCCCAGCTCAGCCCCTTGCTTGCCCACTCTCGCCGTAAGGTCCAGGGTGGACCGCAGGCTAACACAGCCCGAGGAGAGCTCTCAGGGCAGGCCGAGCAGCTGCGGCCTGGGAGGCAGCAGCCACCTTGGTGCGGAGGGCTTGCTGCAGGGGACTTCAGTACAGGGCAGGAGATGCTGGAAACACTCACTGAGGGCTTCCTCCGGAGCAGGTGCTGAGATACAGTGCTGAGGCCAGACAGGCTTGGTCGCTCACGCCAGTCACAGTCTGACTGCAAGACAGGTGATAGGCATTGACCAGATGACCCGAGAGACAGAGGTGTAGGCACAGCGGTAACAAGTGTTGGGACGGGGAGGCGAGAGGCAGCCCCTTAGACAGGGGCCAGCCCCGGCTTCACTGGGTAGGGCTCCCGAGCCAAGGGAGAGGACGGTGTTCCAGGTCCAGTGTGGGCTAACTCACCGGGGGAGGGGGATGATGTGTGGGAGGAGCCACACAAGGCCAGTGTGACCGGGGCATAATGAGCGAGGTGGGGGTGGCAGGACATGCAGGGAGAACGGTCCAGTCTGCGGCCGTTCACAGATTTTGTCCTTGGAGCTGTAGTGATGGGCATCAGCAGGCCGATGTGATGACACTTAGGTTCTGAAGAGACCATTCAGGCTACCTTGTGATCCAGTCAGAATCCATCTAAAGATCCCCTCCTGCCCCTCTGCTCTGCCCAGCCCACTGGGACCCTCGGATGAACCAGGAGTGTGACAGAGGGACTCTTTCCACATGAGCCAGCCTGCTGTACAATGCCTCTCGTCTTGCCAGTGGCTTTGCTGTTTCCAAAAGCCCTTTGCCGCCGGAGGAGTGAGCGGCCTCAGCAGTGCGGCCTTACATAATGGTTGGCCTCCCCCTCAGCTGGAGAGCAGGGCTTCTGTCTGCCGTCAGCCCCGAAGAGCTTCGCCTGGGAGCTGACAAACACGCTGGCAGACAGGAGGTTTGAAGGTGGTGCCAAGCACTGTGGTTTGGACTGGTCCTGTGAGGGGAACAATCGAAGCAGCTAACCATCTGCAGGAGGGAAAGCAGGGGAGACTCAGCTGAGACACAAAGAGGCAGTGTGGGGGACAAGGCAGGCCGTGGGCGTGCACCACAGCCCTGCAGACTGCCACCAGCCCGCCCAGCAGGACGCCAGCCTGTCAATCCACTCACCTTCCTTCCTGTGGTGCCTCCCTCGGAGGAAAGGCGGGTTGGGTGGGGGCGGGGTGGGGTGGGCAAGGAGGATGGTGGACAAGAAGCTGCCCTTCCTGCTTGATGCTGTGACTTAGAGGCTGCAAAGCCTTGGCTGGTTTTGCCGTTTGGATGGTTCTGAGTTGAGTGAGGCGTCTTCCCTCACCCAGAGTGGCCTGTGGCCACAGTCTGCCGGGAGCCTGGCTGCGGGTCCACACCGTGGGCCCACGTCTCGGGCCTGACAGGGCCACAGGACCTCACAGAGAGCCCACGCCAGCGTCCTTTCGGGACAGACAGAGCACAGTGTCCCTAGCAGCCAGCCTAGGCAGGTGAGGGCTGGCTGGCTTTGGGTGGGGAGCTCCTGCTCAGTCCCTCCTGGGCTCCCCTCCTCCCACAGGCTGGCCCAGGCTCGCCCGGGTGGCAGCCCCAGAGCCCCGGGGCCTCCTGGAAGTCAGCCTCAGGCCAGCACAGCAGCCCTCCTGGCCAACTCCGCTGCTGGGGAAGGGGTCGAGGGAGGCGCACGGAGCTGAGGAGAGCCTGAGAATCCCAGAGAAGGCCCACCGTCTCTGATATCCGCACTGTGGGAGAAGAGGGAGCCCTTATCATTTAGGTCCCTCTTGGCAGCTGAAGCACTCCTAATTCATACCCCAGTGTCCTGGGACATTCTTACCAAAGTCTTCGAGGGTGCAAGGCCTCGAACCAGCTGGCGAGAATCCCACTCCTGGGGTTGGCTTTGTTGGTGGGTCCTGCAGGGCTCTCATCACTCCGTGGGGTTTGGAGAAATAGCTCCTCGGGTCTGACCCCAGAGCCGTCCTCTCTCTCAGATCCCAGCATGTGGCTAGCGCAGGGCTCCTTGGTCATGGCACTATCGATGTTTTGGGCAAATGCTTCCTTGCTGTGGGGCTGTCCTGTGCACTGTAGGGTGTTTAGCAGCATCCCTGCCCTCTACCCACTTGATGCCAGGAACAGCCCCTCCCCAAGTTGTGACAAAAATTGTCTCTGGGGGGAGAACCATCCCTCGTCGAGAACCAATGCATTAGAGGGATGATCTGGACACAGATTTGAATGTCATTTGCTGGAGTTCCAAGTCTCCCACTTCCTTCCAACCCGTTTCTTTACCTGTGTCAAGGTCATCGTGCCTGCATTCCCATCCACAGCCAGGATGCCTTCGCACCGGGCTCTTCTGTGAAGGGAGGAGGGACCCTTTGCAGATGGCCCCACCAGGTTGCCGGACATGCTTGAGAGAATTCCAGATCCCCCTGGACCGAGCTGGGACTTTGAGCAAAGCTTCAGATGCTTCCTTCCCGTTGCTTTCACAGTCGGACTGAAATGGGGCCAGAGCTCGAGGGCTGGGTGACGTCCCTGGACCTGTGCCAAAACCGGCCACCGAGAGCAGGCTAGAGAGGTTAGAGAGAAGAGCGTGTTTCCTGGCAGGAGCACCATCACTCCTGGATTGGAGAAGCGTTAGGTGGGAAAGACCAGGAGCCCAGCTTTTGGTGGGGTGGCATTTCCAACACCCAAACGGGCCTTGAGGGTAAAGACATGAAGTGTTTCTAAGACCTCGTTGTGAGGAGCTGTCCCCGGGCGAGAGGGGGCCTGCAGCCGGCCCGCTGCCCCTCCTGAGGGGCACAGCACGGGCTCAGGCTCAGCGGGGGGAGCCAGGGGCGTGGGTGTTGTCTCACATCTTGGAACGATTCATTGCTCTCCTGCTCTCAATAAAACCCACCGGCCTCGAGAACCTTCCCGTCATCACAGAACTCTGTTTTGTATAAAGTAAATTGGATCCGTTGGTGTCTGATTCATCTCCACCAAAGGCAGCAAAAATAGTGTTTGCTGAGAAATAGTTGCTGTCCAGTAGAGAGGATGGGGAGTCTCTCGGACAACGCCTCCTGCCCTTTGAAAGCAGGAAGTGACAGCAGCCAAATGTAAATGCATTCCACGCTGGCCAGCGCAGCTCCAGAGCCACCCCACGCCCACCTGGGGGCCGCAGTCCACCTGGCCAGTCTTCTCTTCAGCTCCTGACACCGTGGGTGATGAAGCCTCTGTCACTACGTCCCTCCTTTTTGGCCCAGCCTTTCTGGTGCCAACAATGTCCCTGCTCTTACTGAGAGAGAAGGTTCGATCTTCCCCCTCATCTCTCCTCTTGACCACCTCTCTTAATCCTTGGAGTGCTTGGAGTGCCCACAGTGCACTCTGAATGTGTTTCTTCTTCAGATAAACTGCAAAAAGGAGGCAGGTGCCGGAGGGTCCAGCCAGCACGGGGGATTCTTTCTTCCAGCTCAGGGTTGGAAAGGAGCACAGTTTCTTGATTCTTGAGCACAGGTTCCTGGCCCAGGAAGCTTCCAGCAACTGATTTAATTGCAGGTGAACAGAAACCCTGTGCGAATTGCCTCAGAGGCAGGAGGGAATTTATTGGCTCATATTGTTGAAAAGGCCAGAGGCTTCAGGCACAGCTGGATCCAGGCGCTGAAAGAGGCCATCAGCAATCATTCTCCATTTCTTAAGTTTGCTGTCCTTTCCTAATCTCATTCCAAGGTAGATCATCCCCTTCAGAAGGTGAATTGCCCCCCACCAACTTCAGTCCCACATCCTATCCCTGCAGATACTCCAAGCAAAATGGACATTGAGCAGGCAAAAATGACACTACTGTTGGTCACAAAAACGTCACAGTTGGTAGATGGCCATGCAACTGCTTGTACCTACAAGAAAATTTGTTTTCTAGCCCTTCCCAAACATTAAACAATGAACATGGGCCTAGGGATGATTTGGTTGCAAACAACACACCAACTTGAGCACAAAAATCATCTTTTTAAAGAATTAAGGGTCCCGGTGGGGGATCCAGGGCCAGCAGTGAGGCCTGACTGCGTGAGGGGTGGCGATGAAGTTAGGAACCCACGGAGAGCCCCCACAGAAGCCCACTCTCTCTGCGCTGTCCAGCCGGCTGTGGGGTCACCTTTGATCTCCCTGCTCTGTCCACTGGATGTCCTCCCGTTCACTGCTCACTGCAGGACACAGGCCACCATGGGCAGCTCCCACCACCACTCAGAGATTGCCTGAAGCCCACACTCCCCTCCAGCTCCCAGGAGAGAGAATCCAATTGGGCCAGCTCGGGCAAGGATCCACCCTAAGTCCAGTCAGCTGTGGCCAGGAGATAGGACACATGGCCTGGGTCCCCCCTGTAGGAACAGTGGGAGCTGACCATCTGGGAAGAGGGGGCCCACTGTCTTCCTTCCTCCTGCAGTGGAAGCGGATCCTTGTCCCTGTCTCAGGCACATGCCCCACGCTGGTGTCCTGCTGTGCACGTCTCTGCCTTTTGCTAGAGGATTTCGCTCCTGAAACTCCCCCTTCTCTCCTGCATCTTTCCCCTCCTGTGTCATCTGTTTCACTCCCCTGCGCCTCCACACCCAGCCTCGGGATCGTTCCTGCAGACTGCTATTTCTCAGCCTTGGTACTCTGTCTTTTTTTTTTTAGTATTTTATTTATTTTTAGAGGAGAAGGGAGGGAAGGGAGAGAGAGAGGGAGAGAAACATCAGTGTGTGAGAGAAACATTGATTGGTGGCCTCTTGCAAGACCTCAACCGGGGACCTGGCCTACAACCCTGTCATGTGCCCTGACCGGAATTAAACTGGTGACTTCTTGGTTTGCGGGACGATGTTCATCCCACTGAGCTGCACCTGTCAGGGCTCAGCCTTGGTACTCTTGACATGTGGGGCTGGTTAATTCTCTCTGGGGAGGGGCTGTCGTGTGCAGAGTAACTTGTCGATAGGATCTGACCTCTGCCTACTAGATACCGGCATGCTCCCCGCTCAAGTGTGACCACTGGAAAACATCTCAAGACATTGGCAAATGTGTCCTGGGGGGCAAAATTGCCCCCAGCTGAGAACCACTGCGCAGGCCCTCAGACACACCTGGTTGTCACTGTCTGTGAAGGAGCCACCATGCTGGAGCACAGGGCCACCTCCGTGCTTGTGGCGTCGTCTGCTCCGCCCAGTGCACTCTTGTCCCTCCCACCTCTGCTCTTGGGTTTCGTGTCCATTACTGTCCTGGAATGGCTCTAAGGCACCTCACGAAAGCCCTTGGCCAACTCCATCTTCCTTGCACTTGACCTCTCAGAGCAGTCACTTCAACTAACCCCGCCTTCTTGGAGTACCCCCCAGGTTCCTGTGTGCCTGCATGCACCTGTGTTCGTGCTAGTTCACTGGCTCTTCCTTCTGCCTCCTCTGCTGGCACTTTCTCTGCGCCCCGCCCCCCCGCCCCCAACCCGTGGGGTTCTGACTTGAACCTTCCCTCCTGTTGCTGGAGTCCCTGGCTAGGGGACCTCACTTTGTTCTGATGACTTTGTAGTAGATCTTCTGCCTGGATCTCTTCCCTGAACTTGAACTTGCATCTCCAAATGCCCACATGACAGCTCCACCTGGACATCTAACGGCATGCCAAACCTGGCACAACCAGATCAGAGCAGCGGTCCTTCCCTGCCATTCCACCTACAACGTTGCTACCTCACAACAGCCCATGACACAGCGCTACCATCCGTCCAGTCCAAGCCACAGATTTCAAAGTCGTCCCGATTCCTCCCCTTCCCTTCCCTTCACTTGTACGTTTACTCAGTACGTCTTAGCACCATGACTTCCAAGTCCATCTGCTTCCCTCCACTCCCATTCCTCCAACCCTACTTTGGGGCCCATTGTCTCTTGGATGGACCTGTCAGCTGGCCCTAACCAGTCTTGTGGCCTTGACCCTTTCCCTCATGCTGTCCAGCTTTTCTATAGTCTATTCAAACAGCTCCTGTCCCACCCCTTATTTAAAAACAAACAAAAAAATCCCCCTGAGGCTTCCCATCTCACTGAAGACTAAAGCCCAACACCTCACCTTGGCTCCCAAGCACCTGCCTGTGCAGCTTGTGGTGCCTCTTTGAGCCCATCACTCCCTTTCGGTGTATTGATGGGCTCGCCCTCCCCAGGCACGCTGGCCTCCTTCCGTCCTCGCCCAGACCGGCCTCTCTTCCCGCTTAGGTCTCTGCACTGGCAGCCCCGTCTCCCTGGGTCTGTAGGTGGCTGGCTTACCACTCGGGTCTCTGAACGGCACATCTGCCCTAGACACACCGAGACTCCTTTAACCTCTCTCTGCAACACGACCCTATGGGATCATCTTCCTGACCCTCCTCTGCCCCTGAAATTCTGCTGTTTGTGAAGCGTTTCCTGTCTGCCTGCTCTCAGTAGGCTGGAAGGTTCTGATGTCAGAGACGGTCTTCTCACCAGTGTGGTTCCTCATCTAGAACAGTCTGTGCCCCCAAGGAAGCACTCAACAAATATTGGGAGACTCAGTGACTTGTGTGAGCAAGTATGCAAATCAGGGTCCAGTCAGGAAAGTAGAAATCATGAGAGTTATTTAAACAGCAGTAATTTAATGTGAAGAATTCATTAAGCAGGTATTTGAGAACTAAAAAGATTAATCATGAAAACAGTAGGTACTTTATAAAAAGGAACAATTACAGATCATAGAATTAGCATTATCAGTGGTTTAAGGAAAAATCTTGGATGAATGATAAAAATTATTAATGAAAAACTAAAATATACTTGATTTTGGAAACTTAAAAAGGATCTAAATTAAATCAAGTTCAAAACAGAGCACTTGGCTTTGTAAATCAATTGTTAAAACAGTTTTTTCTTCAAACAAATGAAAAACAGAGAAGGTTCCAATATTTGTTTCTTTTTGAAATAAATTTTAGAATACTTTTAAATTTATAGAAAAATTGCAAATACATACAGTTTCCAAATATTTATTGCACACCCAGTCTCTCCTGTTAATATATTAATATTGTATAGTTGTTATAATTAATGAACCACTATTGATTCATTATTATTAACTAAAGCCCAAACTTTATATAAACTTGCTTAGTTTTCCCCTAATGTCCTTCGTCTGGTCCAGGACCCCACCCAAGTCACCGCGTTACACTCAGAAGCCGTGTCTCCCCAGCTCCTTCAGGCCATGAGTTTCCCAGACTCTCTTCAGTTTGGACGACTTCGATAGTTTGGAGGAGACAGATCATGTGATTTGTAGACTATCCCTCACTTGGGCATAATCTGATGTTCTCACAAATAGACTGGGGTCATGGGATGGGGGGAGGAAGCCCCCCCCCGAGGTGCCAGGCCTTCTTATCACATAATATCAAAGGGACACGCTGTCCACAGGACTTGTCACTGCCAATGTTGACCTCGGTCGCCAGCAGCTCTCTCCACTTGACCTTTGACAGGTCCCTTTCTTCCCTTCTGACTCGTCCTCTCCTCCTGTTGTTGCCACTGGTCTGTCCAGTACCCGTGACATCATTCCATGCCTGCATTTGATGCAGGAGGGAAACAGAATGGCTTACCAATTCCCATACATTGGGAGCAGAGTTTCTTTGTTTGCTTTGCAAAAAATCCTTTTCAAAATATGTGGTTTCCTCATGGAAAGAGAGCATTCTGCCCAAAACACTGTGGCCCTCCAGAATGAAACCTGGGATGAGGTTTGGTTTCTTTTCCCTGGTGAAACCATTCACACTTGGGTAACTTGTCAGAAAGAGTACATTTCTCCCAAATTTGCAGTTCTCTAAGGACTGTGGCTTCATGGGGAAATAAGAGAGTGATTCAGAGCATTGGGGAGCCCGGAGTTTTCTTGTGGACACACTGTGTACTTTAGAAGTAAGTTCTTGCCTAGACAGACTGGCCTTCAAGCCTCCCTATGATATAAATGAAAATTCCACTTCATTTACTTATTATTTTTGAATGTTCATGTTAAACCAACGCACCCTGTCATATCCCACCTCTGTGCCTCTAACAACCTGACCATTTTTTTCCCCAAGCCATTTCTGAGAAATAAAAAATTTACCTTTTTTCCAGTATGGCAGCCAACCTTTTTTATTTTCTTTGTTAAAGCTGCCAAATGTTGCTTGCCCTAAAAAAGGCACTTCGAGGTACCAGAAAGAGGCGAGCGGATGGATGAAGGATGACACTGTTTGAAGGGCGTGTTTCTGAGAGAAGGTGGTGTGCCGACCGGGGCTGGTGGATTTTGCCGACGGGAACGTGGTGCCTGCTTTTGGCCCAGGCTGCTGTGCTGGGTACCTGGGACGCTCCTGGGGAGCTTGGCACGTCCTGCGGGTGGGAGCGTGGACAGGATAGGATGCACGTGTCCACATCACAGCTTTACATGACAATATTCTAATCTACGCGCTATCGACATATCAGCGCTCTTCTGGTGAAAGATGGCCATGACAAGTGATTGCACCTCAGCTCAAAGTGACTTAAGCAGAATGGTCATTCATTGGCTGCCCAAAGCCAAGGCAGGGTCACGTGACCAGGAACTGCAGTGCCGCTGGGGTTCTGAAGTGGTCTGCTGTTGAGGGTGGGTCAGCGATTTCCCGAGTCAGGAGAAAAGGGAAACAGTTTGAGCGAGGTGGACTGTGCCTGGCCAGCTTCCTGCACAGCATGTGGGCTGGCCTGCTGTGGGTGACAGGGTGTGCTTGTTGCCACATAGCCCCGCTGTCACCCACTGAGCCACCCAGGAGGCCTGCCGGGCCCCCGTGCGCCACGCCCCCACCTGTCACCCTCATCTGCTGGTCCGCGGTTTGCTCAGCTCAGAACCAATCTGTCCCACCCAGGGCTCCCCTGCCAGCCCTGAGCCCAAGCCCAGACGCAGGACCAGACCTCGCAGCCCTTGGTGGCTGGAGAAAATGTGAGCATCTCAGGAGGGAATACTGGGGGCAGAATCCCCTAGGGCTCAGGCAGTTCTAGAAAGAGGCACAAGTAACAGATCTCTGTTGTGGGGTGCCGGGCCACTGCCTCTGCCCCCTGACCTTCCTCTCTGCACCACCCTCACCCTGTAGGGGAACCCCACTGAGGGTGCGTGCCACTGCAGCTGGTAACCGCACACACCCTGAGGAGGGGAGGAATGCCGGGTTGGGTTGTAGTTTGCATATGTGTGCGTACACGCCTTCCATTCCCCACCTGTCCACACCTGGCCCCACGGAGGGAGGGAGGGAGGAGGGGAGCCCTTCCACCCGCCCTCCCCCCTCCTTGTCTGCACACACCCTGCTTACAGTGTTTTGTGCAGGAGTGACGGGATTTTCCAGTGATTCTGACCACGCCCAGTTCCTTTCCTTTTATTTTATTTTAAGCTTTCTAGAAAGTACTTTTCTGTTATGCATAAGCGCTTTTTGTCATTTTCCCAATCGATTTTACAAATTCCACAATTTTTGTATGCCTGGCTGGGATCCAACCAAAGAAGCGACAGCGTCAGACACACCCAGTGGCTCTGATCAAACTGTTTTACATTTTCAGGGGTAAAGGTGACCACACACTCCTTTTTACTGGGTGGCATTTTGGTAAAATTTTCATAGACTTTTTAATAACTTATGGTTTTCCAGGCTGTTTCCTCAGGCCGCATCCCACCCAGTGACCGATTTCCAAAGCTGCGGTACCACGACATGGCGGTCTGGCAGCGTCTTCCCGAAAACCAGGGCCGGCCTGGACGTGGCTTGCTTTTCACAGATAAAACCCATGCTTTGTGTGCGGTTGTAAAACACTGGTATTCTAGGGGCCTGCTGCTCTCAATCAAGAGTGATTACACTCTGGTTGAAAAGTAAATTTGTGTATTAGGTGATGAAACTTCAGGTTGTAGTGAATGTGGAAAAAGAAAATAGAGGCGTCTTTTTGATCACAGTTTTGCAGAAGAGAACTTGTATTTAATCGGAGTGTCCGGTACTGAAAGCCTGGGGTCGCAACCTAAAGGAAGCAAGTGGGATTATTAAATATTTCCTGTTTTGTCATCTATTTCCTATTGCAACCTCAGCTAGGTATGTATAGCCCCTTAATACGAAATACTTTTAAAGTACATAATCTTTTTTTAAAAAAATGGAAGCTATACAGGAAGATCACTTACTGCTGGACAGGGTGTTGGAATGACGGGTGTGGGATGTTCTAAAGCCTTCGTTTTTGTCAGCGTGCATTGCATTGGATGACTTTCCATTTCCAGTAGGGTTCATTTTGAGGTTTAGTGTACGAGCCGGTATAAAGTATGAGTTTACTAGTTCTGGGTCCTAAGTCATGTAAGGTAAAAAGGGAAATGTGCAGCTTACCTAAGAAAATCAATTTTCTTCTTCTGTTGCATCTACGTCTTCGCCCTGTTCACCATGTTCTGCTTGTTGAGCCTTTCTTGGTCGACAGGTGCCTGCCTGTCCTGTCCCAGCACACGCTTAGCTGGCAGTGGTGTCTGAAGAGGCGACTCTGAATTCGCTCTCGCGTTACCTAAACGAGACGGGGCACCAGGTGGACACAGAATTCCAGAAAACCTCTAAATCTTCATTGCCCTTTTGTATATTTTGGTAGGCAGTGATGGAGACCTCTCCAGCTTTGCCGTGGGATCCCGTTTCAATAGTGACAGCTTCTGAAAATACAGTCTTTGTGTGTATCCTTTACTTTCTGCTTTTCAGAATTGTCAGGGGTTTCCTCCAGGTGACGAGCTGTTTGGTGGTATCCGCGTAGCTTCTCTGTAATTCAGTTTCTGCTGGTGGAAGAGCCTGTCGGCCCGATGGGTTTTGCTGACGTGTCCTTTCTGGCCGAGTGGACTGTTAAGCTCCTCCATTCCTTGCTGTTACTGGTGCTTTGAGGTCACCTTGTCTTGTGGTCACATGGTATCCTCAGTGGTTCAAGCACTTGACTTCAGGCCTTTCAACCTCTGCTTGGGCGAACTCGTCGGCAGAGTTTTTCAGGCCCCGCTTTAAGTCTGGGGTCTCTGGAGAGATGCGCACGTTGATCTCACTCACCAGGTGGTCTGCTTCGTCTCGCAGCCTGGTGGGTTTCCGCACATCAGCAGCAAACATTTGGCGTGGCTCTCCAAAATGCTCCTCCCCGTTTGTGACAGGGTTGGCAGGTATCTTGTTTGACTGTCTGGTGTTCCAAGCTGCACCTCAACATCTTGCCTCGAGCACCACAGAGACCCGGGACTGGGGCTCCACAACCTGGCCCCCAGGGGCCTGGGGGTGCACTGGGGGGTCGAGAGCCGCCGCCGCCGGAGCCTGAGAGCCCACCCCCAGTTCTTTGCACACGTACTGATCTAGAATCCAAACAGGGTGATTCTTGGGGAGACCAGGTGGTTCCTGGGGAGGGAAACAGGAAGAAGACAGACAAGGCCCAGGCCTGGTGGGACTTCCGCCCCAGTGGGCGTTGTCAGCTTGGCACAGCCAGGCTTCAGACTCGGGCTTGTCAGGCTGGCAGGCATGGCACCCTTCTGGAGCTCTGGCAGACTGAGCTAATTCATGCCCACCAGGATCAGCACTAGGGTTCACAAGGAATCTTGGAACCACACAGTAGATGGGAAGACATGACAAACACACAGGAAACAATTAGAGGTTATTAAGTCATGCCCTGCTTGGTACCTCTGTGACCTAAGGCACGTATTTAATTTAACCTCTGAGCTCAGCTTTCTCAGGCTCTACATGGAACTCATTGTGACGGGCCCACTACCCGGTGTTTGTGAAGATGAGGAACAGCAGCAATGCTCTCCATTTCTTGGACATACACTGTACTCCATGCACTGCACTCAACATTTTATGTTCGCTGCCTCACTTAGTCCTCCCAGCCACCCTGGGGGTTGGTAACCATCATATTCCCGTTTTACAGATAGGCAAACGGAGGCTCTGCGGAGTACAGGGACTATTCCAAAGCTACACAACTTTTAGAAAATATTTTAGTTATTGATTTTAGAGAGGGAAAGACAGAGAGAGAGGGAAATACCAATTTGTTGCTCTACTTACGGAGGCACTCATTGGTTGATTCTTGTATGTGCTCTGACCAGGGATCGGACCCACAGCCTCGACGTATCTGGACAATGCTCTAACCGACTGAGCTACCAGCCAGGGGTCCCACTGGGGTCACACGACTTTCAGGTGGCAGAGCCAGGGTTCCACAGATCTCAAGGAAAAGCGATCTACAGGCGGGGGACGAGACCCTTAGAGAGGGTCGCTGACACGGCAGTGTTGCGGGGGATGCGAGATGAAGTGATGACATGTCACACTTTCCAGACCGTCAGCGCACCAGACACTGCGTGGGGACAGCTTGATGTGGCACCACGATCGCTGACATTTGACACATGAGGAAGCTGCAGCCCCCAGAGGAGGCCGACTGCACGGGGACCCAGCTGGGAAGTGTGGGCACCAGATGAGAGCCATGCTACACGCGAGGCCGCGCTCTCACACTCCCTCCCCACTGCCTGTACGTAAAGCACCCGCACCATGCACACGGTAGCTTTCCTGTGGGAGCTGTCTTTCAGTTCCTAAAAACAACAATGGGGAAAGCAGTTCTTGGGATGATACAGAGGAACTCTTGCTTTATCATAAACCGTCTTGCCTCTATTGTTGTAGACAGCAGTTATAATAAGTCTCTCTAGCCCTATGATGGGCCTCACGCAGACACTCTTAAGCCTGGTGCACACAGCTCCTGGAATCCCCGTGACATCTGACAGAGCAGGACATTGAGGTGCAGAGAGGGTAAGTAACCTGCCCAAGGTCGCACAGAGAGCAGCCACGCGGGCACTCAGACTCAGGCATTCTGGCTCCCACGGCCATGCCTGCAATCCTGGACTAGGCTGCTGCGCACTCGGACCGCAGGCCTCCCGCGCGGCCCCCGCCGTGTTTTTATAACAGTGGACGCCGAACAAAGCGGGGGTTGGGGGCGCAGACGGCGCACAAGCATCTGTAGCCAGCCCTTCCGACACACCGCCTCAATCACTCGCCAGTAGAAGCCCCATTTTTCAGTTGCGAATTCGCAGGTGGGAACGCGAAAATCCTGTTTTGTGAGCCTCCTCGATTGACTGAACCTGCGGGCGTGAAACCGAGGGCTACAAAGGGGCCGTGTGGAAGTGGGCTGCGCGGTCCTGACCCGCGGGCCGGGTCCGCGGGGGGTCCTGCCGGAGGGCCCAGCGAGAACAGTAAGTTGGAGCTCGCTCTTCAGAACTTGCTTGTGTGAATCCCAAAGCCCTCAGCGGCGACTTGGTGGTTTTCTGGCGTTTGCTCGCTCCGGCCAAGGAGTTTGTGATCCGCATCCCCGCGGAGGACGTCCCGCACCTGCGAACGCAAGCCGCATGCTGACCTCTGGTGTGAAGGCAAGATGCTTTTCTTTTCTTTGCTCGAGTGTTTGGGAGCCTGGGTTCTCAGAAGCTGAACGAGGGTTTTATTCGGGGCCCGGGTCGTTGTCGGAGTCCGGGATTTATTGTCTCCGTATTCCGGGCCAGAACGGCCCCGAGCTGCGCGTGTGCTGGGCTCAGAAAGGCCGGGGGTGTGACTTCCTTCGCCAGGCCGGCCTGGCAGTGCGTGCAGTGGTCAGGCTCCCCACATGGGCGCTTTGCCCCTTGTTACAGCGCAGAGGGCAGAGCAAGAGTCGCCTCCGCCTGAGGTCTTGGGGAGATCCCAAGGGTGCACACGCTCAGCACAGCCCCTGCTTCGTGGCCCGCCCTCCAAAGACCGCGGCTGTACCACTGGCCAGGAGCATTTCCACCGGAAACTACATTCGCAGAGCTGAGCTCTCCCAAATGCTCCCGGTAACCCTTTGGGCCATTCCAGCTCCTTACAGAACATTCTGGATCTTAACGGCTCAGCAGTGGAGATGGGCACCTCCCACAGCCCCAGCACACTGAGCCTGAACTTGCTTTTATTGTGACCTCCAGGGGGGCAGCATTTTTGACCTCTTGCCCCACTCTGTGTGCACAATTTAGCAACGCACGGTATTGCCATTCACAGTTGTCTGATTTACTTTTAAGTTATAGATTATTCATAAATATATACATGTGTTAGACCAAACCAAACAGAATTGCCGTTTTGTAGGTCACTATAGCCAAATAGCTATGATTTCATGTGGCAGTTTTAAAACATAAAATATTAATCGCTTGTGCTGAGATTGAAAAACATATATGAATTACTTTATTATAATAGGGTGCAAAGTGAAGCCGTTATTAGCTCAACATTTTTAATTATATCTATATGCTTGTTTCACAAAAATGGAGCCATACCTGCTCTTTTGCCTGCTAACCTACCAGCACATGGGGACATTAATATGTAATCCTCAGTGTCATGCGGAATGGCCGCATCTCACGTGACCACATGCAGTTTTAACATGCTTTAACCGAACCCCTGCTGGTGGCTGCTGGGTTGTTTGGGTGCCCGTGTCTGCACAGTGCCAGCTCAGGGCCTGGCCTGGCTTGTTCCTGAGGGTGAATCCCTGGCCAAGGCAGCCTTTCCTTTGGCCCCCGCCTCTTCATTTCCTGCCCTCCACTCTGGGAGGGGAAAGGGTGTTTGAAATGGGCCAAAGAAGGTTTCGGGTGGCAGTTCGGGGGTGCTGAGGGAGGGTGGGGTGCTGCTGGCCCAGGCGTAACTGTGAAGCAAGATTAAAAGGCTGTCCCGCGCGCTGATGGAGGCATGCACTTAAAAGTGCTCCTTGCAGATAGTTTTAAAGATGCCCTTTTGTGATTTGAACGTGTCCCACTGCACCCACCAACGGAAGCTACTCAGGTTTGAGGGCTGCAAAGGGCGTGAGACCCAGCGAGATGCCTGCCCGCCAGCCAGTGCTTCTCGGCTGTCCGGGCCCAGCACCAGGTGGCACCTTGTTAAGATCAAGGGTCTGGTTCAGTCGGTCTGGGCGCAGCCTGCAGCTGCTTCCCGACCAGCTCCCAGGTGCTGTGATGCAGCAGGTCGGTGGGCCACGCTTTGGGAGAATGTTCGAGAGTGTCTTCGTGGTGTAAATCCTACACTGTAGGGGGGAGTGCAGATGGCAGGGAAGAGATCCTGGCCAGGAGTAAGACAATCATTGTTCTTGCCCCGGCCTTCCTTTGGGCCCTGATATTGAGCATGGAGGTGGCCCCTGTCTCTGTGGCTGTCATGTCCCTGCCACATTGTCAATCTCCATGCCGTACCTTCTTTGCCTCCCACTCGACTATGGTCCCTAGGCTGGGGTAGGCGAGCCCACCCGAGGCTTAGACCCCTTGGACTCCTGTCTGCTTCTCACCTGGCACCAGAAAGGCACCCAAAAAACATTTACTGAATGAGGGGCACAGTGACGCCATAGTTCCAGTCATCTCCTGGGGCTCTGTTGTCCCTTGGACTTCACCTGTCGTCTGCTTGTGAGAGCCTCCTGGTTGGACTGGAGAAGGGTTTTGTTGTTCTCCAGCACAGAAAGCCCCTGCCTTTGCAAAAGCGCTGGGTCGCGTGTTCTCGCTGACCCTCGGGCATCCGCAGACTGCTCTCCAGGCCAGAGGCCCACGGGTCCTCCCTGTGATTGGGGCCCAAGCTCAGGGCCGACTGCCTGTGCGTGGCTCTCCTGTTCGCTCACTCGCCCTTTTAACTTCTTCGTGCGTCGATGTTCTCATCTGCACCATGGGGATACGCTGTAACTGGAGGTCCTTCGGCACAGTCTTACTTCTTGCCCTTCCCAGCATTTTTCTGCCTTCCTCACCTTGTGGCCTCTGCCCCATCTTCAAAGCCAACGGTGTGGCATCTTCACACTGCTCTCCGACCCTGACCTCCTGCCTCCCTCTGACGAGGACCCACATCCAGGATAACCTCCTTCTCTAGACCCTTTACTTAATCACAACTGCAAAGTCCCTTTGCTATATAAGGTGACGTAGTCACAGAGTTTTGGGCCATAGGACATGGACATTATTCTGTCTCCCTCTGTATGCATAGCAGGGAAGAGCAGGGGCTCAGTCCCAATGTGTCCTCACCTGGTTAGTTGGCCTCTTTATGTCACTTTCCTTGTGTGTGTCACAGGGAGGACATTGCTGTTCCCTGGGGCTGTCGAAGGAATAGAGGGGTTGGTCACACAAACTGCTAACCTCGTGTGTTCCTGGCACTGAGGACCTGTGTCCATCCTCATTCTGGCCAGTAACTAGCTGTACCTTTGGGAGCAAGTCCCTTGCCCACCTCTGACCACCCCACCCTGGCTTCTTTCCCTGTCCCTCCAGTGACAGGGCTGGCCCTTGTGACTTGAAGTTCCCTTCCAGCGTTGTTGACATTTGATCCATCCGTGACTGAGCGTGTGTGCATGTGTGTGTGTGTGCAGCGAGGGCGGCTGGGACGGAGACCGGAGAGACACTCCGTGAAATGTTTATATTTTATGCCTTTTGATGTAATTCCAGTCAAACCAGATCTTAAATCATGCAGCAGGAAGCTCCTTTAATTTTTAATTTGTTTTTCTTAGAAATGATTATTTCCACATTGAGCGCAGAGACGCCCGAGTCTCATCCTGTCCTCCATTGTTCCCACAGTGCCCCGGCGGCCGTTTGCTGCTGCCCATCAGGTGGGCTTCGGACAGACCGGGCTCTCGGGCCAGTGGCTGCCCCAAAGTGGCGATGCACAGAGAAACTGGGGTTCTCCTGTCACTCGGAAAAACTGTCATGTCTTCAGGGGGACTCTGTGTGGCTTGTCCTGGCTAGGCTGAGGTGGCGTGTCACTTAGCGGAAGTCCAGCCTGCAGAACCCCGTGCTACAGGCCACAGAGCTGTTTTAGGCTGGGGTGCGAGTGAGGGGGCGCGTGGCACTGGATTCTGGGGGAGAGGGTCCTTCTCTGTGTTTAAATTTTGATGCCAGTAAGTTGGTCCTGGTTTTGAAGGACATTGGAGTGAAGAAGGAAAAAAAAGTGAAGTGAGTTTCACGAGAACTGAGGCAGCACATACTCCTTATCTGTAAGAGACGTAGTACCCAACCAGTCAGAGGTGGCCACTGGCAGCATCCCTGGCCCAGGAGGGCGTAGGGCTGCAGCTGGGGGAGTATTGGAGGACGAGGCTGGGTGGGGTTAATGTCTCACGGGAAAGGCAGCTTCAGAGCCTTGCCCTATACTAGCAGGCATGGACACCAGAGAGCCCTGCCAGGGGCCGGGGCTGCAGGAGTTCTATACCTGCTGCTGCTGCCGAGGGGCTCAGGGAGGGGCTTGAACCCTCAGGTGCACGGAACCCCTTTGCAGGGCAGACTTCTCAGGGGTCAGGACAGGGGTGGGGCATGACGGCTGGCTTGAGACAAAGCACGGAACTTGCTGTGCCACAGTTTCATCACCTGTCAAACAGGGTGGCCTTTGGCTCACTCTGTCGCCAAGGTGAGGTGAGCTCCTGGGGCAGACCACGCCCGTGCAGAGCAGCTGGGGCCCCTCAGCCCAGAGGCAGCTCCACTGCGGTTTTCTGACTGAAACTGGGGTTCTCCGCCTCAGCCCGTCGACGTCTTGACCCAGCGCCTCCTTTGTAAAGGGCTGTCCTGTGCGCCATGCCTGGCCTCTACTCATGGCCTCCGGTCGGGCGACCAAAACTGTCTGCAGACATTGCCAAGTGTCCCCTAGAACTCGGCTCTAACGGGAAGGCCTGCCTGCTAGGGACAGAACCGAAGTGAGACCTGAAGCTGCATCAGACGTGTCAGACGACGTGGGGGGACACGCAGAGCAGAGTTCTGCAGAGGTTCCCAGAGAACCGCGTGTCTGTCGAAACGCACACAGTGGCAGAGAGGTTTCCAAGCAGATGCACACACGTGGCACACACATGTGCCAACATCGTAGATGGACTTAATTTCTGATACAAATGGTCACATACACGGTTTTCTTTTTTATTAAGTAAGGTTTTTATTTTGCTGAAGTTTTCTAACCATGTCAAAAGGAGCACACACTCACTGTCGGCAGGCCGGAGCACCCCCTGCCTGCGTGGAAGCCTGCGCATGAGCGTCTGTCACAGCGTGCGTGCGTGCACACCTGACATGAAATTGCGAGAACCACTGGACTTGAGCGTAACACACTTTGACATGGTCAGTGAAGAGTTCCAACGTGATATTTGTCCACATACATCGTCAGTGAATTTAAGCAAAAGATCAAATACTCAAGAGTCTAATTCAGGTGGTCACTGGGATGCCTGCCTGGCAGCAGAGAAGGAGCCAGGATCCCTTGGTAGCTGAGGGACGCAGCGGGTTCCAGGGGGCACTCAGGCTTCCCGTCGTGGAGGCAGCGCTGCAAACTCTGAACAGCTCTGGAGCGAGGAGCCGCACACTTTCTCCTGCGTGGGCCCTGTGTGTGCTGTAGCTGGGCCTGCTGCCGGCTCCTCCTGCAGCCCGTCTCCAGCCACCTTGAGGTCAGGACGCCCTCCTTCAGGACAGGGACCTCCAGGGACCTCAGATCTCCAGGTCTCCGCACGTGTGCTCACAAGCCAAATCCCCGTCCTTTAAAGCAGGGTTTGCAGGTACCACAGGGGCACAGAGGACCTGGGGGCATGGGGAGAAGGCTACGGGGGTGGCCTCTTTGACCCAGCCTGGCCTTCTTCTCATCAACAGCAAACCTTCAGGTTTTAAGATAAATGTCAAACTTAAAGGTTTACACCAATGCACGTTTTGAGAAAACAACAAAAAAAAAATTAAGAGACTTTCTACTAAAAACTAACCTGGACTCTTAAAAAATATCCATGTCATAAAAGACAAAAAAAAAAAAACAAGAACAAAAATGACAGCAGAATAGTCCTAGACAAAAGGGGATTAAAGAGATATGACAGCTAAGTGCAAGGCAAAGGACTACCAAGGACATTATTGGGACAGCTGGGGACGGGGGGGTGTAGACCGTGTATTAGGTAACGGTATGCGTCCTGTTGTGTTGGTATGGTAATAGTATAACCCTGTGCCGTTATCATGCTGATATGTGTGTTTTATATGTATATTTCACACGAAGTGGGAAAAGTGAACTGTGGTTACATCAGAGAACGTCCTTAGGAGACACACACGTTTGTCAGCCGTGTGTCTGTAGGGAGAGAGCAGTGTGAGAGAATAGTCTCAAGTGGTGAATCTAAGTGAGGGTGTGGGCCTCTCATGCGCCCCCTACTGGGACCTCGCCCACAACCCAGGCATGTGCCCTGACTGGGAATTGAACCGGCGATGCCTTGGTCCACAAGCCAGCCTCAATCCACTGAGCCAGACCAGCCAGGACTAAGTGAGGGTGTATGAATGCTCGTTGTTCACTACATTTTTCTAGAAGCTTTTGAAAATGAAAAGTTGGGGAAAGCATGGTATAGCCCACCACCCCTTAGCCAATCTGTAGGTCAGATCTGGTTCACGAGCCCCTGGTCTACGACATTTGCATTAAACCACGTGCCACACAGGGAATTTCCTACCTGGCTGGTACCTCCATGTAGCCTCCCTGATTCTCTGAGCACTGACCTGGTCACTTGTTCTGAGCACTTAGTCACGGCAGAGTGGGCCCCTGGCCTAGAGTTGGGTGCCTATTTGTCTTCTCGTAACTAGGCTGTGAATGGAGAAGGGAATGTTTTTTTACTCACTTTGGTAACCTCTCCCCTCTCCCCCTTATTATTGATATTAGGACTAAAATGAGCTGCTAAGAACATAGAGCCCACAACTCACAGAGGTTTGAGCAACAGAAGTGTTCATTTCTCTCTCATGCCTAGAAGTCCAGCAGAAAGGGGACCCAGGCCTGGCACTCCACTCCATGGGGTCAGCCCTTCTATATTTTTGCCCCACTACATGAGGCTCCCCGCTCTCCTGGATAACTTGTGGATGAAGATGGCTTCTGGAGCTCCAGCCATCACATCCACATTCCAACCACCAGGCAAGAGGAAGGGACAAAGGAAAAACTGGGGGAGGCTATGTGCTAGCTACCTTCTGCGGAAGATTCTTAGCAGCTTTCACACTATGCCTCCATTTGCATCTCATTGGGTAAACTTAGTCACATGGCCATGCCTAGCTGCAAGGGAGGCTGAGAAATGGAGTCTGTATTCCGAGAGCCTGTGAGCCCACCTGAAGTGCAGAGTTCCTGTTCCTGCAGAAGAAGAGAGTGGTGACACCGAGGAACAAACAGCCCTTGGCCCCATCCCCAGTCCAGCAGAGGGCTGGCGTGCACTTCGCAAAGGGTCAGCCAGCTGCATCCCCCACGCCTGATCTGGCGGTTACAGCCGACTGTTGGTCACAGTCCGTGAGCTAAGAATAGCTCTCACATTTTAATGATTACCTTTAAAACGGTTAGATAAGAACCTATAAAGGAGCCTCCATGTTGCCTCTTAGCCAGTAAAGCCTAAAACATTTACTATTGGGCCCTTTAAGAAAAAGTTTGCTGTCCTGGCCTAGAGACTTAATACATTCTTTTGAAGACTTAACTTTTTCAAATATTTACCAGCCATTTGCCACACACGAAGCCCAAGAGATGCCCCCACTAGTTGTCCTCATGGGCCCAAGGCTGGCAGGGGACAGAAATGAGAAGTGACTAGTGAGATGTAATTAGTTGTGATTGTGTTTTGTGCTATGAAGTACGGGGGTGCCGTGGATGCACGGGATGGGGGAACCGAGACTGGGGCAGGCCAGGGAAGGGCTGGGGGAGGGCTGGCAAGCTGAAATCCGAGGTGGGAGGAGTCAGCCTGGGGAGGAGGGAAGCATTTCAGACACTGGGGAGAGCAGGATGAAGGCTGTCGGGGGAGACATCTTGGCTTCGTGGAGAGTGCTGGGAGCGGGAAGCAGCAGAGAAACGGGGAGCGGCTTCCCTCCCTGGGCCTGCAGGAAGCCGGGAGGGATGCGCGCTGTCTCCAGTTGTTTCTGTTTCCAGCAGCCTCTCAGATCCCACAGAACAGCCCTTTCTGAAGTGTACCCACTGCCCTCCTTCCTTTTCATCATTCCCACTGCCTGCCTTTGAGTCTCATGAAAAAAAATGCAGGGATTCCGGAAAGACTGGTCCAGCCACATGGAAAGAGGCCTAGGAAACTGCTTGATGATGGGTACAAACGCGTGAGAAGAAAATTATCCTGTCATTGGAGGGGGTTCTTCATTAGGGTTGTTCAAGAGTTCTACGAGCTGCTTTCATCTGCCGCTGGCTCCGCGCTTTCATTAATTGGGATTCGGGAGGCTTCCCAAGCCTCTGGTTGCGCCACCTCTCTTAGGGACCAGGGCCTCTGTTGGAGGTGGAGAAGCCGAGGCTGGAGAAGCCCTGGGTGTGGAGCCTGGGGACAGGTCCTGCCACAAGCCTCGGGCTTTCAGGGAAGAGCTCTCTGAGCTGCTTGCTCCAGAGAAAGGAAGAGTTTCTATCTTAAAGGGGAAAAAAGGGTTCTGGTTATAAAACTGGCCAAGTCGCATTTTACGTGCGACTGGAAAAAAAACCACGTCAATGTGAAAACGCACGATTTCTTTTTCTGTCTCGGCCGGCGAAGGCAGACCCTGCGCTGCCTGCGGTTTGTGCTCCTTTTCTTTTTGTTTTGTTTCTTTTCTTTCTTCCTTTCCGTTTTTCTTTTTCTGGAGATTTTATTTATTTATTTTTAGAGAGAGGGGGCGGGAAGGAGAAAGAGAGGGAGAGAAACACTGATGGGTTACCTCTTGGACGCACCCCACCCTGGGACCAATCCCTCAGCCCAGGCTTGTGCCCTGATTGGGAATTGAACTGGCGACCTTTCACTTTGTGGGATGATGCTCCAACCAACTGAACCACACTGGTCAGGGCTAAAAGGACTTATTTTTTAAAAAGAAAAAGAAGGAAAAAAGAAAGGAGGGAAAAACCTCATAAACATAAAAGCCCAAATCCCAACTCTAGTAGCAAATTGTAGCTCTTAACAAACTGGACTTGGGGCAGTGTTATGGGAGGCAACCAGGCACATTAGAATTAAGTTCCTCTTGAAGGCAGAGCCTAAGGCAGGACGGAGGCAGAGACGTTCTCAAGGGAAAGGGTCCCTCGAGGGGTCCGAGGCAGAGACTTTAATAATTGCTCTCCGTACCACAGTTTATTGAGCACTTGCTATGTGCTGGGCATTGGGCTGGGGGTGTAGCCTGTTACCTGTCCACCTTCCAAAGGCCTCCTTTTACAGAAGAGGAGGTAGAGGCACAGCCAGATGAGGCGGCTCGCCCCCAGGCACACTGTTTACAAGTCGTGGAGCTGGCCGTCAAGTCTGTGTTTCTCTCTCTAGAGCTTCCTAACCACTGCCCTCCTCTGCCTGTCTTCATATCTGGGATTTGAGAAACTTGTGGAGAGAGGTGGGCCCAAGGCAGACAGCTCCTGGTTTGCAGAGTCTGCTGGGTTTTGGTTAGGTCCACGTAGGACTGCGTCAAGCTGGCTAGAGAAGGGAAATTATTCCTTTAGATTTCCTCCTCCCTGGATTCTTCTACAAAGTGAGGTGACTCCAGCAAGCCTGGAGCCACCTGTCCGCTTGGGGGTTTTTAGATGACAAGGAAGCAGAGTACAATTGACCCTTCCAGTAGACACGTTCCCTGGGCTTGGGGAAACAGGAGTCTCTTCTCAGGCTGACTTTGTGGGAAGAGGCAGATCTGAAAGAGTCAAGATCGCTTTACCCAGGATACGCACTAAAAAGATAAGAAAGCAAGGTGAGTGTCAGAGAGAACTACTTCTGTGAGGTCAGGGAGGCCCTCTCCGAGGAGGTGCCCTGAGTGATGGGAAAGAATCAGCTCTGGGAGGCTCTGGGGAAGGGGGCCGCAGGCAGAGGGAGCAGCTGGCCTGGGGAGAAGGGGAAGGTGGTTGGGAGGCAAGTCCCCCCCGGAGGAAAGAACGACAGTCTGTCACACCTGGAATGTCTCTTAGCCCCTTGAAGGAGTCCACCACCATCAGCGATGACATCGTCTGATTGTGGCCTTGGTGGTCTCTCCACCTTGTGACCCCAGGAGCCCACTCAGTGGCCAAGGAACACGGGCCTTTGGGCCTGCAGAGGGTGGGGGAGGAAGTTGCGGGTAAGGAGGGTCTGTCCCCTCCTCCTGGAAACTCAAGGGCTGCTCCCCGTGGCCTGCGCCCTCAGGCCCAGCGGCCCTGGAGGGACGCAGCAGCACGCAGGCCAGGCCGCTGCGGGCGCAGAGCCAGGAGGGAAGAAGAGCGGGCTGTGCTGAGAAAGCATGAGTAGTCACTTATAAAACGCTCCCTTTTTCTTTCTTTTCTTCTTTCCACGTGAGAGCAGAAGGTACCGCCTTCCCCTGGAGGCAACGTCAGGTTGTTTTCCCAAAGTGAAAATTGATATTTGCTCTCTGAGCTGTGCGGCTGTTCGTTTTAGTGGCCCTCCAGGCAAGCAAATAAAATACCAGTTTCCGGGATGGGAGTGCGGAGAGATGCAGTCATTGAAGCGGCAACAGCCCAGAATTTTATATGGATGATTTGTTTAAATATTCATTGGGTCTGTTTAAACATTCCAAGTAGCCAAAATTATATCCTGGGGAGGCAGTAGAGTGCCTGTCTAAACAGCCAAGTGCACGGGTCACAGAGACTTGGGTTTCGGCCTTACTTTTGCCTCTTACCAGTGCCGAGAATTTGGGCAAGTCCCTCTCCTTTTAGAGCCTCAGTTTACGTGCATACAAAATGGACATAATACACCCTTCTCGAGGAATTTTTGTGTGAAGCCAGATTGTCAGTCCGTGCTTGAATGTATATAAGGTGCTTAGGAGAGTGCCTCGGATGTGACAGTGGTTCACGGAGATTCAGTTACTAGTAATTAACAGTAACGGTCCTCAGTTCAGTGACCTGGCTCTGCCACTTACCAGCTCTGTGACCTTGGGCAAGTTACTTGACTTCTCTGAGCCTCAGTTTTCTCGACTGGGAAATGGAGGTGATTGGAAAACATGGTTATTGGGAAGGTGAGATGAGTGGAAGCTCAGGTGCGCTGGGTGCGGGGCGAGCACTGTGTACGGGTGCTACCGTGTTATTGTGAGCGGCACACCGTTGTTTGGGTGCCAGAGAGGGCTCTTCCTGAGAGCAGGGACCAGTCCCATTCTCTACCATACCCCTGGTGTCTGCGCCAGTGCTGGGCTCGTGACAGACGCTCAGTCAAGTTCCTCCAGTGCTGCGGAGTGAACCACACAGAGGGCGATGAGTCAGTCCTGGGTTTCTGTGCAGGTGGAGGACCCCGTGTCCCTCTGGGTGCTCAGCACTCGGGTGAGTCTGGACTGGGGGCCTGTCTCCCTTGCCTCCAAGGAGGGGACTTCCTTGTCCAAATCTTGTGTCTCCAGCATACACGATGGCCAGCAATGCATACAAGGGCCCCTCGCTTCCCTGTGGGCTCACAGCACGAAACAGCGCCCTGTCTCAGTCGTGCCTCTGCCAGCAGGGCCACCGCTGGCCCAGGAGCCCGGGATCGCACTGGGGACCCAGTGTGTTCAGTGCCTTTGTATCTCCAGTGCCTTCCACGTGGGAGGTCCTCAGGCAGGGTCATGGAAGAGTATCGATGCCTGCAAATGACACCCAGTAGTGAGTGCCATTTAGGTGGGATCTTGTGCTCACACACCTCATGGAAGGGGCGAAGAGGGCCTGTTTTCCTTCTCAAGCTGGGGCGCGTAGGTTGTGGGGGTAGGGCTGGATGCGAGGCTGGCCTAGCCGAGTGGCCCCAGAGGCAGCTCGCGTCCCTGGAACACTCACTTTGGTTGGCAGGATGGATGAGACCTTTCCTCCAAGAATAATTGTCCCCAGTCCACAGGAGGGCGTGCCAGTGAACTGTGGGATGCTGAGTACGGCATGTGAGAATAGGCCAGACCAAACCGCTTTAGAGGATAGATATTAGGGTCCCCTCTGGCTCTGCTTATTTTTTAAAAATTTTTTTTATCGATTTGAGAGAGAGGTGGAAGAGAGAAACATCAATTTGTTGTCTACTTACTGATGCGTTCATTGGTTGATTCTTGTATGTGCCCTGACTGAGGCTCGAACCCGCAACATTGGTGTATCAGGACAACAGTCTAACCAACTGAGCTACCCGGCCAGGCCAGGCATTGCTTCTTGGCTCGAAAGCCAGTAGAACTTGTAGTCTGCTACCCAAGGGATCACATCTGGTTCCAGCAAGCTGTGGTGTGCCAGGGGCACACGCAGCTGCAGCTCAGCCCTGGCATGGTTTTCAGAGATAGTTAGAAGCTCTTTTAAGACAAATTAAGATAAGCATTAGTATATCATGGACTAGAATGGCACATTTCTTCATAGATTTTTAAGGTAAAACACAAGATTTAAAAAAAAAAAAAAAAGCCAAGCCTGCTTCAGCCAAATCATCCAGACCCTCAGATAACTGTTTGCTGTTTTCTCTGCAGTTAGGAGTGTTTTGGTGGACACAGTTATAAAGGACTGGTATTCTTAAAACCCTGAATGGGACCCGATGACTGGCCCTCTCTCTCTGATTCTTCCTGTGAGACTGACCTCTGGATGGAGGTGACTTCTTTGACCTTGAACTTCCTTGGAGGAGCAGGCTAGAGTTAGGCTGTGCATAATACTAGCGAAGCATTTAGGAGGCAGAGTCCTTTGGTTCCAAAGCCCCCATCAAAACTAGTGAAAGCTGAGTGAAAGGCAGTGTTTGGCTCACAGAATTGGGGAGCACAAAGATGGATTTGTGGATTCATATGTTGTCATCAGAACTCTCTTTTTCCTTGGCTCGGCTCTGTCTGTCTGGCCTCTTGCTCTTTCACAGAGGGACCTCCTTTATGTAGCTGTGCAAAGTGTGGGTGGGTCACGGACGTTGACAAAGCCAGGTTTACACACAAGGCACCCTTGCCTGTGGCAAGCACAGAGCACTAGAGAGATTGGATTTCTCAGGGCCCGCCTGTAAAATCCCAGGGCAGGGCTCTGCTTGGTCTGGACTGGATCATGGTCATATGCCTCGGCCAATCAGAATGGCCAGGGAGATGAAGCACTGTGATTGGCCAGACCTGGGTTATGTCTTACTCTAAAGTTGCTGATGGGGAAGTGTATGATTGACAACCCAATCAGAATCGTATAGGGGGAGTGGCAGCTCCCCAAAGGCAAGAGGGAGTCACTTACTGGACAGAGTAGGGGATGAGCGCTGGGCAGAAATAAACCACCGCTGTCCACTGCCCAGGAGAAGTCTTCTCACCTGGACAAATGGGAGGTGCCCAGTATCCTCTTGTGGTGTTAACGCCAGGTAGGGGTGGGCCCTGATCTTCATATAAAGGGGGTGAAATTGAGTGGTTTCCATATCCTCAGGGGCCCTATCTGCCTTCTCAGGGGAATGCCACAAAGTAGAAGAGAAAGCTTATTTTCGTGATTAGAACGAGTTGCTTCTGCTTTCTCTACACGGTGGGAGATTTGGGAGAGCCTTCCGAAACACGTGGCTCAGTCTCGTTGCCAGGTCCCCGTCCTGCGCACCCAGTGATCCAAGGCTGGCTGCGCGGCCTGACCGGCTGGTACACTGAGGAAGAAAGGTTCAGGGACAAAGCTTTTCAAGTATGTTCTCGTTTTAAGCCAGAGGCCACAAAGCGATGGCATGCTTTCTTTGGCCAGCACAGAGTTCAGGAAAAAAGAAGACCAAGTGCTTGCCAGCACTTAAGAACTGGAGGATTGCACATGAAAGCGTGGGTTTCGGCTTCTCTGTGAAAGCCAGAGGACCCGGCTGTGCGGGCCCCAGGCTCACACGTGGTCATGGATGCCTGGAGCTGAGGAGCAGCGACCTCTGTAGACAGAATGTAATGCTCTAGTGTGCCACAGTCCCCACCACTCCCTATTACACTTCCCCATCACTCTGTTCCCTGTGACCTCTTTGGCCTCTCTGAACATTTGCTCTTTTAATCCGTGTGTTTTACAGGAAAACCTCTAAAGAACCAGGTCTTCTTCATCTAGTCTTGTGACCTGAGGCCAGTTACTTCCTCTCTCTAAACCTCAGTTTATTTTTAATCTGCAAGCAGGGATGAAGCGTCTCACTGAATCAGTCCTGCTGAGCCTCTGTTTTTCTAGGGGCCAGGTTGGCAGCAGGGGACAAGCAGGCTTGCTGGGGCAGACGGGAGTGGGTGTCACTGAGGGAGGAGTGGGAGCACACGCCGGGCAGGTGACCAAATGGCAGACTATCTAAGTCACTTAGTTCTGGGCTTGGCACACTATGGCCCGTGGGTCAAATCCCTCTGCCACCTGCTTTCCTGAACACAGTGCTGGGGAGCCCAGCCACGCCCACTCCTCTCCACGCTGTCTGCCGCGCTGCAGGCTGTGTACAATGGCAGAGCCGAGGAGTTGCAGCAGCGACCATGTGGCTCACAGCGCCCAAAATATTTGCTGTTCAGCCCTTTACAGAAAAAGCTGGCCTGCTGCTGCCTTTGTCCAAAGCCTGGGTGAATAGAAAGGGCTCGGTAAACTGCAGCTTATCAATAGCAGGCCACACGGCCCCCCTCCCGGACTCTGGTGCCATTTCCAAGGCTGGGAGCTGTACTTGGGGGCCTCAGGCCCTGCCTTTCAGTTCGCCTGCCTAACAGCCCTGCCCCCTGCTGAGGTGAAACTGCGGAACCAGTATTGGCCACCTCTTCATGCAGCTTTCACAGAAAGTTTAATGCGGCCCCAGTGAGGGGCAGGGCTGGGTCGGGGTTTGCCTCCTGTCCCTTTCTATGTGCCGCATCAGGTGAATCGGACCAGATCGGATCCAGGACTCGGCAGGCTGCGGCTTGCAGGCCCGTGCAGAAAGGGCTGATCTGTGTTGACTCACATTTTTCACTGGGGTGTGTGTGGCGGGCTTGCTGAGGTTTACGGTCTCGTCAACGGTCCTGCCCTCGCACCAGCTCCCACAGCCTGATCCCAGGCCAGAGACCTGGCTCTCAACCGCTCCGGGTGCTCCATTTCCACCCAGTGGCGGGGCGCTCGTCAGCCCAGACCTCCAGCCTGGGCGGGTGGGTCACAGGGAGAAGGCAGGTGTCATCCAAATACATGGAGCAACAGCAGAGGACCCGGGTGGGTGCCCACGAAGGTCAGCAGAGCCCAGGGGCTGGGCCGGCTTCATGGGTGTGTGGCCTGGGCAGTCCTGGGGCCCCGTGCGCAGAAGGCCCCACACTCCATTAATGCCTTGTTGTCAATTCAAGTCCCTGATAGATTTTTAACATTTGTGTTTTGCACGGGGCCCTGCAGATTGTGTAGCTGGTCCTGTCCTTGGGGGTGTGGGACTTGCTTGGATTTGTTTTGGAGGGGCCTCAGGGGGCACCGGGGTAGGTAGGGATGAGCTGGAGCACAGGAAATGGCTCCCTAGGACCTTCACAGTTCCGGGGTCCTGCACTCCGAGATTCCTAGGGGTGGACAGGGGTTAATCGTGTGACCGGGGTTGGGGACAAAGAGGGCAGCCCTTCTTCCAGCACAACAGCAACACCTGTCTCATTCACTGCCGGCCAAGCGCTTTCTATCCATCATTTCCCTCACCCCCGTGAGAGCCCTGTGAAGCGGGCACTCTTGTGCGGGATCAGCCCTGTGAGGAATTTGCCAGAAGTCACACAGCTAGTAATCCTGTGGAATGGGGATTTGTCTGTCTGAGCTCAGAAGTCAGTGCGAGCTAACTTAATCTTTCAGGTTTTAGTTCCCTCGTCTGGACAGGGCGGGCAGTTGGAGCTGCCTTACGGTGTTGCTGGGAGGCTGGTGAGGGAATGTATAGTGCCTGGCATGTGGCAGGTAACACGTGCTTGCTGGGTGACACCTGTGATGGGGGTGTGATGGTGATGTGATGGTGATGATGGTGGCGATGCTGCTGCTGCTGGTGGCCCTGGGATGGTGGTGATGATGAAGGTGATGATGATGTCTAACTATATGAGACTGTTTCTACCCCTGGCTTTGCTGACCCTCATCAGCCCCCAAAGGGCATGTTTTGTGCCACAGACAAAGGTGGAATGACGTGTCGCTCCAGCTCACCGCTAAGTGGGCAGCTGAGAGCAGCAGGTGCATGCTCTCCCGCAGTCCTGGAGGCCAGAAGTCCGGCACTGAGGGGTGGGCCATGTGCACTGTGTCTGGAGATTCGGAGGGAGACATGCCCGTGCCGCTGCCCCAGCGTTCCGTCCCTCCAGTCTCTGCCTCTGTCCTCATATGGCCTGCCCCTCTTTGTGTCCTTTCTGTCTCTTATAAGGACACTCTTGGATTTCACACCCTCAACCCAGGGTGATCTTATTTCTATCTTTACCTTAGTGCTATCTGCAAACACCCTCCTTCCAAGTGAGGTCACATTCTGAGGTCCCAGGGGGAAGTACACTTGGGGGTCAGACACCATTCAGCCCATGACACTGAGGTAGTCAGTGGGGGACCCGAGGAAGTAACGTGGACATGTCATGGCTGACTCCCTGGCAGGGCCCCAGCCCCAGGGCACGTGACAGGCCCCTGGCGTTCCCAGTGCTCACCTGTGGCTGTCCTCACAGCCCTTGTTTGGTGCTGTGGGCATTCTGGTGGACTGGTCCTCTGTGAACTGCTGAGGGAGGCAATTTGCCATGAGGTGTCCTGGTGTGTGCCAGGCCAGGGAGCTGGTGGTAGATGATTGCCCCTGAAGAACTGCAGACACAGCCAGGGCCACCAGCCCCTCTCCATGGAGCGCGTAAGCCTCTGAACCTGGGCTTGGGGGTGGGGGGGCCTGTCGGGGCGTGGGTGGCTTTGGCCCTTCCTTCCCTTCCTTGAATAAAGAGCTGGAGAAGGTTGGAGTTTGCCATCATTGTGGGCAGGCTGCAACACGCGGAGGGAGCCGAGCCCATTGTGGCGGCTTCCTGGCAGCACTTGGAGACGTAGACCTGCACGTTGGTGTCCTCGTGGATGGGGCAAGCCCGCTCGGATGCGGACACAGCTTCTTTCGTTTATTGCACCTTGATGACGGGAGAGCGTGTGTGGGGCCGGGGAGGGGAGCGCGTGACTCAGAGAGGAGGGGCTGTGGCCACGCCAGTGTGAAGGTAGACACCAGGTGACCCCTCACCCTTCCTTAAGAACAGAACAGCATTCTGTTGGGAAGGGGGTTCCCCCACTGGCTCACCCTGGCACCCCCTCTCCTGCCACCCTGCCCCATGCCAGCCCCATGACCCTCCACATCTCCTGAGGTGAGGAAGGAGAGCACCTGGGAGCCACATCCACTCTTTATAGAGAGGAGCCAATGCACAGAGGGGCGTGCGGTTGCAGAGAAAGGTGCCTGTGCTTGGTGGAAGGGGGCGTGGCACGGACGTCTCCGTGCCATCACTGTAGACATGAATGTCCTTTACCTTGTTTCAGGCGTCGGAAGTCTCCAGGAGGTCTCCCCTCTCTTGGGGTCCCGACCCCAGGATCTGGGGAGGGTGGAGGCTCTGGGTGCCAGGGAAGGTGACAATGGTTCAGACAAAAGTGGATGATTTCTTTGCAAAGAGAACTTCCCTTTATGAAAATGGGTTTTGCTGGTGTTATTGGTTGGAAGAGATGAATGTGAGGGCAGAGGGCATGGCTGAGTCTTCCTTAGTGTGCCAATGTGAGTGGGGAAGGACGCGTCGAGTGCCTCTGCTATGATGCTGAGGAGGGAAAAGGGAAGGGAGGGAGAGAAAGGAGGGAAGGAGACCAAATATAAAGAGGCAACAAAAGACAGAAGGGAAAGAAGAGAAGACAGTGCATCAGAGAGGCACCCTACGGAGACGACATTTAAGCAGAAACCCCTCAGGGCCACAGAAGGCCTCAGGGGGCGAGCAGTCCATGCAGGGAGCCCATGCAAGGTCCTGGAGGTGGCAGAAAATTCGGTGTGTTTACGGAGCAAGGAGACAAGGGTGAGGAGCCTCGTGAGTTTGGACGAACGGGCTGGACCTGGACCACAGGTCCGGGTGCCTCCGGGCCAGGTGGGAAGATGAGGCAGGGGAGGGCCCGTGGCAGCTGGGGCACATCTGCCCCCTGGAAGGCTGGCAGCGGCTGCTCAGTGCCAGTCAGGTGCTGCCACTTGGGCGTGTCGCCAGGCCTTTGCTGTACAGGAGAGCAGGACTACCGATTGCTGTGTGAAGTCTCCCATCTTTTGGATGCTGGCTTCAGATTCGAAGGCTTCAGGGAGACTTCCAGGCTGAACAGAGGCCGTGCCCTGGCACCGAGTCTGGGGTCACCACACTGGGACTTGCTCCAGGTCTGCGGCCAGGTGGACCAGGGACCTGGTCATCTCTGGGCTGTTCCGAGCGCAGCAGCAGCCATCTCTCGGTCCGTCTCTGGCAGAGCTGGGCCAAGTCCAGGGACAGTCCTCTCTGTCTCCCTCTGCAAAGCTGGCCAAGGGACTCAATCCAAACGAGAGCACAGCCAGAAGGAAAAGGGCGCGTCTTCCTTAAAAAGCCTCAAATGAAGGGATCCCACTCAGGACCTGAAAAGACCGACGTTCCAGGGCCTGACAGCTTGTCCAGGCAGGTCTGTGCACAGGGACCTCTTCCAGGACGCAGGGATGCCGTTCCAAGGTGCGCTGCTGCTGCTGCTGCTGCCCCGGAGGTAGCTCCTCCCACAAAAGCTGACCCCTTTGGTTGCCGCCTGTGCTTTGCTGCTGCAGAAGCTGGTTCTTCACCTCCCTTCAGGGAGGATGAGAAGGACCCTCCTGCAGACTCGGGTCCCCCGGGCTCTGCGCAGAGCACCGAGGCCCAGCCAAGGGAGAGGCTGCACCCACAGGGGCCGTGAGCACATTGACTGGCATTCACTACAAGGCGGTCAGCGTTAACTGAGCTGCAGAAAGTTGACCAAGTCACCTCTTGGTTGCAAGTGACAGAAAGTGAACTCAAACTGGGTTAAACAAACAAACAAAAGAATGTGGGAGCATGGGTGGACCACGAGGGCATGATGCTGGGTGGAAGACGAATTTGGTGTGACGGCCCTCCAGCGTGGAACCTGAAAAAGCCAGACTCACATCAGGAGAGCAGATCTGTGGTTGCCAGGGCAGCAGGTGGGGTGTGGGGGAAATGGGCGAAGGGGGCCAAAAGGTCCAGACTTCAAGTAAGGAAGTAAATTAAGTCCTGGGACATAAGGGACAACAGGGTGACCATAAGAGGTAACTCAACTGTTTGGTATACTTGAAAGGTGCCGGCCAAGCAGACCCAAAAAGTCCTCATCACAAGGAACAAACGTTTTTGTAAGTAAATGAGGTGATGGATGTTGATACACTTACTGTGCTGATCATTTCCTGCTCCACGCACCTGTCAAATCGTCATGCTGTGCAGCGTAGGCTCGTACCGTGCTGTAGGTCAAGTACATCTCGGCAGAACTGGATGGAGATGATGACAAACCAACTGGACAAGAGAAGAAGTAGATGGGCTATGGCACTGAAAAGCCAGCTGCTTGGGGGAATGACAGGGAGGCATCTGTGTCCCTTGACCCTGATTCCCAGGCACCATCGTGTCCTCATTCCAGCCTGGAGGAATGGGGGGTGGGAGTGGCAGGGGGTCTGCCCCCCAACTGGTCAGCCCCCTGAAGTACCCCCATGAGTGCCACATTCACCGACTTCTGCTTATAGATCAGTGGCCACTCCCATGGCCAAGGAGGCACCAAAACAGCCTTTCGGCCAAGCTCATTTCAGGCTTCAGGGACTTTGGGTCCCTGTTGAGGGGGAGGCACGGGACTGGAAACGGCTGGCACCCAGCGGCCTGTGCCATGGCGTTTTTCTTGGTTTGGTTTTCTTTTTCTGAAGCCATCAGGCATGCAGAGTTTAAAGCAAGAGCCACCAAAGTCACCCACCCACAGGCAGGTGTCCTTGCATGCATGAGGCAGGCTCAGAAGCAGAGAGGCAGCAGGGAGTGGTGGCGACTGGGGCAAACTGGGGAGCTCAGGCTCGTCTCCAGGGTCTGCCAGTCAGATCTGCTGATACCATATGAGAAGGAGGAGCCCAGTGTTACCAGAGCCTCTGAGTTTTCAAGAAAAGTGTGTGTACACAGTCCTGGTTTGTCCACGATGATTATGAATTCCAGTTTACCCCCCAAATATTTCTGTGGTCAGAATAACACAATTACAAGCTGGATCTCACCTGGGGCTGACATTTTTTAAAAAGTCAGGCTTACTGAGGAATAATTTACATACAGTAAAACGCATTCTTTTTAGGTGTACAGTTCCATGAAATTTTGGATTTCACCAGTTTGACCATTAATGCCCTTTTTCCCCTTCTCGAGCCCAACCCAGGGTACTGGGTTGTGTTTAGCCATGAGGTTTTCAGGAGCATATTTTCACGGCTTTGGAGTCAGGGCCCATCTCACAGTCTGTGCTCTCTTACCGTGATCGCTGGCTGTATTTCTTCCTAGTGGCCCATAAAATCATAGAATGGCTTAGATCAAATGAAACATGTTTTATTACTGGATCTCCTGAAGCCTCCACTTCCTCTTCTGTAAGCTGGGAGCAGTGCTGGGACTCACCCCGTACGAGGTGCGGGGGTGAAATGGGCGACTCATGGAGAGGGCTGAGCACAGAGCCTGGCGCACGCTGAGCGCTCACTCACCTTGGTTGGTGCTAAACCCAAGTGTGCCCTCTCTGCAGGGCGCGCCGGCGGGGGGCCGGCGAGCACCCCTCTCCTCCTCGCATTTCTCTATGTCTAAGAAAAGTTGCCTGGAGCCCTGATTTCTTAGCAGCTTTTGTTCTCCGAGCAGGAGCGCACAGGAATAGCTACCAATTAAAACAGCCAAGTTTCAGGTGACATCGTCTGCAGAAGACGCTGTAAGCGTTTAATAAAAGCGCGGTTGCTGGGTGAGCGAGAGCTGCCTCTTCTGCATTTCGGGGTAGCCATCCAGCTCGCTTTTGTTAGAATGAGACCTGGTCTTCACTCAGGCCCCCCGACCCCGGACAGCTCCCCGCAGAGTGTCTGGGGCCCGGCCCTGCCCCGCCACCCTCTCTCCTTTGCCTTCACCTTCGGAAACACGCTCACTTGTTCTCGGTGGCGTGTGCGTTTCCAGCGTGCACCAGCCATGCGTTTCTTGTGGACAGATGAGGCTGTTACGTGGAGTTGAAATTTAAAAGAGGGAGATGACACAGCGGCTCCTAGCCCCACTGCTCAGGGGTTGTTGCCATGGACGATGCCAGGTCCTTGTATCTCTTTTTGCCGATTGTCAGAAAAACATACTCACTGTGCAAGGATTTTCACACCTGTGTTCTCACAGATATTTGAAAATGCTGCAAGCTCAGGAAGTAAGAGCTGGCCCTGGGGGCAGACCGCCAGGTTTAGATCCTGCCACCGCTGCCAGCCAGCCACGGGCAACGTGTGACTTCTGTAGGCCTCAGCTTCTCTGTGTGTAAGCTCGGGATGTCCTCGGAGCCTACTCCAGCTCTGAGGATATTGCCTGTGCTGGGCATGGTGAGCCTAATTCCAGTGGCTGCCTGACAAATTCCAGGCAGATCTGGCAGCTTACATCAGCACCTGGGCATGGTCTCCCACTTAGTGCATCACTGCTTCTGTGGGCCAGGGTTCCCGGCACCAATTCGCTGTGTCCTCTGTTCGGAGTCACACAGGCTACAGTCAAGGTGTCGGCTGGGGCTTGGGTCTCGCTAGGGGATCGGGGTCCCCTTCCAAGCTCGAGATGGTGAGGTTCACTGCCTTGCAGCTTTAGGGGTCATGGTGTCCCACTTCCTCCAGAGCAGCAGGAGGGGCTGCTGCCGTGAATCTCCGACATTTTCCCCTGTGGTCTCTAGACCAGTTCCCAAAAGGCTCACCTGATTAGGCCGGGCCCACCAAGGTGACCCCCTCCCAGTGAAGGCAAAGTCTATGGGACCAGTGCCTTAGTTACATCTGCAAAATCTGCCCAGCTTTGTGCTGTGACATGGCATCCCGGGGGGACATCCCATCATATTCACAGGACACGCACCATAGGGGAGGGACTGTGGGGCCATCTGAGCACTGTGCCTACCACGGTCAGTGCTCATAGGCCCTGCTGTCACCCGTGTCACTGTCGGTCAGCTGAGAAGCCGCAGCTCCTTCAAGGGTTCACACTTGGTAATAACGGAGATGCCGTTTGTCCAGCCAAACATTGGGTTGCACATGCTTCTGAATTAGCGAACAAGCAGTTGAATTCAGAAAACAGTGATTAATTAGCTAGCGCACTCACGGACTCCATGAGCAAGTGTTGCACCCCCTGGGCGTAGTGCTGAAGCGTGATTGTACGTGGGTACCAATAACAGCGGGATCTTTAACCAGCGCTTACCACAACCGGGCGCTGCCGCTGGCACGTCACGAGTGAACCCTCACGACACCCCTGTGGGGGATGCACTAGCGTTGCTCTGTTTTGCAAAGAGAGTGAAGCTGAGAGAGGCGGCCTAGCCTGGCCAGGGTCTCAGCCAGGAAACAGCAAGGCTGAGGTGGGCTCCAGGCACTGCTGTCTCCAGAGCCCATGCGCGCACCACGCCACACTGTCCCCCTTGGCACTGACACCCAGAACTGGACCACCCCTCTCCGGACAAGTGGGGGGTATGGCAGAGGAAGGGCAAGCCTGCTGGAGGACAGTCATGTGCCCCTGCCATCTGCCATTGGGGAAGCAGCCACGGTGCCCCGACCCGGGGAGGAAGACCTGAGCCCTGGACAGGGGCATCCCAGATCCCTAAGTGGCCACATCTCCCTGCCCCCTATCAGGAGCCCCTTCGAGGGAAAGGGGTGCAGGGAAGGGACTGGTGTTTCCCCACCCAGAGATGGACATCGCACATGCAGGCACAGCCCTGTTACCTGCCCAGCAGGGCTGGCCAGTGCTGGGAATTTTCTGTGTCTCAGAAGTGCACCTGGTGGCTGCGGGGTACGTGGAGTTAGGGAAGTAGAGGGCAGAAGTCTTGAAAGCATCTGGACACATCTGGTCCCTTGCAGAGGTACTTCACTTCTGTGTGGCAGTGGACAGTAGAGACCAGGAGTTTGGGCGAGGATGACCCCATGGCCAGGCGCAAACACTGCAGCCCTATGCCTCCGTTTCTCTGAGCAGAGACAGGGTCGTGCCAGCGTCTGCCTTCTGGGGCTGCATTTGGGGGATCACACATGATCGCGGATGTGAGATACTGGACGTGAACCGCTTGACATTGAGCTTGGCAGGTGGTGAGCTGTCTGAGAGTTACCAGAGTTCCTCAGCGACGGGCCTCTCTTTCCAGAAGGCAGGACGGCACCTGTTTCCAGCTGCTCTTGGGAAACGGGGTGTCCATAGGCCGGGAGGCACCGAGCTGAAGGGAGTTAAGCTCTCTTTCCTTTCCCTTCTTGGAAGGCTAACATGTGTTGGGGCTCCCTGAGCGCAAAAGAGGGTTTTGCAGACTCAGTCGACCTTGGAACATTCTCTAACAAAGGCGCCTTTTCCCCTAAAGGGGCAAAAATTGGTTCTTGGGGCTGGGGTGAGGAAATTCTACTTTTTTGTGTGTAAAGCGCAGATGTATTATATGTCTGTGGTATAAAGATTTCATGGGAGGGCAGTGAGTGGGGAGAAATACCCAGAAAGGCTCCTTAAAGGAGGGATGAAGAGAAAAGAAAAAGGTGAGACCTTTTTTACTTTTCTATTTCTGCCTCCTTTCTATTTCCAGTTTCCTCATTTGTAAAATTGGGGTGCTGAGGGTGCCCAGTTCAGAGAGCCATCGCAAGATCTAAAGGCGTTTAGGAGAGGAGGGGCTGTTGTGTGCTGGTTATCATCACGGGTCCCCTCGCCAGTGTTTTGGGAGCATTTTCTAAGTGTTGGGAAATTGAAGTATGCAGGCCTGGTGCCAGGCGAATCAGGTTTAAAACCTTCCTTTAAATTTTTTGACTTATTTTTTCCTGTTTATTTTAAAACATACTATAAAGTTTAGGCCACGGTGAAAACTTCAAGCAGCAGAAGGAGGTGTGCATAGAAAAAGGCCTTCCCTCCCCCACGGTCCCGCTCCCAGCAGTCCGGGTATCATTCTAGAACGTGCTGTCCATGCATAAGTGTAAATGCTTTTCACTTGAAAAGCACACCCGTATTTCATGGGTGTCTTCCCACATCAGCACCTTCAAACCTACTTAGGTCTCTGAAGACTGGATAATGGATAAAACCAGTTACCTACAGGCGGACACTGTGATCGATCCCAGTGTTTTATGCACAGCATCTTTGCATACCGGCCCTTGAGTGGGAGTGGGTGGGTGCTAGGAGACATTTCCCCTAAAAGTTCACACTTTCCGTTGGCTAAAATAGATCGTAATGATTGCAGCCAACTTTGGAAAGCAGTGCGGCTGGGCAGGCAGGTGGACTTGAGTTTCGGAGGTCCTGGATACCAGGACACCGAGGTCTGAAACAGCTGCACGCTAGTGCCCTCTCAGATGAGGGACTGCACATCGCAGCGAGCAGCAAAGAGCAGCTTACCTGTGAAAGGTCGCTGTGGCTTCCTGGGGGGGAAACACGTGAGGGACCTCGGCAAGGAGCAAAGTGAAAGGGCAGAGATGTTTCAGAACAAGCTGCTGTATTCATGTGGTGTCAGTAAAATGGTCCAAAGTAAACCAGCAGACCACGGCGAGTCACAGCTGTAGAGACGATGAAATCTGAGTCCTGCCGTTTGGATTCAGCAGCTGAAAGGATCCCTTTGTAAAGAAGATGCAAAAGGAGTTTATGCATTGCTTCCAGACTGCATCCCTCTTTGGAAAAAGACGACCTGCTGGTCAGAATTTGGGTATTGTTGTTACCTTTTCCTTCTCGGCCACATCCCGGGACTGGACGCCCTCTTTCTGGGCTCATTCTTCCCCACGTAACAGGGAAGACAGTGAACCTGGACGAGAGGCGGCTGAGTCACTACAGGGCCTTCCTTCTCGAGGGCATTATTCATGTCCTGCAATGGCCCAAGAACGCGAAGAAGAATCTCCTTTGCCACACACGGCCACACCGGGAACGGGACGGTGACCCCTCCACAGGGCACCAAGTCGTCCTTCCGTCATGGCCGGCTTTTCAGACAGAGTCGACAGCCGTTTCAACGCTTGGGCCTCGGCGCCCCCACTTCCCGGAAGCGGCACTTGGAGCAGGTCCCTGACTTGGCGGCCGAGCGTGTGCTGGGGGCCAGTGGTGCTGTCGGGCTTGTGCACGACTTCGGTCCAGTGGGCTGCTCAGGGGCTCGGGGCTCGGGGCGTGGTGCAGGGCCTGGTGTGTGAGGCACTGGGGTGCCGGCGCCAGGGTCTGCAAAGCAAGTGGGGACTGTATCCACCGGACCTGGAGCTGAGCCCTGGATTTTTGAAGACTGAATTTTCTCAACTGCAAGTGAAATGGGAAGACTTGCCTGGGGGAGTGGCTGTTAGGCTTAAAGGGAGTAGTAGAGGCAAAGGCCCTGGCCTGTGTTAAGCAACTGTATTATCACCCCTTCTGCAGGTGGGGAAACTGAGGCCCTGAGTCCTGGCGGGATTTGCTCAGGGCAGTGTCGCCAGTCCCCGCACCTCTGAATCCAGCCCGTCACCATCCCACAGCCTTGGTTTTCCTGTTTCCTTGGCAAGTCACACCTCTGCCTCCCCTTCGCCACGACAGCCCCTGCACCCACCTAGGTGGGCTGCGACAGGTGTGAGGTCTTTGTTTTTGCTGTCTTCCCCCCTCAGACTTCAGTTCTGTCTGAACAGAACAGCAGGAAGGCAGAGAACGTGCTACACCTCTCCCTCCCTGCCCCTCTACCAAGAGGGGCCTCAGGCCAACCAAAGCCGCCAGGGCTGTTACCTTTCCTGCCCAAGGGCGTGGGGTGGATGCCGGCCCAGGTCCGGACTCGGACTCAGGACACTGACTGGTTCTCTTCGCCCTGCTTTCTGGTTCCAGGGGCAGGAGCCTCTGGGTTTAAACTGCCTCGCCGACCCCACTGCAGGTACCCTTTTGAAACAAGAGGCTGAGGGTCCTGGGCTTTCAAGCTCAGTTGCAGACATAAACTTTTTCTTTCTGTCTTCATTCCATCTGCTTTGAAGCTGTGTCACTCTGCAAGCTCCTGGGTGTGACCTCGGCCTGGTGGCCGGCTCAGGTGCTGGGGGCCATGGAGGGAGGGTTCGGAAAGTCAGTCTTGTTCACCACCAGCTTACATGTCTGCCAGTCAAAGGCTCAGCCTGCTTTGGGGGAGAGTTGGGGACAGGAGAACCTTCCAGCGGCTTCCTGTTGCTCTGTTCTGTTTTTAACAACAGAGCCCAGGCACTGGAGTTGGGCGGCTTGCAGGCGGCCCCATGTCCTTCCATCCTGTACTGACTGACCCCGGCCAAGATGTTCACCCTTTCCAGACCTCAGTTTGCTCACCTGCAAAGTTGGGGCAGCGCTAGCACCAGCTCCAACAGGGTTGTCCGAGGATGGAACGAGTGAGTGCATGTCAGCCCCGCACGTACTGTGCGCTCAGCAGACGTCAGGCATCGGCAGCCACACCACAGGGCCCTGCCTGACTGGCCCCATCCGAGGTGACTTCATTTCTTCCCCTCCCTCAGCTCCGCTGCAGCCACACTGGCCCTTCTGGCCCTTCCTCACACACAGGCTGTGGCCCCGCTGGCTCCTCCTGGGGAAACGTTCCCCAGGTCTTTGCAAGGCAGGCCCACCTTCCTGTCCTCAGGTCAGAGGTTACCCCTTCCAGGAGGACCCTGACTGCCCTGGGCCCTGCCACTTTCTCTCTGACGACGACGACCCTGTTTCATTTTCTGTGTAACCTTTGCCCCTGCTTGAAATTATCTGATGCGTTTCTCTCTTTGCTTGTGTGTTTTCTGGCCCACCCCAGGAGAGTAAATTTCCGTCTTTAGGAACGCTGTCTGTGTAGGGGACCCTGAGTGCCTGAAGTGGTGGTGGCCTCCCGTGAGGGGCCAGCAGATGGCTGTGTGGTGAGTGGCTAAGCTGCAGGGAACTGGCTAAAACGGCACAGTCAGGATGAGCACTGGCCGAGCTGCGGCCACACGGTGCGCCTGGTGTTCTGAGGGGCTCCGTGTGACCACCTCTTTCAGGTCTGCCACAGCCCTCCACGGGAGGCACCCTGTCGACTTGAGGTGACAGCCTCAGAGAACTTGTGCTACTTGCCAAGGTCACATAGCTAATAGGCAGCAGTGGCCCCCAAGGGCTCCCGCCTGGGCCTGCAGTGGTGCTTCCTTGGTCCCCATGGGAAGAAGGCCCTGGAACTCCGAAGGGAACAGAGAGGAGAGTGTGCAAGCCCCCATGGTGTGTCCCGTTTACAGCACACCTTTCATCTCTGTTGATCACATCAACATCCAAAACTGCGTGTGAGCCTTCAGCCTCCCCCCGACCCCTGCCCTCCATGGGTGGGTGCTGTGTGGGCAGGGTGGATTTGGCTGTTCTGTTTCACGGGCAGGAAAGCCGGGGCCCTCGGCTCAGCAGGCTGTGTGTGGGATGTCCCACTTGAGAAAGGTCTTGGCTGAGACCCTGCTTCTCTGAGAAGCCTGCCTGGACCAGCCTCCGTTAGCTGCTGCTCCTAATGTCACACTGCCCGTATGTCCCCCACCGAGCGCTTGCCCCAGCATGTCACGATGGCTCATCGCATTACCTCTCTCTCCTGCTAGACCTGTGCTATTGGGTGTGGTGGCCACCTGGCCAGGGGCAGTGTTGCTCCCCACCCTCAGGAGATATTTGGCAATGTCTGGTGACATTTGAGGCAGTCACAGTAGTGGATGGGGATGCTAGATGGTATGTGTGCTGTGAGCCGTGTCTGCTGGTATCTGTCTGGGTTTGCTGATCATCGTAGGCAGGGTGCTGCGAAGATAGTCCTCAAAGAAGGACGGGAGGGAGGGTCCCACTCCCAGGGGCTGGCCTGATAGGACCCAAAATACCCGCTGTTGAGCCCAGGTTCCCCCCAAGTCCAGCGTGTAATGCAGCTGCCAGGGAGAGCCCCTTACTTGGGGAAGATGCCCCGGTGCTCCTGGTCCTTGACTCACTGACCAGCCTCCGGGTCTTCCTGCTGGGTCTCCTCCCACTGTCCCCTGGCCAAGAGTGACCGTGTCTCAGTCACGTATGCCCTGGTTTCGGAGCTTCCTCGAGTGCAGCCTGCCCCACAGTGGCCCTCAGCGGCACTGAGGGCCAGTCCGAGTCTCACGTCCACGCAGACAGGGATGTAGTCACAGGCTTCCTGTGACTTTAATTGTCTTGGGCAGATGGGTTGCTTGACCCCCGAGGAAAGAGGCCTGAGCTCCAGAGCACACACACACATGAAAGCTCTGTCCTGTCCTGACAGCGGGTTTCTGAGAATAGGACGGGCTCTCCGTTGTTACGCAATAGGGAGGTGGTTGAGCAAGTGTCCGCCGCCCGTGCCAGCGGAGCCGGAGATGGGACACAGGCTGCTCCTCCGCCCTCAGGAGGCTCGTGGCCCAGCTGGGCGTCGCTGTGAGGGCAGGGCACGTCCTAGTGGCACTGACAGAGGATGTCTGCAGGGACCTACTTTAATCCTGAACCTGGCCTTCGATTCTGAAGTAGCTATGTGATTGTCAACACTGAGCGGAGCAGCCTGGTCGGGAAATTGGGATTTACACACATGA
Organism: Macrotus californicus; assembly: GCA_007922815.1. NCBI lineage: Eukaryota > Metazoa > Chordata > Mammalia > Chiroptera > Phyllostomidae > Macrotus > Macrotus californicus. Next base: position 325,606 of record VMDR010000063.1, read on the forward strand.
ATGACCCATTTATTTTAGTGTAAATGTTTCCGGGGGGTTTTTTCCCCTTGAAAAAATGTGATTGTGAGAATAACAGGTTTATTGTACTGGAATTGCAAAATGCAGGAAAACACACAGAGAAACAACAGCCCAGAACCCTGTCGCACCGTGGTCCTCGCTGTGGACACGCCCTTCCAGCCTGCTTTTGCACCTGGGCGTTTGTCATCCGCTGTGTGCAGCGTTCATACACTGCCGGCAGGCAGTCCCTGCCGCTTTCGACTTCCAATTTGCTCCATGTCACGGACGTTTTGTCATCTCGTTCAGGGTCCCACATCACTTTGACTGCGTAGCCCTTCGCCAGGGAAGTGGGCCGGCACTGCGGGGACAGTTGTCCCTTGTTCGATGCTCAGGCTGGTTGCAGCTTCTTGCTGCTGTAACTCCCCAGTGGACATCCTTGTGCATAAATCTTCGTGCTCATCGCTGGTTCTTCCCTCAGGGGAAATTCCTAGAAGTAAAACCACTAGTGCGACGAGTCACGCGTGCGAGGACTTTTGATAAGTGCTGTCACCGTAGTCTGGGAAGTTCATGACAAATACTGTCGCCAGCAGCAGTGCGTGTGTCTTCTCTCCCACGCCCGCCCCGCCCTTGCCAGGCCTGGCGTAGAGCGGTTGAAACACAGAACAGCAAGCAAACAAACACGTAGCTCTGCCTCTCGGGGAAACCGCCCTTGACCATGCGGTGCACGTGTTTTCCAGGTCCTCTTCTGGGCACACGTGTTCACGTATGTGCGTGTGTGCCTCAACTAGAATGGTGTCTACATTCGTGCTGTTGGTGCCCTGATGCTGAAATTTCACTGGGCCCTGGCGCCTTTGATGAGGCGTCACTCTTCATGACTCCATGTGTCCCACCGTGACTCTGCCCTGGGGTGGATGTCACCGGCTCCTTCCTGTGGAGCAGGGAGGCAGCTGCCGGCTTTCCCGCGTGAACGGCATGAATGAACTTCCTTTCTCATACACAGCTTCTAAATAATGCCTCGGACACAAAAATGCCAGAATAAAAACGACACACTTTGAAGGAGCTTAACATGCATTGCAAAATTCGGGAAAGCCGGGGCCATGCATGTCCCCCCCACCGTCCCGGTGGGTTGTGAGCTGCCCATTCTCCTGTCTTGCTGACCCCGTGTTTCCATTCTTGCTGCTGCCCCGAGGGGAGGAGAGTGAGCCCATTGTGGTTTGCACTTCAATTGCTGTGATTGCTAATGACTGCGAACATTTTTCATAAGTGGATCCTCATTTGCATTTCCACTTTTGTGACTTGTCTCTCATTTTTCGTTATTGATCTGGGAGAGCTTTGTCTCTTAGAAGCGTCTTAATAGGTCGTCATCTGTGTTGGAAACACTTTTCCTAGTTGTTCTGCCTTTTAATAAACTCAGCTGTGGGTTTTGACGTCCAGGAATTTTTTATGTTTATGTGGAATCATTTTGCCTTTTTCTTTGTGGTGTCTGCCCTCGTGAGCCTAGAAAGGCTTTCGGGGGGAATGATTTGGGGGCTCGCTGCCACCGTGGGCAGTAGGGCAGATGTCCAGAGAGAATGAGGGGACAGACATTGTGTGTGTACAGTGAACAGAATGGCCTTTCGGGCTTGGACAGGCTGTGACCGTCACTCGGCAGTGCATCTGGGCGGTCAGGAGCCCTCTGTCTTTTCCTGATTTTCGTCATTCTTAGTTAAGTGGCAGAGAGAGCGCTGGGCAGAGAGTCAGGACTCTGACTCCAGGCCCTCTGCTTACCCGTGGCAGAGCCTCAGTCTCCTCGTGTGCAAAGTGAAGGAGTGAAAGAATGACCAGGATTTTCCGCTCTCGTCCCTACCTGGTCACGACCTGTGACCTTAAGTAGGGCCCTGAAAATCACTCCCTAGTGATTCTTAGGCACGGAAGGCCAGACACCCCAGACAAAAACAAAGACACTCGGCCATATAAACATGAAAAATTCCAGGACGTGAAGAAACACCACAAATACAAAGAAAAGAACAAATTAGGAGAAATACTTTCAACAGTTAACTTGTCAAACCTCCCTGAGGCAGTCGGGGGCAGAGAAGTCCTGCCCACCCTCCCTCAGAGGTGGGGGGTGGAGCCCCCGAGGGTCCCAAGTCGGGCCCAGGGAGAGAGGGGGCTCAGCTGAGGGTTTTATTCTCTGAGTGCGTGAGGGAGAGAAGCGCAAGCCCTGCGTGCTGGTCCTTGCCAGTGCAGCTGGCTGCCTTCCTTTAAACGAGGAGTGGTACCTGACCCTGGAAAGGAAGTGGTTTCTCCTCTGCTGCTGTACGGTGGCGTGTGCTCCGTAGACCTCCCAGCGTCCCTGAGCTCATCTGGAAAATGGGCGAGAAATGCAGATTCTCCCGCCTCCTGCCCCCTCTCCGGAAGGCGTGTCAGTGGGATGAATCAGAACCTGGGTATTTTGGCCCAGCTATTGTTTTGACAAGAGGAACGATTGAAAAGATGGTTTATTTATTTTATTCCTACCCTTTGCACCCACATGTCCAGAAGAGCTTTGCGCCGAGATGTAGACAAGGAAGGGACTTTGGGCAAAGTCAGAAACCAGTCACAGGAAGAGTGCGGGCATCTTGGAGCTTTTATTTCCTCACAAGAGTTCATGTTGCTTTGAACTGGTTCTGCTCTGCTCTTCCTGGCCTGGAATGTCTGTTGAACTCCAGGCCTGAGAAAAGGCTTAAGTTGCAGCATGGAAGTTTAGGTTAGACATCAAGAGGGACTTCCTGGTTAATGAGCTTGTGTAGGCAGAGGAAGGAAGGAAGGAAGGACAGTCATGCAAACTCGTTCCCTATGAGTAGGAGGTAGTTTGCTGGAGACACTTGTGCATCTTCAGGGGAAACCGGCTCCCCGTGTCCCCAGAGGTCTGGGGAGCAGTGATCGAAGCCTGGCACAGCCCAGCAGAAGGCTCCTGACAGGAATCGTAGTAGTAGTTCCTTCCATCTCACAGGTGGAGAAACTGAGGCAGGACTATGCAGCAAATATTTTCCAGGCACCTCCCGTGCGCCAGGTCTGTTCTGAGTACTGGGGTAGAGCAGTGAGCGAGGCCGGTGGTGAGCCAACAAGGGCATGGACGCAGAATGAAGTGTCCAGGGACACGGGGGCTGGGGCAGGATGGGAAGCGATGGGGGAGTGGAAGGTGCCTCTGGGGCAGGTCATGCAAGACGTAGTGACTCACCAGGGTCACGGGAGATACAGGCAGAATCTGGTTTTCTGGCTCCTGGTCCAGGGTTCCTCCAGGGTATTTTGGTTGCAAGTAACAGAAAACCCAATTCAGAAGAGCTTATGCCCAAAGGGGGTTTATCTGCAGAAAAATCTGAGGGAGACATAGGTTCTATATGTCATTGAGCCCTGTGCTACACCCCCCACCCCCGCACCTACTTCCTCCACGGGGGGTGGGGGGGCACGGTTTTAGTTCTCAGGCTCCTGGTGGAAGCCAGAAGACTGCCCACATGCCCACATCCCCCGAGAGTCCAGCTCAGCAGGGCAGAGCTGAGCCTGCTTCCCCAGAAACTGGAACTGAAGTCCTGGGTGTGACTTCACGGCCGCGTGTGGGCCATGGACTCACTTCTGGACCACTTGTAATGGCTTGGGGGACGTCCAGCACCTCCTGCCAGATGGGGGTCACAAGCCCATGCTCCTTAGTGTTGCTCTGGGGGAAGTGGGGGCAGGGGCGTTGCCAGGTGAGTTTGGAGTATTGCTGGCAAAAGAAGGAACATGGATTCAGGCTGGCCCAGGCCTAACTGTGACCGTGACCCTCTCCCTGCGGCATCCCCATCTGCCGCCTCCTGTGTGCTTCCGGGTGTTTCCCACCGAGTGTAGCCTTCGGCGTACAGGAGACTTTTTTAATCCTCAAGAATCTTATCAACTACTTGAGGGAACGAATCCTATACCCTTATTTTCATCCTTTTTGTGGTTTGCTACTGACATGAATGTTCTGTCCACAAAAGGGAAGGATGTCTGTGGGCAGAAGGAGCCAAGGCAGCCTCTAGGGTGCCTGGGGGTGGGCTGTGGCCTCCAGGGCACCTCTGGGGGATGCGGCCGTGGCCTCCAGGGTGCCTCCAGGGGGGTGGGTTGGGGCCTCCAGGGCACTTCTGGGGGTTGTGGGTACATCAGGAAGGGCTGATGGAGGGTGAAAGGCAACGGAGTCCACAGCAGGCCAGCTACGGTGTTGGCACACACAGCCGTGGGGTTGGATGTTTCAGGCTTGGTTAGAATTTGTACCGTTCTTGTATGGTGGGTGATTTACAAGATTACAAGGTGGGACCCAGGCACGTGTGTAATTTAGTAGTCAGGTATTTATTCCAAATTTGTCTTAGAAACAAATATATTCTTAAATCATTACCCAGACTTGGGTAATATTGCTGGGGATGAAGCTAAAATCAAAACATGAAAAGTGGGGGGGAGTGATTTAAGGAGAGGTCCTAAATACAGGGAGCTTACAGAAATGGCAAGTGCGAGTGGGCGTTTATCGGGGAGCTCTTAGTAATCTGGGTTCATCTTCACAGGGGAGGAAGGGTGGGCGGCCCAGGCACAGTGAGGGCCGTGGCCCAGTATGGGGCTGGCGTGGCTGGGGTGGGGGAGGGTGGGTGCTGCTGTGGGGTGGAGGGGCATGGCAGGGATGGCGTGGGATCCTGTAGGGGAGGTTGTGCAGGTCGGCAGGACACTGCAGAGGGGGAACGGCTCCTGGGGAGGCTGGGACTCCCCACTCCCCCCCCCCCAGTCTCTTTGCTCCCTGCAGACGGACCACCAGACAGACCACCAGACGGACCACCACCAGGATCCTCCCTCTCCTACACCAGGAGCTGTCTGTGCAGAGGCTGCCGGAGAGCTGGGGCTGTGCTCCATGGAGTTCATCTGTTGTTTATCTTTTAAACACCATTAACCACAAATTAGCTGATTCTTTTGTGGCTATAAATTAATAGATTCCATTAGTAAACAGTCAATTACAGGATGATTACTTTCCCCCCGAACCTCGAGCTTTTTTCTAGCCGTTGGAGAGCGTTTGCGTCTGCCCCCTTCCCACCCGGCGTCCTCTCGGACCCTTGGCTCGCTGGTCAGAGTCTCCCAAATGGACCGGGCGGTGGTGGAGGGCAGTGTGGCTCCCTCTGCAATGAGGCTGTGAGCGGCGGCCTGTTCGTGTTGCAGAAACAAAACTGGCAAACCCGGAGATTCGTTTTCAGAGAACCCCTGTTTCACACACAGGACGGAGCAGCTAAGTCTCCATCTCCTTTCGTCCTGTGCGTGCCGTGAACGCCTGCTGCTGCGTCTCCCACAGCTTCCCTGCTTCTGGGCACCCCCTGGTAAACTCCTGACCGTCCTTTACTCTCCCTCCATCTACCTCTCTCTCCCCTTCCTCCCCTCCCACTATTCATTCATCCCAGCATCCGTCCATCTGTCCGTTCATCCGTCCATGCATCCATCCTATCTAGACTTTGTCCAGATACACCCTTCCATCCTTGGCTGGAATCCCAAGAGGGGCACTGATCCCACCGTGTCCATCTGCCAGGTTTCAAAGTGTTCAGGTAGGAAGGCAGGGTCAGTTTTGGGGACCCACAGCCATAAACCCACCACTGGAATAGCAAAGGCGGTGCCCTTGGGGGCTGGGCAGGTAAATAACTCAAAGCAAAAGATGTCTCAGCTCTTCTGGGAGCTGTGAGGTCCGAGCCCTTCCTGTGGTCTTCTAATTCAGATTGAAAACAAAACACAACAATTTTAGATCTTGGGTTTGCAACTTTGCTGTATCAGCCAGAATAATTTGGTCACAAATAATAGCAACAGCTACTTGTAGTAGGCTGAGCAATGGTCCCCAAGGATGCCTACATCCTGTCCCCAGAACCTGTAAATACGGCATCTTACCTGGTGAAAGGGACTTCGCAGAAGTGATTATGGAACTCGAGATGGGACATTATCCTGGATTGTCCAGGTGCGTGGGCCCCATGTAATGACAGAGGAGGCAGGAGGGTCACAGTCAGTCAAAGGAGGTGTGATGACGGAAGCAGAGGTTGGAGTGATGAGGACCCGCAAGCCAGGGAACGCAGGCGGCCTCCAGAAGCCGGAGATGGCGGGGAAATACATTCTCCCGGACTGCTTTCAGAAAGAGGGCAGCCCACCACATGTGACTTTAGCCCAGAGAGGCTAATTCTGGGCCTCCGCCCCCCGAGACTGAAAAATAGTAATTCGTGTTGTTTCACGTCACCAGATTTGTGGTGATGTGCTGCAGCGGCCTCAGGCAACGAATGCACTAGCACAAAAAGAATGTATTAAAGGCCTTTTAGTAGGCCTCCGATGTCAGCTGGAAACAAATTGGGAAGGGGGAGTTCTGGGACTTGAGTGGCAGAAGCTGAGGGGTGGTCCCTTGGGTGCCTCCACTGGGATCAAGTTGGCATCCCCACGCCCTTTAAGGCTGCTCTAGATCCAGGTTCCTGGAAGAGAGTCTGTTGGCAGCTTCACTAGACTGGACGTCCCCCAAAGCAGAACTGGGGGCCCTTGCTATAGTAGAAGGGGGCGAGTGCTACATTTTGAGCTAGGAGTCTATATGTGTTGTCACCTTGGGCCAGGGGCTGGGTAGACAGACACCATCCTGTGACCTGGGGTCTTCCCAGCTCTGGCCCAGCCTCCTTAGCCCAGGGGCGTGGGCCTTTGACTCTGACATCCGAGTTCTGAGTTCTCGAGTTCTCGGCCTCTGGGAAGGTGATCCAGTCCTGGTGACCTCAGCCCCTGGCCTCTGCCTCTGGCCGACTTCTTGCTGGGAGGAAGAAGCCCCCTCCTCACAGCCCTGGGCTGGGTCTCTCCCCGCCAGCCCCGCACCTTTCCAAGCCACACCCACTTTTCTTCTTAAACATGTGTATGGAAACAGGGGTTGTCAGCCTCAGCACTAGGGACATCTCTGCCTGACCACTGTGGGGCGGTCCTGTGCACTGCAGGGTGTGTGGCCGTGTTGCCCGCCTCTGTCCGTGAGATGGCGGTAGCAGCCCCTCCCCCCAACTGTGACAGCCAGATGCCTCCAGATGTCGTCAGGCTGAGAACCACTGTCTGAAGCAACACCTCTGCCCCTCTCTGCCACCTCTCCCACCACAGGCCCCCACAGTAATGACCTTGCTGGTCTCTCAGTCCCTCTCTTGATCCCTCCAACCTCTTTTTTATAACCTGCTGGAGAGATGGTTCTAGAACGCACATCTGATATCCTGTTGCTTCTTTGCCTAAAGTCCTAGACCTCTGTAGTGGCCCTTGACCATATCCCAGCGACTTGCCATGTCCCCTAAGCTCCGTCTACTCCTCCAGGCTTGTGCCCATTCACCCTCTGCCTTCTTCTCTAAGCCACCACCACCTGCTGACCTGCACATTCCTCAGCAGGTCATAAGAAAGCCTTTCCCACCCCCGGGCCTTTGCACTGGCTGTTTCTTCTGCCTGAACACTCTTCCTGTTGCTCTGTGCTGGGTAAACGCTCACCTTTGCTGTTTCCATTACGAATGCTTTTGACTGCAAGTTATAATGGTTTCAACAAAACCAGACATATTTTATCACATAGCAAGGAGTCGAGTCAGCTGGTCTCTGAGTGTTGGTTCTGTGATTCAGGGACGGCATCTCTGGGATGATCTTGGCTTTTCCTCGGGGTCACAGAATGTTTGCTTCCACTCTGGACATCCCATCACCGTTTCAGGCCAGAAGAAGTAGGGCAGTGGAACCAGCAGACTTCAGCTTGCATCTCCGTAGTCACAATTGTCCCATGGCAAGCCCAGGTGCAAGGGAGGCTGAGAAAATAAGTACTTCCCTCTTGCAGTCTTGCTAGAGGGAGTAAGTAGAGGAGAATGAGGTTGGGAATGCTTCTGTTAAGTGTTGGCTTAATTGTCACTTCCTCCTGGAAGCCTCTTATGATTGCTGACTCTAGGTCTAATAGTCCCACTGTATCCTCTCCCGTCACCCTAACCCTCTCCTCCTTACCCTTATCACAACTACTTCATTAATTTATTTGTAAAATTGACTGACGGGCTTCTGATTCTTTTTTTTGGCTGGGAGTTCAGCAAGCTTGGTGAGTTCTTGCCTGTTTCTGTAGCCCCTAACAGGTGCGTGGTACACTGTAGCACCTCAGTAACTATTCTTTGACTGACTGCTGCCAAATTATTGTTCCCAGATCACGGAGGGACCTGACCCCGAGGGACCCAGGCCCTTCCCTGTGCCCTGGGAGGAGGCAGGCTCAGTCGTCTGCTTCCCAGCAGCGGCCAGCCTGCTTGGGCGTCTGCTGCCCTGCTCCCGTTTCTGGAGCAGGTCCATCGGCGCTTTGGTGCACCTCTGTGGGCTGCATGCTGGTAAGGAGAGGGAGCTTGTTTGCAGGTCAGTCTGGGAGACCATGCGCACTGGGAATGCAGGCACCTGGTGGGCAGAGCACTGCTCCCTCCCCACCAGCTCTGGGAGGGTCAAGGATCCCTAGAGGGGGCTGGGCCCCACCTCCTCATCCCCTCCCACTCCTACTGGACCAGTGGGAGTTCCAGGTTTCCTTATTTTGCCCGTGTATTGATCCAGTTATTTGACCTCAGGCCTTACAATTTTCCACATGACACTGAAAGGAACATCAGGTACTCACTCTGTGCATCTTTGTTGCGTGCCTGTTAAAAAGAGGGACAGCAGACATGGTGGGGGTGGGGGGGCAGGAGATGGAGGCAGGCCTGGTGGGGGCTGCGTCTGGTCTGGTAGACAGACATCAACATCAGTCAAAGTGGTGAACATGCACAAAACTGCAACTAACACAGCAGAGCGGCGTCGCCTAGGGAGGTTAGAAGAGGCTTCCCGGAAGCTGTGATGAGTCAGTTCGGAGAGGAAGGGAAACGGGAGTCGTGTGGAGGATCCGGAGTATCGGGGGTGGGGGCCCTGTGTGATCCCAAGGGTCTTTAGAAGAGGAAGTGGGGGGTGTGAGGTCGGAGGCCGTGCTGCGAAGAAGGAAGCAGAACAAGTCAGGGAGAGAGCTGGAGATGCCGCACCGCTGACTTTGAACATGGCAGCTGGGGCCGCCAGCCAGCGTTCAGAAGCTTCTAGAAGCTGGAAAAGGTAACGAAAGGGATTCTTGACTAGAGCCTCCTGAAGGGACAGAGCCCTGATTTGAGCCCAGGGAGAGCCAGCTGGGGTTCTGCGCTCCCGCCAGGAGCACAGCCATGTCGGTTTACGCCGCCACCTGTGTGCGGGTCTGTTACAGCGGGGACGGGAGCCGCTCACAGCCGCACAGTGGGGTGCTGACCAGGAGGCAGCGCCGCTCACGTCTAGGTCCCCAGCTCGCAATCCCAGTCTCCTTTGATGGTGACCCTGACCTTAAGCTTTCCAAGTCCCAAAGCCCCTTGTGAGTCCTGCTGTTTCGGCATGTGCCACTTTCTGTTCCCATTGTCTGCCTACTGATGCCTCTGTCGTGGGTCACACGGGCCCGCTTCTTATCTCCCTGGCCTCTCATCCGTCTAACTAACTAATTATTAATGCCTCCCCTCTAACTTCAAAAGGGACTTAGGGACCAGACATCATCTCTCCGTCTGTCCGTCTGTCCATCCATCAATCCACCGATCCAACATTTACTGAGCAATTATACCAAGGGCCAGCTGTCCAAGGTCTTGTGAACGCCAAGTCCCCACCGGGGCTGCCTTGGGACAGAACTGTGGGTGTCATGCTGGCTTCCTAGTGGGGCTGCATTTCTGGTACTTGGAGCGGACGGTGGCTGTTTTAGGGCCCCAGCGTCTATTTCCCATTTCCAGCCTCTTCCGAGGGGCTGGTGTATCTGAGTACCTGTCTCCCACCATAGGTACTAAGGGACTTCCTAACTCACAGCCTTCTCTGTCCACTCCAGAGAGACATTTGTCCATTCCAGGGCAGTGGCCCGGTTCCTTGTGGTCCCAAGCCTGGTGTGCTCCTGGGGCCACCTCCAAATCCTTCACCTCCTTCCCCCCGAAGCCAGCCGGGGAGCCGTCATGGCTGCAGGGCCCCTTGCTAGGAATGATGAGTGCGGGACAGTGAGGGGCCCCACCAGCTTTGGTGGGGGGCTCCCCTGGGGCCAGGTTCCTCTCTCACCGCCCACTTGCTTGCTTACCAGTGACCTTGGGCAGTGACTGACCTCTCCAGGTCTGGCTCTTCCTCTGTAAAATGGGCGCTGCAGTAATGACGGAAGAGCAGGACAATGTCTGTGTGGTCATTAGTACACCCCCAGGAACCTGGTAGGAGTTCAAGTGTGTTTAAGTATCGGGTGCTGTGGCATTTCGAGGGAGGGCCCCTCGTCCTGGTTTTGTGGGTCAACAAAGGCTGGCGGGGATGGATCCATCACACTGCTCAATCCTGCCCCTTCACATGGGTGTGTGTCGCCCAGGCCCCCGAAAACAGACATCCAGGCAGGGCTGGATGCAAGGACACACTGGGGGACGGCCTGTGGAGCACGAAGGGAAGGATGTACTTCAGACCCACTTGTCAGGGAGGACAGAGGGCAGGGGGAGAGGCTTGGACCAGGGGACAGCTCTGTGAAGGTCTCAGCCAGCCCTGAGGGGTCCCTGTGTAGACACAGCCTGTTCCACAAGGTCCATGGCACAACCTTGGCACATCTGACAGCGTGGCATCTGCCGGCTGTCGGACCCCTCCATTCCTCGAAGCGGCATCGAGAGCTATGTCGTGTGCCAACTTGGCTGCCCGAGAACTTGATAAATGCTCATGAATAGTGAACGATCAAATTCACGAGGAATGATTACATATGAGTCATGCAAACCGAGGCCCCATGTTAGGTCTGGTTCCAGCCGTTGCTGCTCATTGAAGTTCCCTTCTCAGTAACTGTCTGGGTGCTCACTGTTCGTAGGGGACCTGCTGTGCCCGCAGCCTGGTGCTGGGCCCAGGGCTTCCAAGGTGAGCCAACATCCTGGCCGTCCAGAACTTTCCCTGGTGGGCAGAAGGGCTAGTTGCATCCAACCAGGGACGGTAGAAAAGGCTGCCCTTGTTCAGACTTCAAAGCTACTGCCCAGTGATGGCTCCGTCGGCCAGGCACACCAGGGCGCTGGCCCGGGACAAGATGGCTCACACCCCGGGGGCCCTCCCCTCCAGGGGCAGGTCAGCGGTTTCCTGGCAGGTGAGTATGGTGTTCTGTCAGCATCAGAAAAGTCTAATCAGAAAGAAAGGGGAAAAGACAAATTCTTTCGGCCACATCCAACGGAGGAAACAACAAATGTTTGCTTTCCCTGTGGATTTTCTGCTCGGCAGTGGAATTCTAACAATGCCACGCCACACGCTTTGGGCTGACCATTGGCGGAGGAGAACGGAAATGTGGCATTTGGCCGCCGGGGCGAAGTGAAGGTGATGTCCGAGTTGGCTCCCTGGCTGCCATTTACGGCTGTCCCAGCCAGAGGTGGCCCGGACGTCGCGGGTCCGGGCAGAGAGCAGGAGCTGCGGGGACCTCGGTGACATTTGGGTTTTGTTTCTCCCTGGCTGTGTTCCTGGTGCTTAAAAAGAAAGGAGGGGAGGGAGGGAGGGAGGGAGGGAGGGGTGGGGGGAGGGATAAAAAAAGCCTGGTCATTTTGTCTTCAGTTACAAACATCTTTCATTTCTCCAGAAAGAAATGAAAACACGCACTGCCGTGTAATGATGTTTACTGAAAAAAAAAAATCCCCAAGTAAAACCAACAGACACAAGGTGGATAAAATAGATCATTCAGCGACTTCCTGGCGAACTCCACACTTTAATCCCTGCCCCCCCCCCCTCCCCACCCGCGCACTCTGGGCTCCCTGGCAAGTATTTGTTTTACTTTCTTGAAAGTGTGTGAGTGGGAGAGGCCTGTCCACATTCGTGCGGGGTGAATAGCGGGGACACATTCCCGGAATAGCTCGTCAGCGTGTCCATCAGTAGAAGTTTTTCTCCTGGGCTCATGGCAGGGAATCAAATATTTAAATGTGATTTCTAGACCTCAAGGCACGTGAAGAGATTTGTTTGACAAAGAAGGGAGTGAGTGAGAAACCGCCACCCCAGCGGCAGGGAAGAGGGTCCCGGGAAGGGGCTAACTCGCCTGCGCCCGGCTCACCTGTGGATGTGATGCCCTCACCAAGCTTTCCCGAAGGAAAGGGCCCACTGGCCAGACCTGGCGTTGGGGGCCAGGGCTGGACCCCGCCAGTGGGTTTGGGGACTGCGGCCCCTCCTTGGCAACAGGCTCTGTGTCCTGACAGCACCTGGACGCCCCCCAACACCCTGCAGCTTGTGAGTTGAGCACTGACATGACAGCCCGGTTTGCCAGCCTGGTGGGGGACTCAGAAGCGATTCCTCTTCCTGCACCAGTGGTGGGGGAGGGGCCATCAGGCCTGCTGTGGTGCCCTGGCCGCAGGAGGAAGTGCTGCCAGGAGCAGACACAGAGCGAGAAAGGCGCGGGACAGGGCCTGATGAGGGCGTGTCCAGTGGGTTCAGCCGGGGCTGTGCCCCCTGGGTCAGTGGATTCACAAGAGACACAGCCCCAGGCGCAGTCTTTACCCTGCAGCTGGTAGCTGCTGCTTGATTTAGGGTGGTGCCCAGGGGACCCTTTTCATTGAGAAAAGTGAGTAAGACACAGCAGCACCCCCACCCGTGACTTCAGGTGCTCGCTAAGTTTCCCTAATAGCAATGACAGTCGTGCGTAATTGTGAAGGCTTTGCTGGGAGCCAGGCGTGGGGTTTGGGGCTTGTATGTATGCGTGCACACACGGGGATACACACACACGGGGACACACACACATGGAGACACACATGGGGACACACACGCGGAGATGCACACTTCTCTCTGTATCTATTGTCAGACTCGAGGGAGCCCCATGAATGGCTCCCAGCCCCCCACGTCACAGAAGCGGACAGCGCTGCCAGACAGAGGTCCGGTCTGTCCCTCAGTGCTCGTCACCCCACCGCTGATTTTTGTGCCCAGCAGTGATTCAGCTTCTCTCCCCGAAGACGCCGCCCCTGTAGGTGCGCAGCGGGCACCTGCTGATTAATAGCTCTGTCAACCCGCGGCCCCCGTGTTTTTTCAGTCCTTTTTCTGGGGCCCGTTCTGTGGTTTTGCTTGTTTAAACCCTGCTTGTCAGAGTTGTAACGGTTGTCTCTGCTGGAGCAGAGCTCACGCTGCCTCTTCCAGAAAAGCCTGCTTTTCTGCAGTTGGGAAGAATGGGGGCGGGGCCGCGCAGGTGATTTAATCAATCATGATTTAGAAAACAACGTTTCACCTTCTGTGGGGTCAGTTCCAAGGCAACCGTGTTCTCACCAAGGGGCGAGACTGTCAGCGAGGCGCTGCAGTGGGAGGAGAGCGCCCCCCGCACCCTCCCACGCGCCCTCCTTACAGCTTCAGATTTCTGGGGCCAGGCTGTGCGCAGGACAGGAGGCTGTGTCTTCTCTTCCTCTCGGTCACTCTTCGGCCCGTTCACACCCAAGCCCTCGGTCCTGGGACACAGGGCCGACAGCCTGCGTGTGGACCCTGCCTCTGCCACTTGCGGCTGGGTGACCTCAGACAAACTGCCGAACCTCTCTGGGCCTGTCTTGTTTGTCACCTATGGACGATGGTGGCAGCCATCTGTTAGTGTGAGGTTTAATGAGGGAATTCACAGAGAGCCCTGAGAACTGAGGGCCCTGGATTAGCTCAGCCTCGTGCCCCCACCCTGGGCTTGGCACTGTTCCTTGGCAGACATGCCTCCTCAGAGAGGCCTGCGCTGATATCCAATGGCTAACGTGCCTTGTCCCTGTTCACTTGTGTCTTTCATAGCCCCTGTCACAACTTACAGTTTTATATATATGTGGGCATTTGTCCCTTTAGTCTGTCCTTCCCACTGGACCGTCGGCCCCCTGAGACCAGGGCCACGTCTGTCCCCACTGCGTCTCCCCGGAGCCCGGCGGTGTGCCTGGCACTTAGTCGGCACCCAGTACTTTGGTGCTGAAGAGCTTTCAGGGGACCCCGATGGATAGAGAGGCCCCTTCTTCAGTGCAGAGCTCTGTGGGAGACGCAGCAGGAGGAAAAGTTGGGACTCAGCTCACAGTACCCCCTGCACCCCAGAGCTCCTCCTCTCCTCACCCCTACAGTCACGCCTCCTTGTGCCGGCTCTGGGATGCAGCGGTGACAGTGAGGCCCATCTCCTGCCCTTGTGGCTCCTGGCTGGGGCCCAGTGGAGACAGGTGCTGAACAAGAGGCTCTCCCGTGGTTACGGGACATGGGGAGCCCACCTCGCCATGGGTCAAGATGGCTTCTGTAGGATGACCTCTGGTCAGCCGGGTGACTGAGGACTGGAAGGGCGAGTGTCCTGAGGCTGGGTGGAAGCACAGCGTCCTTGAGGAACTGGGGGGCTTCGGGGAGAGCGGGAAGTGGGTGTCAATAGAGAGAGAGCAGCTTGGTGGGGGCTGCGGGGGGGCGGGGAAGGGCCTTAGAGCGGGGGTGGGTGGCAGACTGGACATTTTCAGAGTGCAGGGAGAGGCTGCTGCCCATCCCACTGGACAAGGGGTGGCGGGAAGGCCACGTCGGGGCACACCCAGAGCGTGCCCTGCAGATGCAGTTGTCCATCTGGAGCCCAGCGGGGGCCACCCCAGATGTCCTCTCCAGGGAGGGTCCAGTCTGGTCAAATGTGCCGCCGCCAGCCCCACTGGCTTCAGGGGGGGATGGACCACAGTCCTAGGCATGAGAGGTTTCCGCACCGTTTTCACCTTGTGAAAAAGTACTAGTGTTCTGCAGCGAGGGGACTTTGTGACCTGCATGGGCTTTGGAGTTCACGGCTGAGGACTGTGTCCTGCCATCTTGCTCGTTAAAGGATCAGAAGCCGTAGAGATAGCTGCAGGGATAGCCGCCGGTGTGTGACTGCCCAGCATCCCTGGGGTTCTCCTCTCTGCCAGCTTCGAGGGAAGAGGCCACCTCGGGCGCTGGCACTTTCTCATCCTGGTGGTGGGCAAATAGGCCTCGAGTTCCTCCATTGCTCATCTCAGGGACACGCCCTGACCCACCCCCCGCCCCCCCCCTCCCCCGCTCCCACTGAGGTCCCTTGGCGCATAAGACTGTGGTCCTGTCTGTGGGTGGAGCTGGAGGAGCTGAGAATGGGTGTCGATGTCATCTGAGTGGCAACACGGACTCTCCCTGTGCACCCAGAGAAAGGGAGAGAAGGAAGAGACTCCTGGCCAGTGGGGAGAACAGGGAGCAGAGTAAAAGCTCTCCAGCGGGGCGCTGGGAGACAGACACATGGGCTCTGGTCGCTTGGACAGAAAGAATGACACCTCCCAAAGGTGCCCACTCGCGGCCCCCTGCTCCCCAGAACCTGGGGCTGTGTTGCCCTGTGCACTCACCCCCAGGACCCTTCCCGTCCTGCCCTAGGGAACTCCCTCTCTAAGACCGGTCCTGCCCAGCCCCCCTGCATCTGAGAATTCTGAACGCCCTTTGGCTAGACTCGACCTCTGGAGCCTGATTCTCCTCGGTCCCTCTCCCTCTCTGGCCCAGTGACCTTAAGACTCATTGAAACCCTTCGGGGAAAATTCCTGCCACATGATGTGCATCTCTGGTCACAAAATGTCCCTGCACCTTTACCCAAATCACGTCCTCACCTCGCTGAGCCTCCACTTCTTCACCTGCAAAATGAGATCCGAGTAGCAGAGCTCCCCCGACCCCAAGGGGGAACTTCCTCGGGGAGGTGGGCACTCAAGGGGAGGGGATGGTTAGGTGGCTTCATTATCTGCCAGGCCTCTTCAGTGCCTCCGCTTTTCACTGCTGTGTTAGGAGGATGAGCATCGTACTGCTCGGTAGATTGGCGGGGAGAGGCCCAGGGTGAAGGGCTCGAAACCTGGTGGTTTTGCCCAGGACAGAGTGAGTGAGGGTCCAAGGCAGGGAGGTGGCAGCTGGGGTGCCGCGGGCTGGGGCGGGGGCAAGGACAGTCACTGCTGGCCGGGTTCTGTGGCCTTCTCACAGGTACATGCTTACCCTGCCTGTTCTCACTGGAGCCTGATTCTGCCCCAGCCACCTGCTGGGGTTTCCACGGGCTGTGGGAGTGGCCCATGGTTCCTCCCCGTCACACCCTGTGCACAGGGAACGCTGTCCCTAGTGTCTGCACACAGTGGCTGATAAATTAAAGGAGTTGACTCAGAGAGGTGACACGCAGTCCCTACTGAACAACCTCTGAGGCCTGCCCCAGGTGCTAACCTGCCCTCCCCGGCCTCCCTTACCTATTTTCTGGGCTTCCTCCAGAGCCCTTATCACTGCTAACTGTGCCTGGAGAGGAAGGGGCACAGCCTGGGAGGTGCAGCTCGTTGCTGCATCGTTCCCCATCCCCAGAAGTTGCTCCAACGCGGCTCTGCCTGTTCCATAAACCTGTCCTCAGTGGAATGTCTTACTTGGTGACACAGGCTTTCTTCCCTCATTTCCTGGCTGGTGGGCGTGTTGTACAATCACTTCCGTGTGCTGGCAGGGGTGAGGGCGGGGCTGGAGAAGCCCCTCACTCTTGGGTTTCCAACCGCCCCCCTCCTTCCACTTGAAGGGGAAGACATCAGAGATGGAGGTTGGACAGTCCACCAGGTTAAGGAGCAGGGACAAGTCTCCAGGTGCCACTCAGCCTCCCTTCTGAAGTGTGATCACCTTTCAGATCGGGCTCTGCCTACCACTGTCCTTTTCCCAGGAAGAGGGGGCGTGCCTCCCCCACTTAATACCCACATTCTCCCTGCATTCGTGTTCCATGTGCTCCATGTGTTCCACGTATTTAAGGACCAGAATTCGCACCCTGGAGAAGAATGCATTGTCTGACCATCTATGCTCATCCAGGCTTCTCCTTGAAGTCAAGTCGAAAGTCATTTCCGTTGGAAAAAGATCCACTCTTGCTATAGAGTCATTTGTTCATTTAATAAATGTTGACTTTCTGCCGGCATCATATGGGCCACTGGGCCAAGCTAGGGGTTAAGAAGAATGAGGTGAGTAAATCAGACATTGGCCCAGCTTGGGAGGTGGTGGGGGCGGGGGAGAGAAAGAGAGAGAGAGAGGGAGAGGATATTAAACAACAAAGAATAGGAGTGAAATGAGCTCTCACTGCCTGCCAGGAACCAAGTGCTTTCCCTCGGGCACCGTGTTCAATCTGCACAGAAACTCAGCTCATCCGGTTGGCCACTGTGATCCCCACGTAGGGACCTGAGGCTGGGAGAGGTGGGGCAACTCACCAAGGCCACACAGACACAGCTGGTGAGTAGCAGGGCGTGGATTTGAACCCAGGCCCCCAACTCTAGAGGCCACACCTGCAACCAGGACCTTGCACACCCAGGTGATATGGTCTCCTTCACTGTGAGAAGGGCCCTGAGAGAGCAGCAGGTGACACGCTAGGTGATTCTAGAAAGGGACCTGAAATAGCATGACATGTCAGCCACTGTTCTGTCCATTCCTTCCCATCCTTCCCCAAGCCCAGTCACTCGGCTTCAGAGAGTACGTGGTAGGAGCAAACTAGAATACAATAGCATGTGGGAATAGAAATGATGAGGGAGGGGACAGGATTCATAATTTTTTTAAAAGTTTTCAGCAAAGGAAACTGATTTTTCCGCGGAATAAAAGGCAATTAGGTCTGGTGGCAGCAGCTCACAAAGGAAGCACAGTTGTCAAAAGGAGGGCTGGGACTTTTCAAAGCACTTACTGGAACGAAACAGAAATGCTGGACTTTGTTTTGTCTTTCCCCGAGAACATGCTCTTTTCGGAATGAAAAGGCTCCGGGGGTGGCGAAAGACCTGGGAGCATGAAATTGCATTACTGGAAATGGTTTGGGGCTTTTGTTCTTGAGGCTGGGGCCTCGTGAGGGATGGGCTTAGCGACAGGCCCAGCCAGGCTGCAGAGGGGCCTGGAGGAGGGGCAGGGGCAGCCTGGGCTCCTGCACCCAGGAGGGGCTGTTAGAAGTGCCCTCCACGTTCCCTGCTCCTCCAGTGCGACCTGGAAGGCCTCCGGGGGCTTAGTCGGGTGCTGCCCCAGGGGAGGGGAGGTCTCGTGTCTTGTCAGATGCATCAAACGTGCATTTGAAACAAAACAAAGCAACAAAACATGGTCTGGGCCCCGACAGCAGCAGCAGCAGCAGCACAGGAGGAAGGGGTCAGAGACTGCAGGTGTGCGACCCCTGCGCCCACCTTGCGGTCTTTAAATATTGCTGAATGGCCACAACCACCTCCTAAGGGGTCTCCTCGCCCGGTTTTCTACACGGAGGATCTGACCTCATCACTCACCTGCTTCAGAACCTTCTGGGGCCGGCAGTGGGGCTGGGTCGGTCTCCTGAAGTGCACGCTCCACGTGACGGGGCCTCTGTCTGTCTCCACTCTGGCTTCTTCTCTCCCTCCCTGCCCGTCCTCTCCACTCCAGCAGCACCGAGTCACCTCTGCTTCCTCCAGGGAAAGCGGCCCTCTCTGGCCTCTGATCTGCACACGCTGCCCCGTCTGCCTGCTGCACTCTCTCTGGTCCCTCTTCGCCCACCAGCCCTATGTGTTCTTCCGGTTTCAACACAGACGTCACTGGCAAGGGCTGCTCCTCTGTGCCATCCAGCCCCCTGCAGTCTCCTGGGCTGTTGTCATTGCAGACATGTCACTCTATTGTATTTACGCCTTTCTTTGTCCCTCCTCGGGACTTTTCAACCTTGGCAATATCAACATTTGAGGTTGGATAATTCCCTGTTGTGGGGCTGTCCTAGGCATTGTAGGATGTTTAGTGGCATCCCTTTTTTCTGTGTGCGTCCCTTTAGCCATTTAAAATTTAATGTAGCCACCTGCCATTTCCAGTTGTGACACCTGAACTACATCACCTGATGATCACTGTGGCCGCTGGAGCTCCGCCTGTCACACCCACATTCCAAGCAGCGGAAAGCAGAGGGACATTCATTACACATTTGCTGCATTACACTGTTCTCAGTGTTGTGCTCAGGGTCAGGAG
The DNA here is from genome assembly GCA_007922815.1 of Macrotus californicus. Lineage (NCBI taxonomy): Eukaryota > Metazoa > Chordata > Mammalia > Chiroptera > Phyllostomidae > Macrotus > Macrotus californicus. The sequence goes on from VMDR010000063.1 coordinate 344,491, forward strand.
TATGAGAGTGAACAAAGCAGACACTCCTGAGTTCCTTTAATAATTAGCAACAAAATGAACTCTTTCCTGACGCCTTTCAGTCGCCTGCGTCCCTCACCTGATGCTTTGGAGAATTCTGCCAGCTCTGCTGAGACCCGTGTGCAGAACCCCACCACTTGTCATCACTTCCTCTGCCTGGTCAGAGCCGCCTTTGCCTGGGCCACTCCAGTCCCTCCCACTAGTCTCCCAGCTTTGCCCCTGCAGCGCCCCCACCCCCGCCACTCCATGTCCCAGGCTAGTCTCTGCAAAGCAGCCGGAGGGGCCTTTTCAAATAAAGCAGACTATTCCCAACATGCTGTTGCTTCAGCCCTCCCGTGACTCCCGTCTCGCCCAGAGTAACAGCCAAAGACCTCCCAGCAGCCCTCTCAGTAAACGATGCGCCCATCAGATGGCGGCCAGGAGGGCGAGTTGTCTGCAGAACGTGCAGTCAAAGGTCATCTGGAGCACAGGGCGAAAGACAACCCAGGTTTCGGCTGGAGCTACAGAATCGAGTTTTCTAGAGCATCCTGGTGCCGTTAAATTGTTCACGAGGAAGAAAGACATTACTGTCCCTCCCTTAACTCAACAAAACAAGTCTCGAAAGTCACATACGGGCTTTTAAGATCTTACAAAAATAATAAATCAATACCAATTTTAAATGAGCCCACGTCCCAGCTCCTATCCAGATACCTTTGCAGAGTCCCATTTAGAATTCAGAATTGTGACCCATTTTAAGGAGGAGAAAACTGAGTCTCAGGGTGACTTGCTCGAAGTGATAGGAGTTTGGGGCTTTGTTGCTTGTGCGTGTCACGAACTTGGTAAAAGCTTGCATCACCAAAGGGACGCACACAGGGTCCAGCAGAAGTAAGGTCTGCCTGAGCGTGGTTGGCAGGGTCACGATATGAGTGTAACAATTTATAGCTTTAATTTGAACATTTCATCTGCAATGTCATATGGTGTGCTTGAGTGTGACATTGCTATGTTACAGAATTACATGCTTATGATCCTGTAATAAAAGAGGGGCGTTATTTGTGCTGGACCCAATATACTGGCTCAGGCCTGGGAACGTTTACTGTGGAGCTCAGAGAAAGGGAAGAACAGGTAAGAAAGGAAGGAGCTGGAGTTGAGATTATGCTACTGCCCATCCCCTCATCCTTCTCGCCTGGCCCCTTCTGGTGCCCCTGTCACCTGTCGGGAAGACTCCCCTGTAGCCAGATCCTGGGTGTTGTAGGACTGGAAACAGAGCTTTCCTCTCCCAACTGCCTGTTCATGTCCCAGGGAAGGAGTCTAATTGGCTCTGCTTGGATCACATGCACCTCTCTGAACCAATAGTGAGCCCACAAAATAAGCCACTCTGATTGGTCTTGCCTGAGTCATGTGTCATGGGGGCGGGGTCTGTTACCAGAATATGGACAATGGGGGAATGGGTGCTGGTGGCCAAAGAAATAAGAGCGGCTTAGCTCAGAACCAAGATGGGGGTCCAGGTTCTAATGAGCCCCCCTGGAAGATGTTCACCATTACCATGTGTATTGGGTGTTTTGAAAGAAACACCTGAAGCCCTGACCGGGTGGCACAGTTGGTTGGAGCATTGTTCTGGACACTAAAAGGTGTGGTTTGACTCCTGATCAGGGCACATAGCTAGGTTGCAGGTTCGATCCCCGGCTGGGGCGCATGTGGGAGGCAACTGAGCTTGACGTTTCTCTCTCCTACCTCTCTCCTCCCCCTCTTTCTCTCTCTCAAATCAATAAGCATATCCTCAGGTGAGGATTTTTTAAAAATAAGTAAGTACCCACCTCTCTCTGCCCCAAAAGAGCAAACTACATAATCTTTATAATCCTATAAGAAAGGAATCATTGTCCCCATTCTGCAGATGAGGAAAGACAGGCTCAGAGAGCTTTAAAGAGTGCCTGGTGTGTATTGGCAGAGCCCGGCTCTGACTCCTGATCTCCATGCTTTAGTGCCTCCCACGTGTCTCAGGTTTGTCCCAGAGAAACATCCCCTGGCCCTGCCTGCCCGTTGACCCTGACTACTTGGGGAGGACAAAGGGGCCAGGGGAGAGAGAGGCCCACTGGGAGACACAGAAGAGGGGTGAGTGGAGGGCGCTGTGGCGGAGGGGCCACCTCGCTGGCATCTCCAGATGAGGCCGGGCTGGCCCGTGCAGCAGTGGGTTCCCAGCAGGGATACAGCGCTGAGCTCTAGAAGCAAGGGTGCCTTTCACCTCCAAGGAACCAGTGACACTCCCTGCATTTGAAGCCCGTGAAGGAGAGTGACGGCTCTGAAGATGTCGCCAGGGTCAAGTATTACAGGACCCAGAGACATGCTCAGGAGCCGGCGGTTCCCCTGAGAGCCACTGGAAGTGTTTGAGCTGGGCGGGAGAGCTTCGAGTTGCGGGTGCACTTTGGGAAGAGGACCCGGCTGCAGAGTGGAGAGGGGGCAGGGGGAGAGCACGGGGCTCTCGAGCCCCTGGGAAGGGCCGGGCACTGTTCCAGGCATCATAACTCTTCCAGGGCACGCAAGGGAACAGAACAAAGTCCCTGTCCTCATAGAGCTTCCACTCTGTAGGGACACAGACTGTAATCAAATAAACAGTGAACAGATTCAGTATAGTGCATCTTATTCAGGAGGGCTATCAGGGAAAATATCGCGGGAAGTGGGCGATGATGGTGGGTGGTGTTCTAGCCTGTGGAATCATCCAGGAGGCCGGGACTGGGGCCGCGGCGGAGCGCTGAACTTGGCCCACAGCGGCAGGGGCTGGCGGTCTCTGGGCTCAGGCCTCAGGGTGCCCGCGTTGCCTTTGCTTTGGTGCTGCTGTCGAGTCGACATAAACATTTAAAAGTGGATATGGCTTGGCTCTCATTCAGCATGTAAATAGTTGTCAAAGCTTCGATTTTGAAAGGACTGGTTCCCTGTGATTTGTATAAAGTTTCCACCGGAGCAGAGGCCGCACACACTGAAAACCAGGTTCTCCACGGCAGGGCTGGGCCTGGTTTCAAAGATGGAAGCCTTTCAGACGGGAACTGACTCCACAGGTGGAGACGAGCAGAAATGGCCGAGGCTGATGAAGAAGGATCGGGTGTGCCCGCTCCCAGCATCTTCTCGTTAGGGAGGGAGAGACACCCAGAATAGAGATCTGATGCCTTGGACTTCTTGAATTAAAAGTGCAGTTTGATTTGAATTCTTACGTGCCTCCAGTGTTTCCCAGGTATATTTAGCATTAAGCAGATTTTCTTTGGGGACTGACTGGCTCCGACAGCTTACTCTTGTCTGAACTGTTAGACTTTGGGCGTACCAACTAAGTAGTCAAATTCCAGGAGAGCCAACAGACTCAGCACGTGATGGGCTTATTTCTCCTGTGACACCGACCAAGACGTGGAGACCTGGCACCTGTCCGTGGGCGGGCCACCCGGAACACTGGCTTCCGAGGTCAGTCTGGCAGGGTCCAGCTGAATTTAGAGGGAGCTCATCCCGCAAAACTGAGGGATCCACTTGCAGGAATCATATCAGAAGAGCCTCTGAAATATTGAGCAAAGATGGTAGCTGTGAGGATGTGCACTGTACCACGGCTTCAGTCGTGTGCGTGTGTGTATAGAAGCATGTATCATGTATGTGTGTATTGTGTATGTATACAGGGCTGTCAAGTGCTTTAGGAAAACGACTCCACTTCCCAGCAAAGGAACACTTTGCAGCTGTTTAAAAATAAAGCAGACCTGAGCCAGGTACTCACGGTCACCAACAGTGGTGTCGGGTTGGTGGCCTGTGCTCCAATAGGACGTGATGAGTAGGGCACGTCCTCTCTTCCGCCTTCCTCCCCAAAAACCGTCACCCCAGTCCAATAATGAGACAAATGTCAGATTGCCACGGTGGGTCATTCTGCAAAGTAGCTGGCCGGTCCTCCTCTATGCTGCCAAGGCCATCAAAAGCTAGGGGCATCTAAGAAACTGCCACAGGCAAGAAGAGCTAGGGAGGCATGCCAGTGGCAGGTCACATGGTGCCCTGGGTGGGCTGGTGGACCAGGAAGAGGACCTTCAGGAAAAACCAGGACCATCTGAATAAGACACACCTTCAGTTCATGATACGAACCAGCGCCGGTACGTTAATCACAGCGAATGGGCTGCAGCAGCATCGGTCGCTGGGGAGGAACTCAGCGTGGGGAACACGGGGACTCTCTGTACTGCTTTGCAGCTTTTCCTTAAATCTAAAACTATTCTGAAAGATGAAGTTTGTTAAAAATGAGGTGGGAACTCATGCGTGGACGTGGAGGTTGTGCAAGCTGTGAGAGGGGATGAAACGGCGCCCGCACGTCTGTCCAACAGCACTGTGGACGGGGTCCAGAAAACCGCCGCCCCTTCCCACCGCAGGGGCTGTCTCGAAAGTCTGGGGTTAAAACACGCAGGGGGAGTGATCTTTTACACATCTGAAGTGTTTTGAAATTTGTACTGTGCGCATGCAAGACTTCCACAACACAAAGTTCAGTAAGGATATCACACACACGGTGAAAAGGAGCTCCGTGCTGGGCGGGCGGAGGCAGCGCAAGTTCAAGTAGCCTGCTCCAATTCCCTTTTGCATAAATAGCCCCCAATTAGCTTCCGTGATTCATCATTCGGAATCAAAGGCATGGAAGAATTAGACTGCCCTCCAGGATTCTGGGCACATCAAAATGGCTTTCTTTCTAGAAAGTTTGATCTTGATGAATGTCTGTGGACTCTGTCACTGTCCAGTGGCCTGGGTGGCTTGCCTTGCAGTCACTGCCACTTACTGGGTATTCACTCCGTGGCTGGCCATGGAAAGGACTCCATACAGGCACTCATTTAGTCTTCAAAATAATCCTTTGTCACATGTGTGGTGTCTGGTCAGCCCACCAGTGTGGGACAGACCTGTTCCAGAGCTGCTTGACCGGGGATCCCAGCTCACCCCCTGCCGTCTCAAAGGCCGGGCAAAGGGAGATACCTGCCTGAGTTCATCTCTTGGTCCCCTCAGACCACATCCCTGCTCCACAAGATGGTTGCGATGAACGTGAATCTCCGCAGCCATTGTTTGGTCCCATAACCAGGTGCACATGGAATTTTGGTAACAATCAACTCCAAGGGTGCATGAAAACTCCACATGTGTTGGCTAAGGCTGGGCGGTATGGAAAGTACACATTCGTCATTGGTGTTTATTTTTACTTATTTATTTTTTCTGTAATCCCATCAAAATAAAAATCAGCCACGTTGCTGTGAAGCCCCTTCTAAAGTGGGGGAGGTGCCCTGGACTTCATTTCCTGTAAGGGGACAGAAAGCAGCAAAAGGGAAATGCTTGGTGGGGTGGGGTGGCAGGGGGTGGACAGGCCATCGTTGGGAGGGACAGGGACCTTTTGTCTTATCTAGCCCAGGTCGGGAAAGCATGTGTCTAAAGGTCAGCTCATTTGAGCAAGAGCTTCAAACAGAGTCGAACGAGTTCTTCCAGAGGCCGCATTGTGGGTCTTGCTTAAATGTTGACCTTTAATGTCTGCATCCACGGTGCTTACCTCACTTTTACACGTCCCTGTCCTCTAACGCCATCAGACCTGCCGTGTGCACATAGACAGGTAGTGAGCAGGGCTGCGTTCTTCTTCAGAGTCCCCCTGCATGTCCACGGGGCTCTGTGACCTTCACAGGGGAAGATCCTTCCTGTGGACTTGGTGTGTGGTGAGAAGATTTCACACCTCGACTCCCTCCACCAATCACCTCTGATAAGTGGCGTTCATGTGAGCGCCGCACAGGGTGTCTCTTCCACGTTGTGAGTGGAGAGCTTTGGCGTGTATTTTTCCAGGGCCTTCTTCCTGGCCACAAGCAAAACGCCACGTGATGCCCACGCAAGGGACACCCCCCCACCCCCAACTTCCTTGGCTGCCCGCACTGACGAAGACCTAAATTTGTATTAAACACATTTCTGGGAAATGCTTTCCTTTCCTTCTGTTTTTTTCTTCTTCCATTTTTCTTGTGGAACTGCATCTGGTGCAAAGGTTTCCACTGGAGAAGGCATTTAGAGCATTGTGGCATTTCCTCCCCTAATGAAACCCAACTGGGGCTCCCTCCCGTGCGCGCGCCGCAGTTGAGGGTTTCATCACGGGGCAGCGGCCCTTCCTGCTGCGTTTGTAAACACGGGCTGCGGCGCTTGGGCAGCTCTGCTTCGAATTAAAGCCGGGGCTGGAGGATCGGCCCAGCTGTGCTTCCCTGTGAGCTCTGTCAGTCTTGCAAAGCTTGTTAACATGCTAATATAAAAGGGAATCGGACGAACTTCAAGGAATTTACAACTGGTCTTAAACTTCAAAGTCGAAAGCTGCATCTCTGCGACACACACACACACACACACACACACACACACACACACACACACACACACACACACACACACACACAACCAATACGTCCTTCCACCCCACCCTCCTCAAACACGTCCCAGCAGAAAACAGAAACCCAAACTCATAAAAAACCCAAACTAAGAAAAGCAGCCTAGGGATGGCTCCGTCCTTCTGAAAGCCTGTGGCTCTCGTCCCTGGTGTTGCAGGCCAGGTCATGGCATGAGGCATCTGTGGGTTGGGACACACGAGGCAAAGTTAGCAGGTCCGATTGGAGATGCGATAAACATTTCTTCAACCCTCGGGACAGTGACGCCAACCCAGCCCAAGAAGTTGGCTGCCTTGTTCTTCCCCAAAGCAGAGCTGGCCGGGTGGGTTGGGTGGGAAGGGAGGACCCGACCGTGTTCGCCTGCCACCTCCCCTGTCCAGCACGGCCCTGGGACAAGGCACAGCACATCCATCCTGACACCAGGCTTGCGATGAACGCAGCAGGGAGCAGCCGGGGCACGTTCCCCAGCACATGGTGATTCATTCTCAGAGCCGTCTCTTGGAGATTTTGACAACAAATAGAAAAGCACAACTTTTTAATTTCCTTTTCGTGTTCTCCTTTCTCCAGGGAGGACCAGCAGGACTGTATTTATCTGAGCCTGCCCCAGGGTGGGTGCCAAAACCCAGCTCACAGGTTCTCCTTGGCTTCCCCTGAGCATTTCCAAATTGCAGCCCGGCTAGTGAGGGTCCCGTGCAGGGGGAGGCTGATGGCCATGGCTGTGCCTCCTCTTTCCTGTCCCTTTGCTTGCCGACTGTGGGCAGCGTGTTCACACAAATGCCCACGCGAGTCTGCTGAGGTCGTCCACGAGTTGTTGCTGCCTTCGAATCTTCAATGCTGAGCTAGTGAGTGCTGTATCCCTTCGCGCGGGGTCTGTCCATGCCAGCGCTGTTGATGATTTGGGCAGGAGAATGCTTTGCTCTGCATTTTGAGATATTGAGCAGCACCCCTGGCCTCTGCCCCTAGATGCCAATGTCCTCCCCATCCACCTCCCAAGTTGTGACAATAGCACATATTTCCAGATGTTGCTGAATGTCCCCTGGGGTAGAGCTGCCAGGTTAAATACAGGATACCTGGTTCAAATTGAATTCAGATATAAAAATTTAGATAAACTTTCTATAGTATGTCTTATGCACTACTTGGAGCATGCTTAGAAATTATTTTTTGTTTAACTGAGATTCACATTCGCCGGGCATCCTATTTTCTTTGCTAGATGTGGTGACCCTGCCTGGAAGGCAGTGTCTACCACTAACCCCCACCCCAGCCCCGCCATGAGATCCGCTGACCTGGGGGAAAGAACACGGGAGAACAACAGCTCCTGGTTACTCGTTGGTGCCTTTCTTGGCCATATTAGCTGAGAAAAACCATTTCAATTCTTGGGGTCCTCTCTTCAGTGTCAAATGTGCTCGTGGTCTGTCCCCATCTTCTCCTTGAGAAGACTCGAGAAGACAGACCTGCACAGTGCAGGTGAGTGCCTGATTACCTTCGCAGCTGCCTGACACTAAACCCCAGCATCCCCCAGACCTTCCCCACTCACTGGGGCAGGCAGGGGCCTGGCCCATCCCCGGCTCCGAGCTTCACCCACCAGGCGCAGGTATTGCTCCAGAGCAGGGAGCTTGCTTTCACAGGAAGAAGGGGCCCTGTTCAAGGTCGCACAGCTAGTCTGAATCCTCGAGGTGAAACCCCTGCCTCGCCTAGTGTCCCCCTGCCTCCCTCAAACCTCCTGGCTCCCACCCTGGCCCCGTTTTCCTGCAGTGCAATCGTTTTATCTGAACGGTAGAGAATGACAAAGTCGCTCATAGCCGAGCTGATTTTCACACTGCTCAGTCTCTGACAGGCTGCTAGAGAAGTTGGGAAAAGAGGTGCCACCGGTGCACTTTTGTTATTCGGTGCTAATTAGAAGAGAGCTGAGCTGCGGATGAGAGCCAGCTCCAGGCTGAGGCCGCATTGTCTCCAGCGGGAGGGAGGCGAGGCCGGACGGGAAGGCTCCCCGGTCCCTGGCACTGCGTCTTCAGCCGAGTATCTCAGAGGTGACCGATGGTAGGGGATGTTTGTCAACATGTTTATTTTCCAAAATGCTCTCACTTCCACCTTCGGAGGCAATCTCCATCACACCTGTCTGAGCCGCACAACCGGCTGAGCCGCCCTCACTTGTCTCCATTTGAGAGAGGAGGAGACTGAGGTTCACAGAGGTCAAAATAATTTGCTCAAGACCAGGGAGGTAATTATCACAGAATCCATGGGCTCGCTCCCCCACATCCCTTCCTGCCTCCTCATGCCCAGTGAGGAGAGAATTCTGGTGCCATCACCATTGGCAGGGTCCTATAGGGGCCGAGGGTTCCGTGCTGGTAACTAGAAAACGGGCTGCTAGCCCTTCACCTACTCTTTTATTGTAGTTTCTCCCCCAGTTCTGGCCACTCCATGAGTCAACCAATAAACGCCAAATGAACATTTTTTGTACACCTGAAAGAAAGATAAAAACCCACTCGTAACCTCGGGGCCTTATTCTGGGTGTGGCAGCCTCATCGATAATGTACTGAGCACCTATTACGTGCCAGGAACCACGATGTCATATCATTTACGCTTCTCCGGATAAGGAACTCATACCATTGTGGCTGGAGAAGATGCTTGATACGAAATCAGCCATCTCAAATTTATTGAGACTTGTTTTGTGTCCTAACATGTGGTCCATCCTAGCAAATGTTCCATGTGCATCTGGAAAGAATGTATATTCTGCTGCTTTGGGGTGAAATGCTCTGAAGATGTCGATTAAATCCATTTGCTCTAGTGTGTCATTTAAGGCCGCTGTTTCCTTGTTGATTTTCTTTTTTCTTTATCTCCTTTTTTTTTTTTAGTTTCTTTTTTTTAATTGTTGTTCAAGTACAGTTGTCTCCGTCTTCCTCCTACCACTACCCCCCACCCCAGCCACCCCCACTCCCCACCCTTGAGCCTATGCTCGGCATGTACTGTTTCTAGTTGCCTTTCTGTCTGGAAGATCTCCCCACGGGAGTCAATCAGGAGCTGAAGAAGTCCCCTGCTGTGACTGCAGTAACTCCTTTTGTGTCCACCAATATTTTCTTTATATATTTAGGTGCTTCTGTGTCGGGTATGTATGTGCTTATAAGGGTTATATCCTCTTACTGGACTGGTCTCTTTGTTTTAAAGTCCATTTTGTCTGGTATAAGTATTGCTATTCCGGCTTTTTTTGTGTGTGTGGCATGAAACATCCTTTTCTGTCCCTTTACTTTCAGTCTGTGTATCTTTCCGTCTGGAGTGCGTCTCTTGTGGCAGCGTGAGTACGGGTCTTGTTTTCTTATCCATTCAGCTACCCAGTGCCTCTTCACTGGTGCCTTTAATCCGTGTACATTTAAAGTGGTTATTGATATGTATGTATGTATTGCCATTTTATTATACATATTTAAGTTCTGGCTTTTTTTTTTTCTTAAAGAAATCTAACATTTCCTGTAATACTGGTTTGGCAGTGATTTAGCTTTTTCTTGTCTGGGAAGCTCTTTATTTCTCTTTCAATTTTAAATGTTAACCTTGCTGGGTAGGTAGTTTTGGTTGTAAGGTCCTTGCTTTTCATCACTTTGACTATTTCACGGCAATCCCTTTTAGCATGAAATATTTCTATTGAGAAATCAGCTGACAGTCTTATGGGAGTTCCCTTGTAGGTAACTGTCTTTTTCTTGCTGCTTTTAAGATACTCTTTCTTCAACCTTTGACGTTTTAATTATGATGTGTCTTGGAGTGGGACTCTTTGGATTTATCTTGTTTGGGACTCTCTGTGCTTCCTGGACTTGTGTGTCTTTTTTCTTCATCAGGTTAGAGAAGTTTTCAGTCATTATTTTTTTAAAATAGGTTCTCAATCCCTTGCTCTCTCTCTTCTCCTTTTGGTATCCCTGTGAGGTAGATGTTGTTACACTTGAAGTTGTCCCAGAGATCCCTCCAACAATTCTCATTTTTAAAGTTCTTTTTACTTCTTGCTGCTCCGATTGGGTGCTTTCTGCACCTTGTCTCCCAAATCGCTGATTTGACCTTCTGCTTCACCTGATCCGATATTGATTCCTACTAGCACAGCCTTCATTTCAGACCTTGTGTTCTTCATTTCTGACTGGCTCTTTTTTATAGTTTCTATGTCCTTTTTAATGCTTTCTGTCTCTTTAAGTTCTCACTGACTTTATCCATTCTTCCCTTGCGTTCCTTGAACATCCTTATAACCGTTGTTTTAAACTCTGTATTTGGTAGGTTGCTTGTTTCCATTTTACTTAGTTTTTAATTTCTGGAGATTTCTCCTGTTCTTATATTTGGGGAATGTTTCTTTGTCTCCCCATTTTGGCTGCATTTCTGTATTTGTTTCTGTGTATTAGGTAGACCGACTATGTCTCCCGGTCTTGGTAGGGTAGCCTTATGTAGTAGGTGTCCCATGGGGCCTGATGGCACAGTCTTCCTGACCACCTGAGCTAGGTGCTGCAGGAATGTCCCTTGTGTGAATTACGTGAGCCCTCCTGCTGTAGCTGAGTCTTGATTTCTGTTGGCTCATCAATAGGTGAGGGTGACCCTCAGGCTGGCTGGCTGTGCGGACTGACCTTGACCCCAGTGTACAAGCTGCTGTGTGGGGGCTGACCCCACAGGGTGGAATTTGCCCCAGCAGGGCCTGATACTTGCCGAGACCTCCTTTTGGGTGTGCCACTTATGGAGCTAATGGAGTTGTGCTGTGAGTGGTCAGAAGCCCACCCCTGGGGGTGTTGATTCTGAGGCCTCCGAGAGGGACTGTGGTGCAGGTCGATGTCAGATGCTGCCTGTAGCCAGCATCCCCCCAGGCTGAAGCTGTCTGGATGGGAGTGATTGCCCCAGGAAAGATGGCATCTGTGGACGGTGTGGGAGAGGGACTTGCACAGGGACCTTGGGGCTGTCCCTCCAGCCCTCTCCCCGAAGGCTCACCACCCAGTCTCTTTCTGTGAGACTCTAGTCCACTCTGAGCCATGAAATTTGTGTGTTGGCCCTTTAAGAGGACTGATGGGTTTCCAGCAGTCTCCTGTCTCTCCCTGGCGGACAGAATCCCTGCTGATTTTCACAGCCAGGTGTCACGTGGGCTCCTCTTGCTGGCACTGGTGCTGTAGGCTGGGTAGCTCAGTGTGGGGTTGAGACCCCTCGCTCCTCAGGGGAAACCTCTGCAGCTGAGACATCCCTTTGGATCTCAGCCACCACCTGTGGGTGGGGGACCAGCTCTCTTCACACCCCAACCCTTCCTTCCAGTCTCAGTGTGGCTTCTTCTGTAAATCCTTGGTTATGAGACTTCTGTTCAGCTCATCTTCAGTTGGTTATTCAGGTTGGTTATTCTATAATTTAGTTGCAATTCCGATTTGGTCATGGCAGGAGGTAAGTGTAACTCCCACATACCCCCCCCCCCACCACCACCACTTTGTCCCCACAGATCAGGGATTTACTCAGTGAAGTCACATTTCCAGATTCAGGAAAGGAGGTGGCCTGAGGCTGAGGCACTTGCCGGGGCTGCCGGGTGAAACGCAGGACACGTGCAATTTGGGGCACACTTATGCTAAAAATTATTTGTTGTTTATCTGAAACTGACCTTTAAGTGGAGGTCCTGCACTTTTATTTGGTATCTGACAGCCCCACCAAGGTCGACAAACCTGGAGATGCCAAATCCACAGCGTACGCCTCATCACTGCCAGGCAAGCACCCTAGGGGACATCAGCAATCAATTCTAGCACACCGCAGTGCACAGAGGTTAGGAGCTTCTGCCTGAAGACCAGACTGGCTGGCTTCGAAGCCAGCATTTGTTACTTTCTAGCTGTGTGTCCTGAGGCAAGTTATTTAACCTCTCTGAGCTTCTATTTCCTCACCTGCAAAATAGACATGAATAGTACTACATCACAGAGTTGTGAGCATAAAATGACACCTGCGTCAAGCCCTTATCACAGTCTGGCATACAGTAATGCTCCACTGCCAGCCTTGGGTTCTGTTACAGAAGCCTTCTCGGTCCAGCCGAGGCAGTGAGCCCACGGTCTCACGAGAGCTGACAGCCTTGAGTTCTGCTCTGGTTCAGTCATGTGCTCACCATGCCTCCCTACCCCATTTCACCTCTAGTCCGAACACACAGAAAGCCTCCCTCTGGGCTGAGGGCACTGAGGTCATAAGGATACTCAAGGAACTCTGGAGTTCGAGGATTTTTCGTAAGTCTTGAGTCTTCCCATTCAGGCAAGGTCTCTGGAAGCAGTGTCTAGCTGTTGTTCAGGGCTGAAGGCATCAAAGTGTCTCCTTTGTCGGCCTCTGCGCTGGGGGTTGGTTGTGGCAACAGAGAGAGAAGTGAGCATCAGAAGCCGTTGCATTGTCCCAGCATGCCTCTGTGCTGGGCAGCTCCCGTTGCCCCGTGGAGGGTGAACTGCAGTTGAGACGGCCCAGCCCGCCCCCCTGCTTGCTGAGAAAGGTGGGTGCCTGTGCTTGGCACTGCGCAGGGGCCGCTGCCACATGGCTGTCTTAGGTCGTGAGTTCTAGAGTCCACAGCTGTCACCTGGCGGAGCAGGCCTGGGAGCGGTGCAGAGATGATCGGGGAGCACACTGCTGAGATGAGACTGGTCTTTGGCCAGGTGCCTGGGGACTCCTGGAAACATGCTGGGGAGGCCCAGAGATGCAGAAGTCCCTGGGAGTGTGCATACCAAGGGTGCCCCTCAGCCAGATGGACTGGGGGCACCATGACAGCTGGGCTGCCCTGCCCAGGCCAGGCAGATCCCCTGGGGTGACTAACCCTCCATGGTTCCCCGTGGGATCAGGCCAAAACCACCCTCCTGCTCACCTGAAATCACACCTCACTGTTCCTGTCCCCAGCCTATTCCCCCACGTCAGCGTTGGACTTCTTGGCAGCACATTCGTGACAAATCAGGTGTCAGGCTCTGCTTCCGGGGAAGCTGGCCTAAGAGAAGAGGCCATCTGCAAGAGTCCAGAGAGGGACACGATAAGAGCAAGCTCACGGCCAGGGACAGGTGCCCCGAGGAGGAGGCGGGACACGAGTGCACCTGGAGGAGCAGTTCTGAGTGCTGGCCAGCTCAGGGTCTGGGGCTGGCCGGAGAGGTCACCCGTGGACCTGCAGCAGCTTCTCCCCCTGAGAGCAAGGCGCAGCCCGTGGGTGTGGAGCAACACGATGTCAGAGATGTTTACGAGGTCCTTTGTGAAGAAAGTGGTGGAGAGTGTTTGGCCTGTCCCGTAGTTCAAGGGGTTTTTGCGGTTGCACACAGCCCAGCAGACACCGCAAGGAAAGTGCTTGTTCTCGCAGGGGAGCCGCACTTCCCCCGTGTGTCTGTGAGACCAGAGGGCCCCAGGGGTGGGGGCAGCGCTGGGCTGGGCATCAGGATGCCGGCGATCTCAATGCCAAGACTTCCTGGCTCTTCCTGCTAGAAACACGCCATCTGAGGCCGCAGCAGCGCGTTAGGAGCGGGTGGGGGAAACACTCCAGAAACGAGACACTGTCCTCCCTTTGTCTCCAGAGCTGTAATTACCTGTCCAGGGCTTGGGCAGAGCAGGGTGGGAGGAGCAGGGGAGGCCTTGCCAGGGCCGGAATTATGAGCTCGGCATTTATGGAGTGTTCTTTGCCTGAAACCGTTCTTGCTCTGGCAGGGCTATGTTCGGAAATGGCCCACTCTGTTCCTCCACATCGTTGATTGAGTAACGATCACAGGGAAAACAGGGCCCCTCCAGGGGCTGACAGTGACAACAGCTACCATTTCCTCTCCAGGCTGAGTGCTTAATATCGTCAGCATTTGTTTTTCCTTGTCTCAAAACACCCTACAATTTTCTCATTTTACAAGTGAGAAAATGGAGGCTCAGAGAGGTTAACTAACTTACACTCACACAGCTGCTGAGTGGCAGAACCAAAACTCAAAGCCAGGCTTCCAAGTTCGGAAGGACATGGCCTTGCTTCCCTGACCCACCCCACTAGTGACAGCCACACGGGCTTCTTCTGGGCTGCCCCTGCCCCTGGGCCTTGCTCTGTACCAGCTCCTCTGCCTGGGGCACTGGGCACAGACTCATGCCCCTCGGTGTCCACTCACCTGCTACGTCCCAGGGCTCTTCCCTGCTCTCCCCATCTAAGCGGGTGCCTCCCAGCTCCCCTTCCTTCATACCCTTTTCTTTACAACTCCTATCACAAGTTATAATTCCGTTACATATTTACTAACTTGTTGAATCAGCCCCTTTAAAGAGCTTCCCTGGAAGCCCTATTTGGAACTTCTACTCTCATCTCATTGGCCAGAACTGTATCACATGACCATCTGTAGCGGCAAAAGAGTTGTAATCTTTTAGCAGGACGCATTGTTGATTAAAACGTGTTTTGTTTGCTTGGTAAAAGGCCAGGATACGGATTTGTAAGGTTGGGTGGTCGGCTCATCTGGCTTTGCCCAGAGCTGCCCAGTTTTACAACAGGATGGTTGCTTACCCTCCTGGCCAGCCGCCTCCAGTGCCCGACACAACGACCTTCCTCGGCTCTGCCATAGCAGCTGCCCAGCAGCACAGGCCAGAGGTGTGTCTGGTACCTGCCATCCAACCGCGTGTCACACATCAGACGGCCTGGATAATGCATTAAAAAGTAACCCCACCCAGCCCAGGTGCCGAATGACAGCCCTTGGCTGAGAAGGACTGGGTCCATATCCACACGGCCGCGGAGACCCTACCTCCATCAGGAATAAAGGTGGGCTTTCAGGTTTTCTCTGCATGCTTCCTTGTTTCAGGAAAAAAGTCCCTTCTCTTTGCAGTGTTCATTAAAATGATAAGGTAGTGGGCTTTTGCAGAGTCTCTTGCAATGGAGGAAAGATGTAGGAAATGGGGGATGCCCACCTTGGGGGGATAGGCAGGTCTATAACCAACAGCCTCTCACTGGCAATAGGGGGTGACCAGGAAGAAAATGTGCCCGCTGTATAAAATTGCCAGCAAACATTCCCAGCCACTTCTGAGTCAGGCCCTGGTCTGAGTGATACATCGGCTGTGGCATCCTCATGACTGTCCGACACTCCGTTTTGTAACTGAAGCTTCCAGAGGCCAAATGCTTTGCTAATAAGCCCACACGGCGAGAGAGTGGTACTGGGGCTGAGGCCCAAACTCACACACGGCTGGTTGCAGGCTCTAGTTAACATACACCGCATCCTGGAAAGAGCGGGGTATACCCTGGCCACGGTAGGGGCTTGCAGGGCACGGCCGTTGGGCCGCCCCCAGATCTGTCTCAGCAGCCTCCTTTGGGGGTACGAAGGAGGGCAGGGTGCAGGCCCTGGCCACGTGAGCTTCCCGAGGCATCGGGCAATGTCAAGGGCCTCACATTGAGGTGACAAGTGACATCATAGGTCCTGTTGTTTCTGGCTACTGCTCTGCATTGCTGGGCATCTGGCGTCTCTGCCACCGCCTGGTCTTCTGGGGCTGATTTTATAGATCAGAAGTTGCAGGGCGAGTTTTGGCACCTTAGAAAGAGACCCCAGGTGACTCCCCAGGTGCAGGCTTCTGATGCCCCAGTCAAGTCACAGTGGGGGTGCCTCCTAGGGACCTGGTGCTGCCTGCACACTGTTCCCCCACTGGGCGCTCCTGGCTGCTGGGCGAGGGTGCCTCTGGGGCTGGGCTGGTCCAGCTGATATGCTCTGGTCCTGCATGCTGAGAGCCCCATGTCCCCTGAGACCAGTGGGCGGACCGTCTCTGTTGACCCGGAGTCCCAGCCGGGGCTGACACTGGTCCCTTCATCTGTGGATTGGGGACAATGGCGTCTACCTCACAGGGCTGCCGGGGGCACTGAGTGAGAGGGCGGCATTCCGGTGCCCACACAGTGCCTGGCACGTAGAGCGCTCAGGAGACCTCAGCCTGAAAAGTGGTGGCGAGAAGGGGGGAGCCAGAGGAGGGGCATCTCGGAGCCTCGGTGTCGGTGATTATGAGGTGGGACCATCAGGAGAACCTCTTTCGTGAGACTGTAGGAAAGTTCATCGCCAGGATGTCAGTTAGATGCTTGGCCTTCCACCCAGCACACCCTAAGTGTCCGTTCCACACATCTCAGCTGTGGACACGCAGTCGGGGTGGGAATCAGCCGCCTTCCTCACAGTGTCCCAGGGAAAGTTCAGCAAGGTGACGCACCTGAAGCGAGGAGAAAGTACCCAGTAACGTTACAGCTCATCAGTCCTCGGGGGTCACTCCTGTCGCTCAGACAGAGGTGGGGACTGGCTCGCTGGTCCAGCCGATGTCTAAGCCGGTGGCCTCAGTGGGGCTGGGGAGGGGTCTGGGAGCCTTCCCGAGAGGACAGAGTAAAGGGATCCTGCAGCCCACGCGCTCCCCTCGGGTGAACCGGTCCGAGGGGTCAGTGTCTGCTGGCTGTCGACACGTGCCCACGTGGACTGCCCTCATTGCTGTCCACTCGTGCTGGTGGCCGGCACCACTCCCTGTGCCCTTTGGTCCCTCACCAAAGGCCAGGGAAGCAACGCGGTGACCAGGGCCAGGCTGGCGTGAGCACTGTCCCTGGGTGGTCTCGGCACACGCGCCGCTGCCCGGCCTGCTTTGACATCTGCCTTCTGTAGAATACATGTCACCAGATGACACTTACATAAGCCAGAAGGGCCTGGCCCACACTCATCGCCAGAATAAACACATGCGGCAGTTTCTGAGTGAGCTGTCCCATCCATCAATCTGCATGACACCGAAAGGGTCCCTGCGGGAGGAAGGCGTGACTTCAAAGGGCAGAGCCTCACAGCTAGGTGTGCGCATCAGGGATACTGTGTGCCCTGGGCGGTGGTGGATGGGCACAGGTGAGCTCTGGGAGTCTGTGCGCGCACCTGCGTTTATGCGTGTATATGGCTGTGAGTGTGCATGCATGCACATATATGCACATACAGCATACCTGTGTGCTGCATGTGTGCACATGTGTGCACACTCACCATGCACATGTGCTTATGTGCACATGTATATGTATATATGCACGTGTGGATTTGTGTATTTATGTGTGTGTCTGCACACACACATACATGCACATACATTAGGCTGAGTTCTAAATTCAAACACCTTCTGGGACTGGCAGGGCTGTGACAATGGAATGGGATAGATGGAACCTGACTTTGGTCCTTGGAACTTGGGGGACAACAGAGAGAGTGGGGACTCTGGCAAATGGGAGCGCTCGCCCATCTGAAGCTGGCAGATGTGGCTCAGTTCCCTCTGACTGCTGCATGTTGGAAGGCAGACCCAGTGTGGCCAGCTATGTCCAGTTTCCAAAGTAAAAGCTGGGCTTTTATGTGAAAGGTCCTGGTTTTTAAGACTATATTGTCAGCTTATCCGGGAGATTTTCCTTTTAAGATTTTATTTATTTACTTTTAGAGGAAGGGGAAGGGAGGGAGAGCAACATCAGTGTGCGAGAGATACATTGATCGGTTGCCTCTCGTTCATCCCCAACCGGGGATCTGTCCTGCAACCCAGGCATGTGCCCTGAGTGAGAATTGAACTGGTTCACAGGCCAGTGCTCAGTCCACTGAGCCACACCAGCCGGGGCTCGTCAGGGGGAGGTGAAATGTCTCCTGATCAAACAGAACACTCCCAAGGCTGGAGTCTGGCCTGTGGACCCTCAGTGGGGCATAGGTTTCCTCTGGTGGGAAAGAGCCTGTCCCACGAGGCCAGGCCGTTCCAAGGGGCCCCCGCATGGACCTGGAGCTGTGGTTCTCAGTGAAGCAAGCATGTCCCCCAGGGATTCTTGGCAATGTCTCGAGATGCTTTTGGTTATCAAAACTGGGTGTTGGTGACAGTGAGTTGGGGGAGTTACTACTGGCAGTCACTGGGTAGGGGCCAGGGATGCAGCTAAACATCCACAGCGCACAAGACAGCCCTCCTCCCCCGACCATGGCCAAAAGCAGTGGCAAGAGCGAGAAACCTGCACCAGAGTCATCCCAGAGCCAGTCTGCGCAAGCCAGCTTTGTCCTGCCAGAGTCCCAGCTCTGGAGCAGGGGCCTGGGGGGTCAGTCGTGCTGCCCAGTGGAACTCCATCCAAAGAGACGGACTTGTCCGGCGGAGGTCTGCCCAACACACCAGCCTTCTGATCAGTGCTTCCCATACCCAATCTCCGACCCTCCCACAACTGTGCGAGGAGCGCCACCTCCATCCTGTTCCCACAGATGAGGAGGCTCACACACACACACACATACACACACACACGGCAAGTTGGCAGCCCCACCCCACTGTGAGAACACCTGGGCTGCAATGACTTTGTGTCCCCTTGCACTTCTGAGAGTTGGAAGTGACTGCCTCCTCTGCCTGGGACAACCATCGCCTTCTCCAGGAAGCTTCCGCTGACAGTGAGACAGCGTCCTGCCGCCACCTAGACCATCATCACTGCCATCAGTCACCTCTCATAGATCATTTCCCCTTTCCTGCAGCTGCTTCCATTTCTGTCTTAATACTGGGATCCTCTGTCGTTACTGCGGATGGTGCCTGGCGTGTTCTCGGCATGGACTCGGAATTTTTGAACGGACAGGTCGGTGAGTGGTGGGCGTTCCTCGCTTCTCAGGCCAGCTTCATGTCTGCACTTTGAAGTACCTTGCCGGGTCTTTATGATGAGCCAGGCAGGCACTGTTCTGAGCACTTTGCCTGTATGGGCTTGCCTCCTGCTTGCAACAGTCCCACCAGGCAGGTATCAATGCTGCCCTCGTTTGTCCTCATTTTCTTAGCGTGTCAGACAAAGAGAAGTTAAGGCACGTGGCCAGAGTCACACCGCCTGGAGGTGACAGGCTCTTCCCCAGTGGCTGCAGCACGTACGCTGACTTCACTGGCCTGGGGACAGAGCCGAGTCCCGTGCTTGTCCCCACTCTCTGGGTCCCCTGGCAAGGGCTTGGTGAGCTGTGATTACGTGACTCAGGGCAGGTTCAGGCATCAGACAGCCATTGCGCCGAACGTCCACAGTGCGGAAGGCACGAGCGAAAGGAAGTGGTTCAGTTTCTTTGTCATTTGCGTTTCTTATTTAGATATTTGTCTATTTGTATCCTATTAGTATATTGGACCTTTTTTCTTATTGATAAACAATTACTCTTTATATATGAAGGCTCTATACCAAACGTTTGTCACATTCTACCCGTTCTCTCTAATTTTACCGATTTTGTTATTTCTCAACTTGTTTATTTTATATGCTATTCAGAATTTTTTATTTTAATTTTTAGGTAGTCAAAACTGTCCTTTGTAGTGTTAGTCTTCAGTGCCATCATACCTTAAAACATTCTTTCCTTTTCCAAGATTATAAAGTATTCACACCTATTTGTTTAGTCCTTTTAGTTTCCTTATTTCATGTATTTATTTGCTTGCTCACTTACTATTTTAATCTGGCCCACTAGGAATACATTTTAGCATATGGTGTGAGACAGGGCTCTCACTTCATTTTTTTTACGTAAAAACTCACGGAAAGCAGCACCTTTGATGGAGTAGGCAGCTGCCGGCCCCACAGGGTCCCCTCCAGTGGCTCCGCTTAGGAATGACAGTGTCTTTTAGTTGCCTGGCATATATATGTTTTATATATATGTATATGTGTGTATATGTATGTACATGTATATAATAAATTTGTATATGTAGTAACCATTCGGTCAGTGGATATGGTCACATGACCCTGTGCACTGTTGGAAGGTGAGCTGCTTGGGGCGTGTCCTTCAGGGGATGCAGTCGTGCCGGCGTCTGTCACCTGCCCGTTCCACAGACAGTACTGCACTGACCCCCCCACCTTCTTCGCCGGCAAGTGACCCCTGTGTTCACATGACGGTCAGACACCCCACGATGCACACCGTTAAATCCCGTGGGACCAGTTTTGGTGATCCGATGGGCAAGGATGGAAGACTGGTGATTCCTGACATTGGTCCCCGCTGGTCTGAGAGTGGACATGGGGGTGGTGGGGGATGGGACTGGAGAGCCACCAGGGGACACGCAGTGCTGGGTGCCAGTCACCATGCGGAGGGCTTTGCGCTCATCGTTTAGGGCTCACGGCCACCTGGGCACTGTCATCAAGTCATTTCTCAGAAGAGGACACCAAGGCACAAGGAGGTGACGGTCCAGTGTCTGTTAAGTGCCAGCCAGGCCGCCTGCTCGTCTGCTCTGCGGCCTGGCGGAGAGTCCGCTGCAGAGCCTCCAAGGCTTGCCCGCACCGCGGCCCAGCAACTGCCTGTGCAATCCGTGCCAGGGAGAAAGGGGCGGGCGGGCAAGCAACCTGGGACAAGGCTATGTTCCACAGGGTGGTTGTCAACAGTGAAAAACTGGAAATAACCTAAAAGCCCATCAATAAAAAATCATTGAACTTTATTACAGTATTTGCGTATCCTGGATTATTATATAGCTTTTAAAGAACACACTCTTTTGATGCATATAATTCCCATACATGATCATATATACAGAGCAGGTTACAAATTATATGTATTGTATGATGTAATTTTTTTTTTTAATAGGGGCATTGGAAAAAATGGAGGTTAGAGCCAGGTTTCTCGGTCTCGGCACTGCTGACATTGGGTTCAGTGATTCTTTAACTTTAATTTTATTGTTGACACTATTACAGACATCCCCATTTCCCCCCGCCCCTGTGCCCACCTCCACCCAGCCCCTGCCCCGCTTTCCCTCTGGCCGTCACCACGCCGCTGTCTGTGCCCATGTGTTACGTGTATGGCATTTTTGGTCGATCCCTTCACCTTCTTTCCCCCAGTCCCCCTTCCCCTCCCCTCGGATGATTTTTTGTTGGGGGGGCTACATCTCTCCCACGTGGAATGTTTAGCTGCGTCCCTGGATTTGACCGACTAGATGCCAATGACCTCCTTCTCCCTCCTGTCACCCTTTCTGCTGTGACAGCAAAAAATGTCTCCAGTCATCGTCAGATGTCCCATGGGGACCAACCGCCCAGTTGAGAGTGATTGGATTAGTACTCCCTCCTTTCCTTCCTTTTCTGCTGGGATGCTGCCTCCTGAGCGGCCGTCCTTGGCCCTCCTGCCCAAAACAGCACCCTCCTCCCATCCAGGCACCCTTGGTCCCTGGTCCTCTTCTTTTCTGTTCCCAGACTCAGCACCCCGGGGTGTCCCATGGCACCTTGCGTGTTTATTTTCTGCCTTCTGCCCTGGAGTGGGAGCCCCCGGAGGACAGGGACTCTGTCGAGCTCCGGTCTGTGTGTCTAGGTGCTCCTCGGGTGTTTGCGCGTCAGCAGATGCCACGGAGCAGGGCCGGCCTTGTTGTAAACGCTTCACATCCATTCGCTGTGTCCTCTCCCAGCAAACTCTGCAAGGTGGGGTCTGTTATTGCCCCATCTTATAGGCGGGGACACTGTGATCGGAAGGGTATGTAGCTGGCCAAGGTCACACCTTTCTAGGCGGCTGAGTGGGATTTGCTCTTTAAACACTGTGAAGGGGAACATTCGAGGCCTCGCATCTGTGAGAGGAAAACCATTGGGTAAATTCTGCCTCGTGCAGTCAAAGAGATGTGCGTTTAAGAGCTTGAGGGACGCCGTCTGAGTGCTCTCTCTGAAAGCACGCCGACGTGCGCTGCCTTCACCTGTGTCCTGAATTCACTGTGTAAGCAGAAAAGTTCACGCAAAAATGTGGCGATGACACGGTGGCCATTTCAGAAGTCCATAGGCAAAGCACAGGGACTCTGCATGTGAGGGTGAGGAGGCTGTCACCCTGTTGGGCTCACGCCTTGGGAACGCTTGTTCACTCTTTGACCCAGGCGTCCCCTAACCTCAAGGTGGAGAACACACGGGGCCTGCCGGGCTGAGCTGCACATCCCGCGGTGGCCGTGGTCTCTGTGGGCAGGTGTTCAGCACCTCCATCAGAGCCACAAGCTGCCCGCGGAAGCAGTGGGGCTGTTTGCCCGACAACTGAGTAAGGGAGGAGCTGGGACATCAGGGCATGCTGGCCCCCTACCCAAGACCTCCCTTATCTTTCTGGTCTTGGCCAAACTGTCCCCTCCTCTGAGAGCCCTCTCCACCCACCCCGCTTTGGGACAAGGCAGCTTGTGGGTTGGGTGGCAGCTCCCAAACTTATGTCCTTCCAGACCTGAGGATGGGACCTTGTTTGGAATAAGGGTCTTCACAGGTGCAATTATGGTAAGAATCTTGATATACGATCATCCTGGATGAGAGCGACCCTAAATCCAATGACCAGTGTCCTTCAAGAGACAGGAAAAGAGGAGAAGCAGAGAGACATGGCTAAAGGCCGTGTGATGATGGAGGCAGAGGCTGGAGGCATGAGTCTGCAAGTCAGGGAGGCTGGTGACCACCGACAAGGCATGGGAGGGGTGCCCCTCAGAGCCTCTGGAGAGAACCAGCCCTGATTTGTTGCAGCTCAGGAAGTGGGCAAGCACTCCTGCCTTCATCCCCGCTAAGGCAGCGGCAGGCGACGTGCTGGCCCGGGTCGCTGCTTTGCCAAGTGTCTGCTTTCTCCTCGGTGAAGTGGGGGTGTTAGCCGTGTCCACGTGAGAGAGAGTACAGAGGGAACAGTGGCCAGTGCTCCAGGCAGGGTGGTAATAGTGTTTCACCATATTTCACCACGTAGCAGTGAATGCCTTCCAAAACACTCTGCATCCTTTCTGCCCCTCCATTTGGCAGTTCTAATACTCCGAGCATCGGATCCCTGTCTAAAACGCTCAAGATCTCTACGGCTAACCCCAGTCACACTCCAGCTTTGTGCTCAGTTTCCCCATCTATGAAATGGGGCTGATGAGTGTGCCAGCCTCGTCAGTTGGTCGGTTGGTAATGGCTCCGCACTGCGCCTGGCGCTTCGTAGGTGCTCATTGAACTCCAGCTGCCATTCTTACCTCTGGGACAGGAGCCTAGTGGATCGTTGCTGTGGAACCAAGCTCCTAGGGGCCTTTCTTCCCACCCTTGGCATTTCCCAGGGGTCGAGGAGGGTGCCCTGGGACGCTGGGAGACCCCCAGGGCAAGAGGGCAGGTGGGAGGGCAGGAGAGGGTGCCCGTTCTGTCTTCCTACCAGGACAGTGCTGTTTCATCTTGGTGCATGACGGCTTCCTGATTCAAAGACCAAAGGCCTTCAAAAAAGAAGAGAAAAAAGAGTTCTTGGACATCAAATGCTCCCTACAAACACTGTTTTGATGGTTTAAACGTAAACGAATCCGAAACATATGGATTAAATTTCTCCTGAAGGGCTTAAAAATTAAGGGGGAAAAAAGGGAGTTGTCTTGGCCCAAATGCATGTTGATTTTTCCCAGTCTCCAGAATCTTTGGGAAATGATTGGAGACATGTCCTCACACCCCAACTAGTGCAAAGCTGTACTTTATTTTTTCAATTGCTGTCATGACTCACTGTTGAGTTGGTGATTATTTTTATCCAGTTAATAAAGGTAATCTATAAATTACCACTGACCCAGATTCATGATTTAATAAGATTTAAATTACACACCCATGCTCACTCAGAAGAAGCGGGCTGGAGCCTCTTTCTGAATAGAACACATGCATCTGTCTGTTCTCAAAGGTCCCGAAGCTCAGATGTTCTCCCACCGCCCCCTCCCCGTATCTGAGCACATGGCCTATGCGGCGTGACATTTGGGGCCACCTGGTCGGTTTCCAGGCCCTGTGACTGCACATGCTCTGTGGGTGCTGGCTTTGGGCTCAGTAAAGACACCAAGTGGCCACCCAGAAGGCAACCACCTTGCTCGTATGTCTGTAACCTCAGCTGACCCCCAGCCCCTCTCTAGGCCTCGGTTTCCTCCAGTATGATATGACAGAATATTGGTCTTGAAGGGGTTTCCTAGCACCGATGTGCCAAGCTTGGGTTTCCCAAACTGTGCCCTATGGAACCCTGGTCCCTTGAGATACTGTGCAGAGAAGGGTTCCATCCTCAAACATGTCTGAACGTGGTCACAGACCTGGCCAACTCGTTGATTCACGCGACATGCTAGTGAGCTCAAGGTCAAAGTCAAGGTTATTGCTACTTCTCACCCGCAAAAGCTGAAGCTCTCCTGGTTTAAAAGCCAGGTCAGGACTACCATTGCCTTTCTAGGTCCTCTAAGGGCTCCTGTTGTCCTTAAAACAAAATCACGCCCCTGAGCTTCCAAGACACTGGAGATCTGTACCCAGAGCCAGCTTTGTAGACAAGGGACATGGCAGTCACACAGGGTCCTCGCTCAGAAGGACCCTGTGCCTAATTGAATGCTTTGTCTCCATCTTGAAATCTTAAGTTTTGTCCAAAGAGCCTGCATTTAACTGTTGCCGTGGACTACTTGAATCACGGAGCCAGTGCTGCCCAAGCCCCAGACTCACCTTCTGCCTGTGTGTGAGGCCAGCCTAAACTTGCCAACATTCTAGAAGCGAGGTGGAAAGAAGTCTGTTGGGAAGTGAATGGAACAGGGGCCCACGGCTGTGCAAAGATCAGAGTCAGTTCTCAGGAGAATGGAAATCAGGGAAAAAGGTCAGCCACACTCCTGTGGCCTCTGGACTTTCCCTCCTTCGTGATGGCAAAGCCCAGGCCTTTGCCCCTCACAGCCGAGTTTGAAAGTGTCTCAGTTCTAACCTGTCGGCTGTGAGGAGGAGACTATTCCCCTGGTCCACAGCTGGGGACAGCTCTGTATGGCTTTTCCTCTTTTCTTGCGTTGGCTGGAAATGGCCCTTGGAGGAGTCCACAGCAGTCAGACGAGGGCTGGGTGCATGTTAAAAGCTCTTCTCCTTTTTCAGGAAGCAACCCACTTGTGGTAGTCAGCTTGGGAGATGCAGGCCATTAGAAAGGGGAAGATCATCACCTTCCAGAGCCCACCTTCCAGAAGCAAGGGACATATGGGGACTCTTTGCTGAGCTCAACACATAAGCCCCTCAGTGGGGGGATGAGCTCAGTGTCTGTGGTTTTGTCTCCAGAATTTTGGCAGCTGTGCCTGGTCTGGGAGGCGGGGGAGAGGTGAGGCGTGAAGAGAGTGGAGGTTTTGTTTCTGTTTTCTGCGAACTTGAATGAAGTTGGAGTTGCAGTCAGGTTAAGGAGCAATGCTAAAACAAGTCCTCTAAAGCACACTTGACCCTCCCCCAAAACAAATCTGTTGTCATTTTCGATGTTTTTCAAGAGCACCAATTTCTATTTTCCAGGAAATTGGCATGCTGGCGGCCAAATTGTGAACATATTAATGGTTTTTGCAATATTAGTTTTTATTTGTTCTAGAACAGGCTTTCTCAGCCTCAGCACGATTGCCATTTGGACCAGGCCAGCTCTTGCTGTGGGTCCATCCTGGGCATTGCAGGAGGCTTGGCAGCATCCCTGGCCTCTGCCTGTCAGATGCCAGCAACGGAAGGGAGAGCCCTTCCACCACGACAGCCAAAATTCGTCTGCAGGCACCTGTCGCTGGGGGACAAAATTACCGCCTTTGGAGAAACCCTGGTTCTAGAAAGTTTCAGGAAGAAGCGTCCTTATATCTCCTCCAGCATAAACAGGGCCTGAACTACAGTGTCTGGTATTGGACTCCCTGTGATGGTGTTTTTCCAGGGGTCCTGCTAGAGAGAAGAGCTAATTAGGCCGGGCCACGGGCGACAACGATACAGCTAATGTTGTATTCCATGTGGTTGGAGTTCGTGCACTTGCGTTTTCATATCCATTACATTTAATTACAGGTAGCGTTGCCTCACATTTACTATTGCATTACTAATTTCGTTTAGCCAGAATGGGGAGCTTTGGGGAAATTTAAGCTTTTTATTTCTTTTTATTTTAAATGACCAGCTTCCTGATTGAAGTATACTATTACATATCAGATAGAAAGAGCGCTTTCCCAAGAGACTTGAACAGTGACTGTTGGTGGGCAGAAAATAGCTGTCACAGAGGGCCTGCCCCAGCCCTTCACAGATGGGGCTGTCCTGCTGGGAATGGCTGCCCGGGAGACAGCTCAAAAACAGGCGTTTCACTCATTCAGTGGACAACTGATTTTCATGAAGATGCAGGCTGGGCAGGGAGTGCATAGTAGAGCAATTTCTAATTTCCTGCACACGGAGCGGTGACCTCCTTTGAAGAACGAGGAGGCTCTTGACCTTGGCCTTATGTTGGAGAACCCATGAATGGAAGGGCATTCAATGCAATTGGGCAAGTGAGATTTGTTCTGCAGGAACTCATTCGGGCACGCTCGATGACCCCTGTTGTAAGGAGTCTCGCTCAGTGCAGTGGACACCGCACATGTGCATGCGTGCACTTCCGTGTGCGAAACAGGGGCCTGGGCTATCTCATTTACTACTGCTCACTCTGCTTCACAATCAGAAATTGATGTGAGGATGGTAAAGATCCATCTTTTTTTACTACGTCACCATAGGAATCAGCCCACCTGTATTGAAAAAAGGGAAGAAAGTGCTGTATGCATTCCCTCCATTTTCCAACCAAATAAGGCATTTCATTTATATTTATAACATTGTGTGTCTCTTCCAGAAAATTTCGCAAAAAAGTACAAAAAAGAAAATTAGTATCATAGCTAAATCTGTCACTTCAAGATAGTTACTATAAAAAGGCTGGAATGTTTTCTTCCAGTCGTGTGTGTGTGTGTGTGTGTGTGTGTGTGTGCATGTGCGCAGGCGCACAATTTTTAAACAGATTAGGACCGTCCCTCTTCAGAGTTTCTGGTTCTCTTTCACTCTTGGCTGCATCCTGAGCATTTCCCAGGGAAATGCAATTTTAGGAGAATTTCCTGACAGCGACCTAGATGCTCAAGCAAGGCTGCTGTGCAGAGGGATCATGCAGGGCAGGCCGGGGCAGACCCAGGGGCTGCAGTGTGCGCCGTCCTGCCTGGAGCGAGGTGCTGTGGATGCTAGATGCTCACACCTACAGAAAACAGCCTGACCCAGTGCTCCCTAGTCTGCCTTCCGGACCCAGCTCCAGAGTGGCTGCCTCCCTCCGTTTGGGGTGGGAGCAAGGACTGATGGCTACAAGGCTGGAAGGACCTCTGGGGCCCTGGAAACGCCCCTAATGGGAGTGGGAAGGGGGCAGCACAGCTGTCTAGATGTGCTAGAGTTCATTGAACTACAGACTCGCAACGGGTGAATTTTATGGTATGTTAATCATACCTCAGTAAAGCTGCTTTTTGGGGGACAGGGTGAAATCCACCCCCTAAACCGTCAAGCACCAGGGGGTAGGACACTGTTCATTCGTTCACAGATCAGGGCTCAGAGGTCAGTCAGCTCCTCGAGGCCACTTCCTGGCCTGGGGCTCAGCCCTCACCGCGCTGTGATGTGCTTATCACGAGTCACAGTGGCTTCTCCACGGGCGCGGGCCTGACATGGGGCAGTCCGTCCCCGCCTCCTGTGTGCGGCGGAGTCTGCTCTCTGCACGTCAGCCCGTTCTTGTTCTCCATCCCAGCCTGGGTGGCAAACATCCGAGCTGAAAACACGGATTGAGCAACAGAGAAGCTGGGGGAGCCTGGCCCCCGCCAGGCTGCCCTTGATCTGAAAGGCCGCGATGAGAGCTGCTGAGCCTGTAGGTCGCGCCTTTTCCCGGCGTGCCCGGGGACCGGGCTGATTTATTGCCTGTGCTTGAAGGGATCCCAAAACAAAGCAGAGCTTCTGGTGGCCTGTCTGAAAGCTCACACAGTCACCCAGCCCAGCTCTGAATCACCCTCCAGAGGGCAGAGGGATCTTCAAAGTCCCGTCTGCTGGGTTTCCAGCAGACAGGGCTGCGGGTTGGGAACCACTGTGGAAAAATTGACTGTGAATGTTATTGTCGAATGTGGCAATGGTTTTGAGGACGATTTCATCATGCGGAGCCCCTTTTGTATTTTTATTTTCATTGTGTTGTCATTCCAGGGGGCGTTCATGGGAGGCCAGGCTGTGGGAACCTGGGGCTTGCGGACTGATCGCCATCGGTTGGCCGGGGTCGGGGCTGTGTCCAGCGGGGTCACGGCTGCCAGGAGGACCAGGGCAGGGCAGTGGGACTTGTGCCTCGTGCAGCCTGTGCCTCCCCTCCTTCCCGGGCAGCGACCGTCAACCAATCAGTCTAGCGCCCGATTCCCACGCGACTGATCGAAGTGTAAACAAACTGGCGCGGCCAGAGCAGGTGCCACTCAGTAGCAACAAGAAATGAGCTGAGAAGCTGTGAGAAGATGCGGAGGGACCTCACGTGCCCTTGAGTAGGTGAATGGGTGAGCCGACGGTCACACGTGCATATGGGGTGTGGGGGGCAGTAACGCCAAAAAGAACTGGGCTACCGAGCCACGAGAGGCAGTGAGGGACCTGACCGCCAAGTGAAAGCGGTCACTTTGAATGGGCTCCTGGCTCTATGCGTCTGACTCCATGCTATTTTGGAAGAGACACAGTCTGCAGACAATGAGACGTCAGCAGTTGCCGGAGTTGGGGGCGGGGGGATGAGAAGGACGAGGAGTCGGGCAGCGGGGTGCTCAGGGCCGTGAGCCGATTCTGCGCGCTTCTGTCAGGGTGCCTGCAGGCCATTGGATGCTTGCCAGAGCCCAGAGAAGGCATGGCCCGAGAATGGACCCTAATGTCAGCCGTGGACTTGAGCTGACCGTGACATTGTCAGCATTGGTTCGTCAGCTATGATCCATGCACCACGTTACTGCAAGGTGTTAGTGATGGGGGAACCCATGGTGGGGGGAAGAGGGGAGATGGAAACGCTCCGTGTTTTCTGCTCAATTTTCTTATAAACCTAAAGTTGCTACATAGAGTCTATTTAAGCAATCATGTCTATCCCCAAACCTTCCAATGACATCCTTTGGCATTTGCAATAAAACCCTAACCCTTGCCTCACCCTTACAGAGGCAGATGGGATGCGTGCCCGTCCACCTGTCTGTCCCCTCTCCCCTCAGACTGCCCTTGCTGGCCCTCCCCCATCTCGCTGGCCTCTGTCAGGCCCTCCAGCTGACCCAGCTCCTCGTCACCTGAAGGTGTTTTCCGCCACCTCCTGGGGTCATTTCCTCCTCGTCTCTCAGGCCAAAGCTTGTGGCAAAAGCTTCCTAACCGTACCACCCAAAGGAGGTTTCTCCTGGAAATTCTGGCCTCCGGACCCTTTTTGTTCCATCCTCAGCGGCCTTTGAAAGCTGTTGCTATTTCGTTTATATGGTTATTCGCTCTGCTTGCTTAGGTGTTGTTCTCCCACTCTCCCTTCCTCCAGCGAAAGGCAGGAACGTGGAGGAGGCAGTGGCTGGTCCAGTTGACTGGCTGCCTCTCATGCCTGCGCTGTGTCTGGCGCACAGCAGATGTTCAGTCACCGACCAACCGAATGAACGGACGCGCGTTTACCGCCGACGACTGTGTCTGTTGGGCTCAGTGCAGGGAGTGAAGACCATTTTAGGTCTTTTCAGCTGAAAGTGTTCTAATGCACAGAGTTAGAATTGTGAAATTTGAAGAAGGGACAACAAATGAAACAACCATGATTCAGAGTTTCCATCCCTCCAGCCCGCCTTAGCCCCCCTCCCACCCCGGCCCCACGAATCCCAGCCCCAGCCCCCCACAGTGCCTTATGGCTCAGCCCGCCCTGCTCTCTGCGGCCCTGCCCCCTTTCGGTCAGCAGGCTGGCTGAGCGTCCGCCAGTCGCCAGTCGGCGTTGAGGCCGACTGGTTGGGGTTAGAGTCCCCACTCTGATGCTTACTGGCTGTACGGCCAGCCTCAGCTGTTTTTAACCTGTAATGTGGGGTGATTATGGGACTGATCTGAGGCTCTTGGGAGGATGGACTGAGATACGGCACGTAACGTGCCTGGCCAAGGAAAGGCCCCGCACCACCTTCTGTGCCAGGAAGGGCCACAGTGGAGAACATGAGAGGTCAGGACCCTGTCCCCGTGGAGGTCCTGTTCTTGTCATGGGTAGGTCTGCTAAGCTAGTTAGTAGAGCCTGGAGGAGAGAGGGCTGTAGGCACGGGACCAGGAGTGGGGGGCACTGGGGGTGGGGCAGCCACGTTAGCTAGGGCAGCCAGGGGAGGGAGTCCCTCGAGAGCTGAAGCTGAGAGAGGAGGGGGGAATGGGAACGAGTGCAGGTCTGCAGGGCTGGTCCCAGGGGGAGGGGCACATGCTAAGTGGGGCAGAAAAGGCGAGGAAGCAGATGGGCCAAAAGCCACCCGAAAGGCCATCTTGCAGCGAATCAGTTGTTATTTGGTACCGAAACAGCAGAAGTATCTGTCTTCACATGTTGCACCCCTCCCCCACTCCCTCCAGTTTCCTCCTCTCCACTAAGAGTTACGGGAAATCGTACTTGTATTTGATCCCTAAGAAGCTTCCTAACTTTATAACTGAGGTTCTGTACCAGTTACCTACTGTCGCCCAAACCTAGTGGCTTCGAGCACCGAGGAGCACTTACTGTCTTACACGTTTTTCTGGGCCAGGACCACGGCTTAGCTGTGGGTTCTGCCCGGGACTCTCACGTGGTTCCTGTCCCCTGGAGGTTTGCCTGGGGCTGGAGGACCCACTCCTCTGGCGGCGGGTGCACCCAGTGGCCCCATCTGGCAGGGGCCTCAGCTCCTCCCCACGGGGCCTCTGCACAGGAGTGCTCGTATGTCCTTACAATGTGGCAGCCGGTTCTCCCAGAGCACATGGCCCCAGAGAACAAGTCAGAAGCCCTGGTGCCTTTCGTGACTTCATCTCAGAAGTCCCAGACCCCACGGCGCTCCCCTGCTCATGCAGGCCAGTCGGGATTCAGCGGGAGGGGGCCCACGCCCAGGTGAGAACGCCAGGAGGCAAAGGGTCACTGGGGGCCACCTTGAGGCTGGTCACCGCAGGTGCTCACCCCATCAGATGTGTTGAGGTCACTTTCTCCCTGCGTGGGCCGGAACCAGTCAATACCTCTGGTCAGTGACAGCACCCCGAGGGGTGTCCCCAGCGAGGAGAGTCCTGGCTTGTCGTTCGGTCTCGATCATCTCGGTCTTGTTTTTTCTCATCTCAGACCTGTCTTCCTCACGTGGTGAGGTCTTTGCCGTTTAAAAATCGTCCTCTGTCTGAGACAGCCTGAGAGACCAGCCCGAGCTGGTTCGGGCCTCGAGACGACAAGATAGAAATTTATCATTAAAGTGGGAAGTAATGGGGATTCATTTGTCTGGCAAAAGCCTACGAAGCGCTCTGCTGCCAGACGCAAAATCTGCCGTGGGAAAACAGATGGGAATATTATGTAAACACCACACATGCCAAGAACAATCAGGAAAGGCAACTTGTCGCTGTTTAAGTGATTTTCTGAGGCAGTTTTTCATCGAGTCCATACAGAATGCCAAAACAAGCTGCAGGCGCGCGAGGCATCCGTCACCCTGTCTGCGTGTGCAGACACAGCCAGGAGCGAGGCGTGGCCATCGGAAGTGGCGCTGGGGCGCCAGTCAGCACTTTCCCAATCGGTGGCCACGGAAGGCGGTGCCCGGAACGGGAGTCCCCTCGGCCCTGCGCTGCGCACCACAGGGTCCTGTGCCCGAAACTGGCCGCGTGTCAGAGGGTGTCTGGCCTTCATGGTTTCAACACATTTGTAGCTTCAAGAAGGGCTTGGGGTTTGTGACCAAAGATAAAGTCTTTTTTTTTTTTTTTTTTATCAGACATTTCTTCATTGTTTTCTCAGACAGAGGAAAGGAGAGAAAGAAACATTGATGCGCGAGAGAAGCCTCGATCGGTTGTCTTCCGTACGTGCCCAGCCCGGGGATGGAACCCCCAACCTGGGATCGATGCTCCGACCAGCTGAGCCACGCTGGCCGGGGCGGTAGACTCATTTTTAAAAGCAGCACCCTCCCGATTAGCAAGGCTTTATCGAGGCAAGTGTGCCTTGGTAGTTGAGACTGGGGGCCGCCTTGCCGCGTGCGAGAAAGTGGCCTACACGCGTTGTGTTTGTAACATGCGGTCATGGGAAAGAAGCGATTTAATTTCCAGGGCACGTCCGCTGAACCCTATGCTGCGCAGGAAGAGGTGCTGATATGCTGCACCGTGAGCTGAATTTAAAATATTGGCTGTGTTCAGCTTTCATTAGGAGGTAACTCTCCATTTACCCTTGGAGGAGATGCCAGGGTCGTCAGCTTTACCAAAGGGGCCTGGACTTAGGCTGGTGGGGCCAGCTGGCCTTCTGAGGAGCTGACGCTTGAGCACAGCTCGGGGCATCAGTTAGTGTTGTCAGGGAGGGTGTCACATGATCCCCCGTCGGAGGGAGGGGGAGATGGAGGAGGGACCTGAACCCCAGCTCTGCCATTTGACCTGTGACACGGGTCTTCCCTGGACAGCAGTCGGCCACACGTCCCCAGGCCTACCTATTGTCAGCAAGTCGGATTTAGCTGTGAACTGGTCATACTTGGCAGAAGTGGCTCTGTTCAAAGTGATAGCGAGCGACCGGCCCAGTGCCTGACACACAGCCCTGTGATCGTGCGCACGACCCCGACGACCTCAACCCCCACGACAATAAAGGCTGGCCTCGGAGCCCCGGCTCTGCCATGGCCCTGGTATCAGCGCTGTGCCTGCACTAAGTCACTGCGTCCTCAGCCCACCTGGAGCAGCAGGCGGTTTCACTGTCCCGTTTTGCAGACGAGGCAGACGAGGCAGCGGAGGCCCAGAAAGGCTAAGCAACTTGCCCAGAACCACACGGCAGGAAGTGGCAGAGCCCACAGAGAGACAGGCCCCTGCCTTCATGCTTCCCCGTCTCTGTGCTTCTTCCCTCTGGGCCAGGGTTCACTTGGCTGCCCAAAGAAACTCCTCAGAGAGGCACCTGTGGGAGCCGGCAGGCGTGTCCCCTCTGGGTGGCGATGGGCCAGCATCTGTTTCCGTGTCTGTAGATCTCTGTGGGTGTCCAGCAGACAGTTTTTCCTGGATCCACTGCAGTGCCCCTCCGATGCCTCCGACGCAGGCATGACCACGACGTGTGTGCAGGGCTGTCTGTGGCAGCCTGACTTGGATGGCAAGCATAGGAGAGCGACCCAAATGCCCATCAGCGTGCTTGAATTAGGTCACCCAGTGAGGGCCGTGTGCAGAGCGCCGTGCGGCACTGCTCCAGAGAAGAGTGGGACGCTCTCTGTGTGCCGTGCCAGGGTGGCCGCTGGTGCACACGAAGGCCCACGGCAGCACACTGGGTGTGGCACAGCCGTGGTGCTGGGGAGAAATAGAAAGCCAGTGCACATATCTGCGGGAAACGTAAGCGGCCTTACGCTGGTTACCGAGAATTCAGGGACAGTGATCGGGTTGTCCCCAGGGAACAGAGCCAAGAAACAGGGCTCTGGGATCGGGGAGAGGCTTCCATTCCCCACATCGCCTCGTATGGCTTGGAGGTTTTACGCTGTACACTGTTAACAGACTAAGTGTGTGTGTGTGTGTGTGTGTGTGTAGAAGGTAAAACGTAGAAATAGCTCAGGGGCTCTGAGGGGTGCTCTTTAAGCACGTGGGTGGTTGGCGTTCCTCGAGAGAGCACGTTATGAACACAGGTGTGGGGTTCCCAGCGTCCCATTTTGATGAGCCGCCTGGTTTTCCTGCGAAGCGCCTTCCAAGGGCAGCCCGGCCTACATTCAGGTGACAACTGTCCTCAGAGGCTGCCAGCTCGGCCAAAGCCACTCGACTCGGCCACTTTGCAGCCCTCAGAGCCCTCTGGGAAGGGTCACTGTTCACTGTCATTACGGTTCCTGTCGCAATGGTGTCCTCCATCATTTAAAAAACATCCCCACCAGCCGCCACCCTCAAAGCCGACCTCAGTCTGTGCAGAAGGCAAGCACCAGCTGTGGCTCTGCATGACACCCCGAGCAGGGACCAATTCTAATGGCCCCTGCGGCCCGCCCAGTCTGGTTGCAGGTGGCCTTGGTGGACGCCCTTCCCTCTGGCCCACACCACAGTGCTCCTGGGAGGTGTTGGGATGGATGCGGGAAAGCATCGCCTTCAGGAAGGACCAGGTGCCCGGCCGGGTCTGGTTCCCCTTAGCACACGGAGCTGGACCAGGACTGCTGCTCGCCAGGAG
Organism: Macrotus californicus; assembly: GCA_007922815.1. Lineage (NCBI taxonomy): Eukaryota > Metazoa > Chordata > Mammalia > Chiroptera > Phyllostomidae > Macrotus > Macrotus californicus. The sequence continues at coordinate 378,719 of VMDR010000063.1, forward strand.
CTGGGCCCCTCCGTGCCCTCCCAGCTTCTTCTTCCTTGTCCCTGTCCTCGCATTTCATTACCTTTCTGGACTCAGCAGTCTTCACAGAGCTGGGGCACCGTGCCGAACACACCTCGGACATCCCATCGGGGTGCCCACAAAGGAACCCTGAGAGGCGGGTTGCGTTAACCAGCGTTTGCCTCACAGAAACCAGAGAACTGCAGAGAAGGCAGAGAACCTGACCAGGGTTGCACGGCTAGAGAGGAGGGAGTGGGGTCAAGTTTAAACCTAGACCCCTGGGCCCCACCCCTCTGCGGGCTCAACCCTAAACAAGCCCAAGAAGACACCACTCCTGGGTCCATGGGGACTCTCCTCTCAGCCCAGATGTGCCCTCCAAACTCAGTCGAAGGTCACAGGCAGCCTCCGCCCATCAGTGAGACTGCAGGCTCTGTGAGGACGGGCCCCTGGCACCCCCGCAGCGTGTGGTGCCAAGAGGAAGCTCACTGAGTATTTTGGAAGGAGCGGAGGGAGGGAGGCCACGAGGCAGAGGAGCTTGGCCGTTTCCCAAAGCTCGTTTCCTCTCTCCGCGGTGCGGATTGGTTGCCGTGACACAACTACCCAGCCTGCTGTGCCACCAGCTGTCGTCAGGTGACTACCTCTCCCCAAAGAGACAGGAGCACACGGGACCGAGGCTTCTAAGAAGTGGTGTGGCCCCTCCCCGCCTCTCTCCTGGGCTCCAGGGTGACTGTGTCAGAGCCATCTGCCCCAGGAATGGCCACTTTGGCTGTTACACAGGAGAGAAGCGGAGGCTGGGGAATGCTCTTCCCGGGTGCCTTCGGGCAAGGCAGCACGATCCCCCGGGGTGGCTCTCTCTGGAAGGGTGCGCGTGACACCGGCAGGGCTTCTGGCCAGGGAACACAGATGTGAAAGGTGCACGCCATCCCGTTTGACCCTCACCACAGCCTCAGGAGGAAGGCCCTCTCATTGCTGTTGCTCCATTATGCAGATGGAGATATTGAGGCTGAGAAAGGTGGAAGGGTTTCCCTAGGCACCCAGAGGTCGAAAGGGGCAGAGTCTGAACTCAGGCCCATCTGATTCCAGAGCTGTACCTGTAATCACTGCATGACCCCACCTGCCTTGTAGGGAGCCTGTGGAGGGAAGAGCGAAGAGCCATGTGACACCTTGGAGCACCTCGACATTCCCGCATGGGAGCTCGCCTGGCCTGTCTCCAGGTGCAGCACCTCAGAGCAGCTGGTCTGAGGGGGGCCCCACACAGGTGTTGCAGGCAGAGCAGAGGCCTGGTAGGCGGAGCAAGCCCGGGGCACAGAGAAGGCCAGCGTGGCTGGCACTGTGTGAGCCTGGAGGAAGCAAGGACGCCAGAGTGGAGAGGCGACAGGACACTTCACCACTGTCCTTTTCAGCCCCTCGGTGCCCCCCCTGGCACTTGCCCCAACTCCCGCCCCAGGTGCACCCCACCCTGGGGACCACTCGTGCAGCCGGGAGCATCAGGTGGCTTGAGTGTCTGGGCTCCTCCCTCCTTCCTGAGCCCGAAAAGCTGCTGAATATTCTTCAAAGCTCTTCACCTGTGCCGACAAATTTAATCCTAACAATAACCCTCTGCAGTAGAAACTATTATTGTTACTGACCACATTTAACAAATGAGGGGACTGACTCCGAGAGGCTAAGTGACTTGTCCAGGGCCGCACAGCTAGACAATGGAAGAATGGGAATTTGACCCAGGGCAATCCGACCCCTGCAAGACAGGGCTTGTGCTTTGTAAGCCCTTCTGAGTCTAAGGTGACAGGCAGATTTAACGTGAGATTTCCATTGCACTTGACTGTACACTCCTGCTCCCCTCCAGCGCCCCAGGCACGCCCCCTGCCCCTGGGCCCTTAGAGCAGGCTGCTCATCTGCAGCCCCAGGACCCATCCTGATCTCCTGTACCCGCCTCCAGAATCGTTTCACATGCCCGGCTACACCCGGTGTGTCTGCCCATGCCTGTCACCCTGCTGCAGCAGCAGAACCGCGTAGCTGTGACAGCACAAGACCGTGTGGCTCCCAAAGCTGAAAATACTTGCTCTCTGGCCCCTCACTGAAAAGGCTCGCCCCCAGCTTCTCCGTCTGTAGGGGGTGACTCTGAAAGGGCACCTTGAGGACTCAGGGCCCTGCCCAGGGTATGGCACAAAGCAGGCCCTCAACGCAGGTGGTTAATCCTGCCCAGCCTCGGCCTGGAACCAGTGTCCCCTCCCCATGGGGAGACGGCAGGACCCTGGGGGCAAAAGCCCCTTCTGTATAAGTTGCCAAGAGTTGCCAGACTTACAAAAATATATATAAGGCACTGCTTAAATTAGAATTTCAGGTAAATAACCAATAAGTTTTTAGTACAAGTATACCCCAAATATTACATGGGACAAACCATACTTATATTAAAAATTATTCTGATAAAATTCTGAAGTTACCATTATAATATTCTAAGTTCCAAATTTATGATGCCAAAATCTTTAGTTACAGTATGTCCCAAAATATTGCTCTAAAAATTTATTTGTCGTTCCTCTGAAATTCCAGCTTAGCTGGTGTCTTCTGTTTTGTTTGGAGACACCGAGAGGGAGTGCATTGGGAGGCGGAGGGAGGAGGCTTACAGCTGTAGGGACCTCGTGACTGCTGGACATTCCCATGGCAGGGCTGTCCCTGTGGCGGATGAGGGACTCGTACCCACAGGGTCTCCAAGTGCCCTTCCTGGAGTGGTTTGAAAGCAGGAAGTCCTCCCGGGGCAAAGGTGAGCTTCTCCCCAAGGGGACGCCCCAACACGTAACCCTGGGTCTGTAGTTTTAATAGCCGGAAACAATTCACAGGTTAAAAGTGAGTTGGAGTTTTTAAATTGCTGTGGCTGCTCACTCAGTTTTGTTTTGATGCTTCACAAACTGGATCTGGTTTTGTAATCTAGGCTGCTTTGCCGCTGGGTCCTCTCTCTCTCTCTCTCTCCCCCCAGCTCACTCTCCCAGGCTCGTCCTGTCTCTCTCAGTTATGTGCTTGCTCAGGGAATGGGCTGGAGAGAAAATGCCTCTTGACAGGTGACAGGACGGAACCAACATCACGCGGGTTTTGGGGCGGTAATTCACGTGGCAGAGGGAGGGGCAGTGAGGCTTAGCAACAAGACGGAAACGGAGTCGAGATGGAGGCGTGGGTGCAGCAAAGGGGGCCGGACCAGGGTTTCTGCTCTCCTTGGATTTTGGAAATAATGACTAGGGGCCATTCTTCTCCGAATCAGGGCACAGTGCTCTGCAGAACTGGCACCAGCTCCCGAACCGGCCTGAGCAGGCCAGCTCTGCCACTCGAAGCTTTGGGAGGCCGGGCTTTGTTGGCTTCACTTGGGCAGACTTGCAGGGTGAGGGTTAGAGCAAGTGCCCAGCCCCACTCCTTACTGCACAGACCCCAAGGCTGACAGTGGTCCTGTGACTTGCTCAAGGTCACACAGCTGATGAGAGGCTGAGCTGGGAGCTGGTGGGACCCCAGTGGGGCAGACCCCCACCCCTGTGCCCTCGTCAACTATTCTGTCCTGTAAAAATCTTGCCTATTTTAACCTTTGTGTTCTCTGCCTGCTCAGAAATCCTCCAGCTCTTCTGGTGACACCTCGGGACTCTGTGGATCTGTGGGAAGCTCGTGTACAGATTGGAGGGACGAACAGGGGCAGTGCTGGGGGAGCCAGGACCTGGTGCACGGGTGGCACCCAGGGCTCCTCGCTGGGCTCCTGACCGCTGCTGAAGCACTTAGCCCTGGTGCGGCGTGATCCTAACCTTTATTTACAACACTTAGTGCCAAGAAGGGAAAATATCTGGTAGGTGCTCAGTAAGTGGTAGCTTAGAACATGTCCATGGTGGGGGGGCTCCTCTAGGGGGTGCGTCCATGGACCTCCCAGCAGCCAGACCGTAAGGGCTGCTTTGAGGACAAAGTGAATGAGTTTGTGCTGTGCCCCTAGCATGGCGTCCAGTATTCATTCAGTAAACACTGGGTGAGCACCTACTGTGCCCCAGCACTGCACCCAGAGCTGCAGCCCAGAACAAAGCAGGCTGAGCCCCTCCTGGTGGGAGACAGTCACAGGCAGATTGGAAGTGAAGTGTGGTGTGTCCGGTGGTCCCCCGCAGACACTGCAGCCCAGTGCCCAGTGGGTGGAGGACTCTCCTCAAGCATTTGGCCACTCCAGGCCTTGGTTTTCTCACCTGTAAGAGCGTGATAAGAGAAGCCACTTCATGGGGTCAGTGGGGTGTTAGATGAGTGGCCGGTGGGAGCCCCTGGACTTGCAGTTGGTGAGGGCCAGCTGTTACTACTAGGACAAACAGAGCAGGGTAGAGAGGGTGGGAAAGCTTCTTGGGGGAGGTGGTAAGAGGGAAGGAGGGTGCCATGTGGGTATTTGGGGGGAGGTGGCTCTGGGGGGAGAAGGAAGACCTCATGCAAAAGCCCTGAAGGAGATCACGGTTGTCAGGTTCAAGTTCAAGGTCAGGAATGGTGCTTCTCAAGAGCACAATGAGACGGGGAAAGGGCAGACAGTGAGGAGGCGCTCTGTCGGCCTTGCATTCTGTGCCATGAGGGACGGGAAGCTCCTGGAGGTTTTGAGCAGGTGTGACAGGACCTGGGGCACTTGGAGAGGTTGGAGGAGGCATGTGGCGGGGAGGGGGCGGGCAGGGCAGAAGCAGGCAGCCCAGCTGGGAGGCCACAGGGTCCAGATGAGAAGTGTGGGTGGTTTGGGAAGGGGTGAGGATGAGAGGTGGTCAGACCTGGCATCCACTCTGAAGATCAGGCCAAGACCGTCTACTGACAGACAGGATGAGCATATGGGAGGGCGAAGTCAATGGCGACTCAGAGATTTGGCCTAACGAGGTGAGAGTGGAGCCACCTGGGCAGGGCAAGGAGTGGACGCATCGAGGTGGTGATTGTCCTTGCTGAGCTTCCTGTATGAGCCATGCCTCCTCCTTCAAGCCCCAGCTCACTGGGTGTTGGGTCAGCCTCAGGAAGGCAAAGGCTTTTAGTCTCACACACAGCAAGCTGGGGTAAGTAGGACTCACGCCCTACAGGAGGAAGTCACTCTGTCCATACCCACAGACGGCTCTGCTTTCTTGGAAAGCATTAAAAGCTATCAGTTGTCCAAGACTGGGTCCTTGAGCCTTCTGACTTTGTAAATACCAGCTTCAATAGTTCGTCAAGTTGTGCCTCTTCCAAAGCAATTTGGGAAGTGGCTCGTTTGCCAACCTGTTCATACTTAATAGATTCCAAGGACAACCCTAACAGGGTGTTTGGAGTTTTCCAAACACACGTGGCCCTCTCTGGATGGCGCTTACTGAGAGCTGGCGTGTGTCTAAAGTGTGCATTAGGTGCACACACAGGTGTGTGTAAATCCACTGGTTATTTTGTTTAGTTTTTTAAAAAGATTTTATTTATTTATTTTTAGAGAGAGGGGAAGGGAGAGAGAAAGAGAAGGAGAGAAACATCCATGTGCAAGAGATGTGATTGGTTGCCTCGTGTACGCCCCCAGCTGGAGCTCTGGCCTGCAACCCAGGCCTGTGGCCTGACTGGGAATCGAGTGAGCAACCTTTCGGTTCGCAGGCCGGCACTCAGTCCACTGAGCCACACCAGCCAGGGCTCCATCAGGTATTTTGTAGTGCCCTCTCCACACCCAGGTTGGTTGAGCTTAAGTTTCCTAAACATTTTCTAAACCACGGGACAACAATAAAAGGCAACTGACAACAACACCAAAAAGTTCTCAGAAAGTAGAGAAACCTTTGTACCTATAAACTGAGGCCACGAGGGAGGGTGGGGCGTGGAAGGAGGCGCACACCTTGGACAGCATCTCTTGCTAGCCACTCTTCCACACCCTTACCGGTCCACTCCAAGACCCACGGCAACCTGCAAGGGCCCTGCTTTTACCGTCACCAGCTGAGGTGCGTGCGCATCAGGGCAAGAATTTTTTCTCCTACGCCACACGCATTCCCCATAAAATCCTTTCCGACTCCCCAGGCCCATTTGATAGCACGGAAGTCCCTGTTCCTAGAATCTCTGCACAACATCCCACTGAAGTTCAAAACTCATCTCCCGTCATTTATAATCATTTGGCAAGTTTCATTTAAAAAGAAAATCCATTTAGTGAAATATTTCCGTTTAAATACCAGCACATTAGATTTGCAAAAATGTACCCATCTTGAATATATTTAAGCAAAAATCAATAAAGGTTAATAGCATATTGCTAGAGCATTGCAATGACAGAAAGCCAAATAATTCCTTTTGTAATTGAATAGTGTCGCTGGAGTGTGAGAGGGAATCAGCAGTGACAGCCCTACCGTATCTTTTCAAATGGTGTGTGAAATTCAACCATTGGGCTGTGATAGCCACATACAATTCACATTTGACTAATTAGGTGCAATTTTCCATTTTTTAATAGCAAAGGGGGATGGCAAGGCAATTTTGAGAGGGTCGGGGCCGAAAAGGACGGGGGGGAATCTTGTAAGGATAGCGAAGTCTCTAACAACAATGTAATTTTTAAAAAGGATTTAATTGGAACCTATTAGGAAACAAGCCAGCTGGTCTGAAGGACAAGATTAAAAATATTTCATTAATGCACACGTGACTTTGGGCATGGAAGCTGGAGGAATTTATTCTTTTCCTGAGCTGCTTGCTGCCCAGAACGTTCTCCAAAGGCAAGGGGACTGACACACTGTTCGGGCTCAAGAGCTTTGTCTCTCTTTCCGGTCTGTTACAGATTCCCCTCCCCCCCAGCGGTGATGGATATCTGTCCTGTTGTTGACCATCCATTTTCCCTCTGCCTTGTCAGCACCTGAGTGTTCTTGGAGAGACCACACCTCCTCTGTTCTTAGCCTTGAATTTGGAGTGAATTTGGAGTGAGCCCCATCACCGGGCTCAGGCTGGGCCCTGATTGGCTAGACCAGTTCCACAGCCAAGACCCAGAGACTGGCTCTGTGAATGAGCACATTGCCAAATTCACTTCCCAAAGATCTGACAGACACACTTGTCCTTGTTCCGTGAGCTGAGGGAACCTGGGAGCAGTGACACCCCAGGAACAGCAAACACACGTAGAGGACGGGTCTCAATTCCTAACATCATTCTCGAATGACAGGATCCAGGGCTCCCTGGGGAGATGGCTGAGCCCAGGGCTGGAGTGGGAACCAGATACCACATGCCCGTGCCCGTGCCCAAAGGACCTTGTAATGCCGGGAAGTAAGGAGCCGATTAGAAAACAACACCCCAATAACGGGGCACGTGAAAGAGACACAGGAGCCAACTGCAAGAGGTCCCAGTGGCCAAAGCTGGCGCAATTTGACAGGAAAGTCCGGCGGTGTCAGATTACAGCCCAAAGTGTAAGGTACATAAGCACGTAGGATCCACATAAATAAATAAATAATGGATAGATAAATCAAGATAGACAAATTTCTCACGTAGACAAATTACAATTTATGTAGAGACCCCACCCTCAGTGAAGGGGAGTGTGACCTACCCCCAACTTCCCAAGTGCAGGCTGCACTTAATGACTTTCTTCCAAAGGGCATGATGTGGGAAGGGAGAGTCACCTCCTGGTGGAGAGAGCTGGCCGACCCGACCTCAGCTGGGTGACCCAGGTCCACATCTGCGGTGACGTCACGGTGACAGCAAGTATACTGGACGTGATGTGATGAGAAGGGCGCTCTGCCTCTGGGTCTTCCTCCCTCAAACCCGCGACCCCAGGGTGTGCGCGATGCACCCGATTCTGTCTGGCTCCAGGGCTTCTTGCTTCTCTGTACCCGCCTGCCCCGGCACAGCCTTCCAGCATGTTCTTAGAGGGAGAGTCTTCTTGCCTGAGTGGCTCACAACACCCTAGACCCTCCCGAACCCTTCGACACAGTCCTTATGAAGAGCATCTAGAGGTGGTGGAAATTCAGGCCGCTCATAGCTGGAGGAAGCCCTGAGTCGTCTCTTAAGCTGCGGAGGGAGAGAAGGGTCTTGCTAAGGCTGTCGGTCTTTTGTGAGAGGTGTGACTTTCAGTTGGAGACTTTACCAGCTCCTTCAAGTCCTTTAATTCAGCTGCGCAGGATTCCAAGAGGTTTTATCCAAGGTCACTTTCATCCCCCTAACCTCCTGGTGCACAAAGTCCTACACTCCAGTTTTCCCAGTTTTATTATTTCTAACTCACATGACCTCCTGCTTTGAAGGAACCCATCCATCCACACATTCATGCATCCACCCAGTAGACCTTTGATGAGTGTCTCCTGTGTGCCAGGCACTGTCCTGGGGCTGGGACTGTCTTGGCTACACCTCGGTGTTGCTCTCTTACGGGCTCTGCTCTGAAAAGTGCCTCCCGAATGTGCAAAACGGCAGGTCAGCTTTTGTTCGGACACTGTCAGAGATCACGGGGTCGGATGGGCTGGAAAGGCCCGGGAGAGCCCTTGTTTTGGGGTCGGGTGAACTTGAACCAGATTGGGGGGGTCCTTATGTCCACTCTGAGGTATAGTTGTCACCATTTAACGAAGGAAGAAAGGGAGGTTCAGGTGGACAAGTGGCTTGGGTGTATTCTCCCATTTGTCAAGCAGCAGGTAGCCATGTCCCAGGAGAGTCTGGGACAGTCGCCCTTTCTGCCCCCTCTCGGAAGTGGGCACCAAGAGGGGGAAGGTTTGTTCTGGGTGCCGTCAAGATAGGAAGAAGGTGCTTGAATATCTGTTTCTCCTGGGTGATTTATTGACGATGGGACAAATGTTTGTTGAATGACCGCAGGGGACAATGGAGCCACCATCCTCCCTGTGGAGGTTGGGCTGCAGACCTCGTAGACCAGAGAGGGGAGGGAGGGGAAGGGGGCAGATGGGCAGAGGGAGACAGGCAAGACCCCGTCCTCCTGATGTCTGGGTTTCTCAAGTCCCCTAGGCCAGGGGCCCTCACGGCCCTAACGAAAGTAGGAAAGAGCTGACAACAACAGTGAGCGTTTGTGGAGATCGTGTTCTGTTCCCGACTGCCCGTGAGCCCGTACAGCAAGACTGCAGTTTCAAATAAGGAAACAGCTCAGACAGGAGTGCTAAGTAAATGTAAGAAGGTGGAGGGGAGGAAACACGCCCTGCCCTCCACTCTCAGAGGCTGCAGCCAGCAGGACGCCGAAGCGTGTGAGCTGGTTAACAGCATCAGGTCTGAGGTCAGACAGCCCTGAATTCCAATCCTGATACCTCCACTAACTAGTTACAGGGTCTTGGAAAAATAATGCTGCCACTTCCCCATCTACCCACTCATCTGTCCACTCATTCACCCATCCTTTCATCCATCCATCCATCCATCCATCCATCCATCCATCCATCAACAAATACAAACTGAACACCTACTACGCACTGGGCATTTGAGAACTAAAGCCAACAGCATTCCCGGTGTCTGTATTAAATAGCACAGAGGCCAAGCAGGACGATCGGAGGCGCTCACCGCAGGAGGTGTGAGCTCCTGGGAGGTAGGACCGTCAGCTGACTAACTGGCTTCCTTATCGGGCGGTTTTCCTGTAAAGCAGGGGTGTCCAACCCGCAGCCCAGGATGGCTGTGAATGCGGCCCAACACAAAATTGTAAATTTACTGAAAATGTTGCGAGATTTTTTTGTTTTCATTAGTGTTTTTGAATTTGATGTGTGGTCCAATACAACTCTTCCAGTGCAGCCCAGAGAAGCCGAAAACTTGGACGCCCTGCCCAGTGTCTGTGGTTGGCAGACCAGGGCCCCCCGATGTCTGCATCCTGGTCCCTGGAACCTGTGAACAGGTTTCTTTTCCCTGCAGAAGGAGCTTGGCGGGTATGAGTGAGTGAAGGTTTCTGAGATGGGGAGAGTAGCCTGGATGCTCCAGGTGGGCCCCATTTACTCACAAGGGTCTTTCTAGGGAAAGAGGGAGGCAGGAGAGGTGTCAGAGAGCAATATGGGAAAGGCCCCGCCGGCCCCCGCCTGCCTTAAAGCCGGAGGAAGGGGCCCTGAGCTGAGGACTGCGGGCAGCCCTGGAAGCTGAAGGCAGAGAACAAATCCCCCCACAGCCCCCAAGGGGATGCATCCTGGCCTCAGTTTTAGTCTGGTGAGAGCCCTTCAGATTTTGACCTCTAAAACTCTAACTTTTGGGCGTCTCTGGGCCACACATTAATTACACAAATACTAATGAAAACTAATGAGAAAGAAAAAGGTTTTAAGTAAATTTAAGTAAGATTTTGTGTTGGGCCACGGGTTGGGCGCCCCTGCGAGGTGACGCTTTTGCGTGGATTGAAGGTGCCACGTTCGTGGTGACTGGTCGCAGCAGCAACAGGAGATGCATACAAGTCAGGGTAGCCAGTATCTGTGGCCTTGCAGGTCATGTGTTCTCGACCACAACCTCTCAACTCTGTCATTGTCGGTAAATGAATGAGTGTGGCTGGGTCTGGCCCGTGGGCCGTGATCTCTGACTCCCCCCCTAAGATGTTAACTAGGGGATTTATAACAGCAGCTTCACAACGTTGTTCTGTGAGCACCGAACCAAGTAATGCGTATAAAGCACCCCGTAAATGTCCATTATTATGACGGTGATTTCTGTCATGGTTGTTGTGGTGGCTGTATGAGGAGGGAGACACTTGATTTTTCCTGCCCATCAGAACACGGTGAGGACAGCCAGGGACCGTCTGTCTGTCCAGCATCTCTGGCTAGAGAAGGGCGCCCTTCTCTAGGAGCTCACAGGCACCACGTGAGAGGGGCAAACAGCGTGGGGAGGGAGAAGAAGCGGGCAGAACTGTCTTTGCTGGAAAGTGACACTCTGGAACAGAGAGGGTATAACACAGGCGCCTGAGTCAGGATCATCCTCGCTTTGAGTGGCGTGGGTCAGCCTGGCACCGTTTTCCCATCCTGGCATTGACATATTTTATTACTAATTGCTTCTTCAAACCTCATCAATGATCTTTTGCACTTTCCGCAAAGAAATGTTGAAAGCTTTTAATGAAGAAATTAATTATGTCTAGTCTTGAATGCAAATTAGGCTAATTAATTGTAGCATCGATACCCTCTCCCGGCACAGAATATGAGAACTGGCATGATGCATATTTATAAGGTGCGGTGCATTTTGACAGGTGCCTGCAGCTTGTGATGAAAGGTGCCCAGGGTGTCTGAAGGGACGCTTTCCCCCTGACAGATAAATGTGGCTGCGTTTCGTGAGAAGTTCAGTGTGGTTGTCAACAGCAGTGACTTTGGAATGTTGAGACGTGAGGACTTGGGGCACAAAGTGGGTCTTCCCCTGAATGGAAACTTGAGTGGCAGCGACAGGAAGTGGACTGAGTGTTTTCTCGGAAACTCTGTCGGAGAGTCCTGGGCTCCCACCACGCAGTTCTCCAAGGGCCATGTCCATCGGGGCCGGATGACTGAGTGGTTGGGATTGGCCTCTTCTCAACTGCGTTTTGTCCCATGCATGAGGACAGAGAGGGGACGTCTGTGTGGCAGTGGCTTGGCCACGGGCAGTGTTCTGTTTCACAGAAACGGCTACATAAGGCTTCCTCTGAGGGGGGAAACGGCTGCGGTGTTTCACCCCCTCTCTGGTCAGGAGAAGAAGCTCTTGTGTTGTCCACCCTTTGGACCTTGGCTTGGGCCATGGGACCTGCTTGGATCCATGGGACTTCATCAAACATGATAGAAGCAGAAGACTGAAAAGTACTTCTGTCCTGGGTTTGCTGTCCCTGCCCCTGCTGGAAACCCTCCTGCCACGGCGAGAACAAGCACATGGTGACAGGCCCAGTCATCTAGACATGACCCAGACCGGTGAGTGAGGCCTTTCCAGACCAGCCAGCCCCCACTGAGCCAGCCCAGACCAGAAGACAGTGCAGCCAACCCACAGAGTCATGGAAAGTTTAAAGAGCATGTTTGCTGTTCTACCCACTAAGCTTGGGGTGATTTGTTACGCAGCAGAGGCTAGCAAACCGATGTAAGTCAGCACCAAAATTTCAGAGCACCTTCTTCCTACTTTTCGGGGAGGTAGGTATTAAGGCCCTTGCTCATGAGTGACAGGTACTGCTTCCTAGGTGGCCTTTCACAGATAAAGACCAGTCTTTGGGGGATGGCAGACAGTAAAGGGGTAAATGAGTCAACATTTCGTTACAGATGGAAGGAAGTGATTTGGACAAAGAGCAAGGGAGGCTGTTGCTCTGAGTATGTGGGACAGACTTGCTGCGTCCTAAGAGCCATCTCCATCCTCTGTCTTCTTTCTTCCTGGCCAGGCCCTAGAGGCCGAGGTAGAGGCTGATGGCACCAGAGCTCATCTCCCCGCCTTCTTTGCAGCCAGGTGTGGGCATGGGACCCAGACAGGCCAATATGCTGCAGGTAGCCTTACAAAGGTTTCCCCACTGCCTCCGGAAAAAGTGACCCATCCTCTCTGATGGTGTGGTTCTGTCCTGTCGTAGGCAGACTTCCCACATGGCCCTGCCATTTCCTGCCCTGATCCCCGGGACGGAGAATATGCTGAGACACCACTCCTGAGGGTATGTTACTTTAAATGGCAAAAGGGACTTGCAATGCAATGAAAGCTGCCAGTCAGTTGACTTTGAGTTAGTCAGGAGGCACTTACCTGGGTGGGTTCAGTCTGATCACACAGGCCCCTTAATAGCAGAGGGTTTTCTCCAGTCTGGCCAAACTCGGCGTGCTGAGGGGAGGGCCCATCTCTTCCCTTTGGGAAGGGACCTCACGAAGTCACGAGGATTGGTAAGAGAGGTTGGGTGGTCGTCTGCAGAAGCCTCAGGGGACAGTGAGGGGACAGGAACAGATGTGAGATGAAGACAGAGGGGAGGGAACCTGTGCCCTCCTGGGCTGCACCCCAGCCGTTGGCGTCTTCCGGAACCACCACGTCCTTACAGTCTGTTCTCTCTTTTGCTGCGGCCGAGGTTGGCTCCAGTTCCTTGTGGGGAAAGCGCTACATCCACAGGGCGCCCTTCAGCATCCAGGGGGAGGGCGTGGATGGCTAAGTTAGTCCCCGCCTCCTGCTCGGCCCAGTCTGCATCCCGGTCCGCACCTCCTGGTTCCAGCCAGCCTCGCCCCCACACACTTGGAGGCCCTAGACCACGGCCACTCAAAGTGCGGTTGGAAGTTTCAGTGCCCTCCTGTGAGGTGCTGGTTACTTGTCTGGGAGGAATTTGGGGTGCGTGCTGAGAAACAGCTACAGCCAATGGACCTCACCTCACATCCGAACGTCTCCTCGATCAGCAACCACTGTCGCTGAGCAGAGTGCAGACAGCGGTGGGGTTGGGGTCCATGGGGTGCATGCTGGGTCCTCATCACGCACAGTAGGACCACGTGTTGGCCTGCAGTGTGCTGACAAATACAAAAGGCAATCCGTCACCACCGGTGGCTTGTGAAGCACTGCCCCAGGCTCGGGCGTGACAGGGCTTTCCTGGCAGGTGACCCGTTTGAGGCAGCCTCTTGAGTGCAAACTAGTTTTCCGTCCTGGAGTACATGAAAGCGTGTCCCTGATTTCCTCATTTCCTGTGGGGGGGGCCGCTTCCTTAAGACCCCGAGCCAGATGGAGAAGCCTCAGGTACAGCCATTTCTGCCCCAGTTTCCTTGGAAGATGGCGCGTGAAGTGTCAGAAGGAAGAGGTTACCTGGCCCTCACCTCCGAGATCTTGTTCTTTGCTGCCAGGTGAGCCTGGAAAAGGGGGCCCTGTTAACACAAGAGACACCACTCAGCGTGTCTCGCTATGGAGACCAGGGACGGGAATGGCGATGAAGCCAGACCGAGAACACTGAATGGGGACCCATGGAGTCACTCAAAGGCTGTTTCGGTTTCGAGGGGAATGCAAGTCAGAGCTGCCAACTGAAGGGCTTGTCTCAGGCCGCGGTCTGAGCCAGGGCTGCTCCCCGATAATGACCTGGTCCCTTGACCTCTGGCACTCACTCACCTTGTCAGGTGACTAATGTGGCTGCTGTGACCAAGGCCCAAGTGACAGTGGCTGAGGCTGCATAGAAACTTGTTTCTCTTTGTGTCTCAGTGTAGTCGTTCATGCTGATGGCTAACTGAGGCAGAAACCTGGGCTCCTCTCCTTCTCTCTTCCATCCTCAGGAGGAGGCGTGGGTTTCAGAGTCTCTACTGGGGGCAGGGGATGTGCTCTGCAGGACCAGAGTGCAGTCACAGAAAGACCAGCCACCAGCAGTGAGCACAGTGGGTGGGCACGCGTGAGAGCCGGCCAAGGAGCTGCCAGGAGGAGCACCTGTTGGGGTAGGACCCTGTGGGGTCAGACAGCAATGATAACTAACCAAGGGCCCATGTAAGATGACAAAGGACAGTTCACTCCTGGCTCCGCTGCCCAGGAAACAATGGGAAGCAGCGGGGTCGGGGGTGAACACGCATGCCCGTTGGGGCTCCTCGATTCGGGCGCTGTTGGCATTTGGGATACATGGTCTTTGTTCCCGGTGGGGGCTCCCACGGTCTCAAAGGATGTTTGGCAGCATCCCTGGCCTCTCCCCACTAGATGCCAATAGCACCCTCCCCCCAGTGTGTGACAAACAAAAATGTCCCCAGACACTGCAAATGTCCCCAGAGGGTGGAACAGCCCCAGCTGAGAAACACGGGTCTCAGGAGCAGCCAGCATGCGGTGTCAGCTGTAGTGGCCCTGTGGGAGGCAGGCCCAGAGCTCCTCAGCCTTCCAGTTCTTCCGAGCACCTCTTTGTACTTAATATTGGCAACTAATTCGTTTTTTACAAAGGACCAATGCCTCGTGGAAGAGACAAAACTGCCCCCAGGCCCTAGTTTGCAACTTTTGAGGTAACAACAGTCTCTTACAAGCACCGAGTGGTGGGTTTATTCTCACATTCCCCGAAGGACCTGCTTTACGGAACCTTCCACCGAGGAGGAGTGGTGTGTTCAGTATTTGTTGGATGAGTGAACAAAGGAATTTCACAGTTGGTTGTGCTAATCCCGGTGTGTCCCTCTCTCTCAAGCCCCTAATTTTTATCTGGCAGCAAACCCCTGATCTTTCTGATCAGTCAAGGCCCATTTTCCCCTCCTTCCTGTCCCCTCCAGGGATTTAAGAATTCAAAAAAATCACCTGACCTCACACAAACCTGATGCCACACAGCTGCCAGCCTCTGCCCCCATTGGGACCAGCCCTTCAGAGACAGAGAGCCAACCACGCTCACACCCACCCCCCTCCGCCTCCTGGACCCGTCTCCCCTTTTAGAGAGAAAGGCAAGGCCGTGTGTGGGAACTGCTGTTAGCTTTGTGGGGGTCCGGACGATGAGTTTATGTTGAAAATGTTCTGCTCTGGATGAAAGTAAACAAAACAAAACCTTGTTCCTTAGAATTAACATCAATATTTATTTTTCACACTGCTGGCATTTTGGACAGCCCCGTGTGCTGTGTCCTTGCAGGAAGGCCCCTGGTAATGGACCACTCACCGTGATGGCTCATTTGCACACTTGCCCCTGGGCCCCTTCTCTTCGTGGCTGGTGCTCCTGACAGGCTCTGCCTCTTGTTTCGTGCTTCAGTGACACCGTGCAGGCTCAGGGACCCAGCCTCCAACGGCGGTGTCTGGCCAGTGCCCCTGCTGCCTGCCTGGACTCGAGCTGGCAGCACGCCGTAGGACGTGTGGGCCGTGGCAGCACGCATGGTGGAGATGAGCGCGCACCTGTATCAGGGGCGTCCTTCGGGTGACGCCGTCAACACGGGGAAGGGCAGGTGGCATTGTTACCCTACACTCCCTTCCAGGGCCGGTCATCCGGCCACACGGGCGGCCTTCAGGGCCCGGGCTCTGCTGTCACCAGCATCGTGACTTTGGGCAAGATGGTGCCTCTCTGGGTGTGGCCCCCAGTCAGAGAAGCACACGTCTGTACGCAGCGTGACGTGCTAAGACAGCTTCTCCAAGGCCACGTGCCAGCATGGAGCGGCGAGTGTGAGAGGTGCTTCTTGGGTTCTTGTGACCTGGCCCCACCCCCTCCCCCCAGCCCGCCCTGCCTCACAGGAAGGCCTGGAGCTGGGGAAGGGGCTTTCCACACGCCCCTCTCTGTGGAAGATTCTTTTTTCTGACCTCAGGGTGTATGACCTGGGTAGTCGCACACCATCCTCACGCCACAAAGCCCAGAAGGGCCGGTGCTAGGTTTGATGCTCTGCTGTTGCTGTCTCGAAATTCTCAATAATTAAAAAAAACATTCCTTGGTTCATTGCCCCTCCTGGCTCTCCAAAGCCAGCAGCGTAGCACGTTCAGGGTCACACTGGCTGCTTTTGCGCAGTCAGATCCCCCTACGTCCCTCTGACAAGGGCACGTGTGGCTGCATTCAGGGCCCAGGCAGATGAGCCGGGATAACCTTCCGATCAAGCCCCTTTTGCCGCGTCAGGACCACCTTCACAGGCCCCAGGGATCCGTGCTCCATATTTTGGGGGCCATCCCTCAGCCCATCGCAGCTGCCCTCAAATGCGCATCCCCCCAGACGGGGTCCTCACTGTGCAGATGTGTGGTGGCCTGCAAAAGGGTCACCACAGCCACAGGGTCTTGTGTCCTGTCGGAGGCAGGAGGTCCCCCTCGAGGACTCAGCAACCAGCTCCAGAACCTCTCAGGCCAGACCCAAGTTAGGGGTTTGAAGGCTCCAGGGAAAGGGGGGCTCTTGCCCCAGCAGCCCCTCTGCTCTCTGCTCTGGGGGTTCTTGGGAGAGAGAAGCCGAGGGATGAGAGTCCTCTCTGCACCTCTGTGAGATGCGGGGGGGCGGGGGCGGGGTCCTGGGGGCTGTGGCAGAGAGACCTCTGGCCTCCAAACATGACAGCCACCCATATCAGAACGCACTGCATCCCTCACCTTTCCAAGCCTCAGACGTCCCATCTGTGGAGTGGGAACAGCCCTGGTGCCCACGTCAGACAAGCGCCGCCAGGCTCACAGCCCCTGTAGGAAACGCTGGGCAGGGTTCCTGGTGCGTGGAGCGCTCGCAGCCCACCTTCCCTGCTCAGCCAGTGTTTGGGCGCCGACCCCTGTCAGCCCTGGTGCTCTCCTTCATTCCCCATCCTGTGCAGTCCATCAGGAACTCTTCTCCCTGCCGTCAGCACATGCCCTTTGTGGGTACCGCCCTTGCCCAGGCCACCTTCGTCTCTCCCCTAGCTTCTCGCAACAGCCCCTCCCCGGTGCCCCCGTGTCCTCTGCCCTCTTGCCACCTCTTGCCCACAGAGCAGCAGGAGGGGTTCTCTGAAAATTCTCAGAGCCCTGTGATGATTCCCTACCACACCCTGAGTTCAAGTCAGCATCCTCACCGCAGACATTGTGGGACCAGCCCGCACCCTGCTCCCTGGCCTCAACCCATACCCTGGCCCGCCTCTCTCAGCTCTGGCGGCCCTGGCCCCCCAGCTGCTCCGCCCACACGCTAAGCATGTTCCTACCTGAGAGCCTTTGCCGTGGCTGTTCCCTTGTGCCAAATGCTCTTCCTGCTAATGGCCGGGTGCCCAGCAACCTCACCTCCTTCCTGTCTTGGCTTCAGTGTCACCAGGCTGTCCCTGGTACGACTGTATAAAAGAATAACCCTTTATATCTTCTGTCCACACCCGACATGTGATGTCATTGTGGTTTTCCGGTTCCCTCTCTGTCCCCCCACGAGGCTGCCAGCTCTGTGAAGGCAGGGCCTGCGTCTCTTTCGCCCTCTGCTGTGTTCCTCACGTCTGGGACGGTCCCTGGCACCTACGGCGGGCTCACTAAATATGTGTTGAATCTGCAGAACGTACTGGGGACTGAACGAGAGCAGGGCCCGGGTTTGTTCCGAGGACTCTCTGCCTCCAGCTCACACTGATGCTGCGCAGTCAGTACCGTCCCCATCCCGCCCTCCCCACGCCCACACACAAGCAGGGGAGGAGGCCCAGGTCAGAGAGCCCACGCAGCTCGCTGGGGTCTAAACCCGGGCTATGAGGTCCCCGTGCCAGCTGTCACTTGCTGCGCTGCAGGGCACTTGTCTACTGTGGCCGCCCTTAGCCCCACGCTGCTGTTCTGCACAAGAGACATGGCTGGTCCTAACTGAGATGTGCTGTGAGTGTGGAACACACTGACTTCAAAGGCTTGCACCAAAAAGGATGTGACATGCCCCACAGATGCGTTTTTATGTTGGTGACATGTCGCCGTGATAATGTTTTGGGTGTATTGGGTTAAGTACAACATATTCGAATTCATTTCACCCCGCTCTCTTTAAAATACGGCTGTTGGAAAACCTAAAATCGCACCCATAGCTCCCATTTGTGGCTCTTACTGTCTCTGTTGGACAGAAACAGCTCTCATGGTCTTGAACTTGAGCATCTTTTGCCTGAGAGTGAGCAGGTGGGCCGCCCGAGGGACTCCGCTGGGCTGCCACAGCGAAAACGTGTTCTCCAAAGTCCCAGCCGAGGGGCTCGGGTGGCTAAACGTTTACCGTCCTGAGGTGGCGTTTCCAACAGCACCACATGCCCGTGGGCTTCCCGTACACCGAATCACGGCAAGGCGCACGGTTTCCACGCCAGCCGCCTTCAGCCCCCGTGAAGGAGACAAGGCAGCATCTTCAGGAGCTAGGCCACATCTGTGGGGAAAGGGCCACAGGGGTCTGCCGAGGGCAGGGGCTGGTCTGGGATTTTCCCTGTGGTGGTAGTTTTGGAAGTGACAGTGGTGTTTTCAATGGTCAAACTCGATCCCTCTCGTCACCTGGCTGAGGAATGAAAAGTGAGGAATGCTAAAGACCCCCAAGGCTAGACCATCAGGCCAGTACCCACCCCCCCCCCAACCCCTACATCCCCCAACCCCCACCCCCAGCCGGGTCTCAGTGCAGGATTTTATATTGCTGCTACTGAAACGTTTGGTTGGATTTGAAGGGCAGGAACACTCCTTTGCCGCGGGATGTGGTGGTGAATGTAGAATTGTGTGTGTGAGTTTTAAGGCTATCTAATTTCATTCATTTGGGTCGTGGCCACTGACTATTTTCTGTTTTACGAAGTCCCAAGAGGGAGGCGGGTGACACTCTGTGTCCCTGTTTGAAGTGACTGTCAGTGGAGATGGGTCCCAGGAGAGGGACTTTGGGGAGACACCAGGAGAGCTTAGAGAGGGAGTTGGAGGCAGCGGTAATGGGAGACATCTGCGCAGGCAGGTCTCGAAAGCTCAGGTCGCCCCATGCGCTGTGGCCCTGAAAGCCTGCAGGACTCAGACCAGGGGTAATTATAAGGCAAAACAATTTAGTGGCTACCAAAAAAAAAAAGATTCTTTATATCAGAGCCCAAGAATCTTGTTAATGGAGACATCATCTGAGGCTGGTTATTTGGAATTCTTTCTTTTTTTCTTGATTGTAATGAAAAGTCTCCTATTCCCTGACTTTTCACTTCCTGCAATGACTGGTAGTGATTTTTAACCACTGGAAATTGTTAGCCATGCCTTGTACCGTGCACGCACATTGTGCTACCCTGATTGAGCCGTCTCCCTGAAAATTAATTCATTTTCAGTCAAGGGCCCAGGGCTCAATGCAGGGCCTGTCCCCCTGGAATCGGGATCCTTTTCCACACGAAGGCTAAGGTTTTGCTCTCAGAGAAGACCGTTTATCTTTAAAAAAAAAAAAAAACAACAGAAATTCTTTTCTTTTTTCTTTCGAATTGTGATGCCCTGCTTCCAGTGAGACGATACCAGTTTCTTTCACGGCTGGCCTCTCGGCACATGGTTGTTTTAACTGACACTCAAGTCCAAAGCTCGTTTGTACTGCCCTTTCATTTCGGTTTTATGGCAAATTAAATTATGACTGCGGCTAAACAAAATGACATTAAAAACCACATGGGCTGAAGAAGTCTTGGGGAGAGTATCGAGTTTATCTTTGAAAAGCCCGAGAGGCTGTCTTAAGTGGATCTTTCGTAAACTCGCAGTCACACTGACGTCCTTCACTGGGTCAGGCAGTTTGGGAGGGAACGGGCCGAAAATGCTAAGTCGGGTTTTCCCGTCAAGCCCCGTCTGAAATGAGGGGATTCGTGTAAATTGCCGTCTTATGCATCAGCAGGAAGAGCCGTACACCGTTCTGCTCTGTGTTGTGACATTAGAAAACAGAATCTTTTTAAATGTCGGGTTTAATGAATTCTCTAAAAAAAATTTAGCGGCAGCACGTTAAAAGGAAAGAGGAGAAAAACACCCGATTAGTTCCACATAAGAGTCTTTTAATCACCCTGATGAAGGGGGAATTTGCAAAACACTACCAGGGAGTAACATCTTTTTAATTTTGGGGGTGGGGGTGGGGAAGTGCATTGATAAAAATAAGTAGAACATTTTAATTAAAACTCATAAAGTTGTGGACATCTGCTGGGGATTGTTGAGCGTGGCAGCGATTAGCGGTCCGTGCACCTAGATAATGAGTCCCTGGTTGTCGTTATTGGCACAATGGCCCGGCCCCTCTGTGAGAACGCTGCGGGCTCACTTTGTGGTGCCTGGCATATGCCTATTAGATTCCAATAAGTTTCGCAGAAAAAGGGGAGGAGGGTAGGGTGGGGGTGGGCGGCCGGAGGGAAACACAGGAAACAAGCGTTGAGTGTGTGCCAATAAAAATGATCACAGATCAGGGCTGCTGATGTCAGAACCCTGGGGGTCGGGGGTCAGGGGGAGTGAATGCGCCTGAAAGGGACCGCCTGTCTGCGGCCCGAGCAGCGGCGCGCGAGGGGGGCGCGGCGCGCACAAAGGGCCCGGAGCGCCTCATTAGAGACGCGTTTGATGGGCTCCGGGCCCCCACGGGGCCCCGGGCGATGTCAATGGGATAATTACGATGATCTAATGGCCGGCTCTTTTGCATGCAGGCCCGCCTGAATGGGGCGCCTGGAGGCTGCATTGAAGCCGGGCTGTGTAAACTGTAGGGTGCCTCGCCGACTTGGAGCCGCGGAGACTGGCGGCCGGTCAACTTGGACCACTTTGCATTCACGCTCTGAATAGGCGGAGCGGGAGGCGCTCTTTTCCGCGGTCGCCTTTCAGCTGAGAGAGTGACAGATTGGAGGTCAGGGGCTGGCGGGATGGAGGCTCTGTCTTGGCAGATGGACCGCGCGGCCGGTCCGCGGACCCCAGCTCCCCGCGCATCTATGCAGACGGGCTCGGACCCGCTCCAGCGTGCGATTGGCAGTTGCAAATCACTCTCTTGTGGTTTTCCACTTTTTCTAAAAACTGCTCTCTTAATTACAAGAGTAATGCATTGGACAAGTCCCACAACCCTGCACTTGGCTTCTCTCCAGGCACTTGTGCGTTCCCCCATAAGCAGACGTGGCCCCTGCCAAGAGCACCACAAAGCAGCCACACCCCAGATGTTTTGGAGGAGGCAAGAGGGAAAAGGAACTGGATATTTGATATTTCTAAAGAATGCTCAGTGGATTATGTTGAACCACATGACTTTTCCGGTGTCCGACCACTTTTGACCTCCGAAGCTGGCAACTTCATGTGGTGCAACCTAACCCCATCCTGCCTTCATCAGTACCTGGGGTGACTGTGGACCTTGTGAACGATTGTGCACACGTGGGAATCCTCCTCTTTCCAGCTCCTAGGGTTGACAGAGCTTCCTCTGGGCCGCTCGCTGGGGCACATCACAGGCACGCCACGACTGTGGAGTGGATGAGTTTGTGGATGCACGCAGAACCGTGCATCCTCTGCTCTGCCCTCCTCCCAGCGAGCTCTTCCAGCAGCCTCGAATACCCCCTTCACCTCCTCTCTCTGTGGTCAGACAGGAAAACCACTGTTTCTAGAAAACTTCACGCTGACAGGGTGAAAGAAAAGTAACAACCCTTCCGTCTCCATCCCAGGCCTGCGCGCGTGTGTGTGATTTCTGTACGATTCTGCAGGACACATCACACACCACGTGTCACAGAGTCCTGCTTTCACCTGACGAGGGTCATAGGACGCATGATATTCCACAGCCCGATTCAACCTACCTCACCGACACTTTTTCATATCAGTAAGTACTGATACACATTCTCTTATTAAACGCTTGCCTACCACTTCCAGCATGGAGTTCCTCTTTATTTATTTAAGCAATCCCCCACTGATGGACGTGCAGGCTATTCCCGTTTTTTCCCCTTTAAGACACTATTGGTATGAATATATTTCTACCTGCTATTTTTGTGTACTCTTTCAATTATCTCCTTAAGATGAATAATTATTATTTCATGGGTAAAGGATACTCCTTGCCATAGATTTTATATTTAGACCTAGAATTAGGCCTAGACAATAATCTAGCCTTCCTCAACATGAATATGCAAACACGTAAAGGATCCTACCCTTTCCGCCCAGAAACTTCCTTTTCCTCAGCAGAAATGTTGGGGGTCACCCTAGGGAAAGGGGCGTCTCTGGTCTTATTTAATCGCTGTTTTCTTCAGTCAGTGAACCCTTTTTCTCATAGTCACCAATTAGGAATGATTTCATCTTTGATGTCCTTCCTGGAGCCTCAGCCCCTTTCACAGCTGAGCTGAGGGCAGAGTCCCTCGAGGTCCCAAAGCCAGACTGGGAACTAGAGCCCACCCAGCAAATGACAGCATGTGAGGTTGTGTAACTGACGAAATGGAACTGTCCACCCTCCTGAAGTGCGGACCCGGCTCTGGATCGCGGAGCCGATGTCTAAGCGGAGTCTGGTCTGCAGGGTAGGTTTATCATCAAACAGAAGGCGAAGCAGGATTAAGTAGTATTGAAGTGTTTTAAGATCCGATGTTAAAACAGTAATGCACATAGTGAACATTTTTTTCCAAACACAGACGGTGAAAAGTTTCTCCCCCACCTCATCTGCACCACCTCCACCCCACCCCACTTCATCCCGCTCCCCCCACCACCCGCCACCACAGTTTCTGGATCTTTTCCCCCCCAGAGGTATCTCCTTCCATAATTTTGCAAACATACTCACAGCTGGTATCTGTGCGTCTCCCCATCTAGGTAGGAAGTTAACATACAGTGCACATCCCTTTGCATTTCGCTCTTCCCCACGATACCCGGATCCATAGTCCATGGTGTGAACTAGCCAGTGTAACCAATATCCTGCTAAGGGACGCCTCGATAGGGCTCAGTCTTTTGTTACCACAAACAAAACTCATGCTGCTAAACTGGACCCTAGCAGTGGAAATGCCTGGCTAAGAGCTGTGTGTGCAGAGATGGAGCAGCTGTTGTCACATTGTCCTCCAAAGGGCCCCACCCAGTTTGCATTCCCAAATCAGGCCTGGTTCCCCAGACCTTTGCCCGCTCAGTGCCTTGTCAGTGTTTCAAACACCTATCTGCCGGATCTGTGAAAGTGTGAGTGACAGATTTGATTGTAGAGTCCTCTCTGTGACTTTGGATCAGACCCCAGTCTCCAAGGGAGGGCGCAGGGATGGGCTCCGGCCCCCCACCGAGCCAGGAGTCAGGTAGGATTCTGGGAACATTGGCCCCATGGAATTTCTCCCCCATGAGAAGGGGGGAAGAACTGGCCGGTGGGTTGTGTTTACCCTGCATGAATAGGGGAGGTCCTGGGCCCTTGTTTGGGGTGTGTCCCTTTCTCTGGCTGGCGTCACCCTGCCGCTCACAGTCACTGTCCCCCTGGGGGCCAAGAGCTCCCTGGGAGCCCAGCAGCGGCAACACCACCCAGCTGTTTTGGGAGGTCAAACCCGGGACAGGACCAGGGCACCAGGCATGATGGAATGATGCATCTGCTTAGGTGTATTTGACCACAGAACGGGGCTGGATCTCCACGCTCGACCAGGGTCTTCGTTCAAAGCCTCCTGTAAGTTTCTGCCCCGCCCCTGTTCTGCCAGACCCAGCTAGTATAACAGAGCAGATTGCACTAGAAAGGAAAAACATTGCATATTCCTTTTTGCATAAGCAACGAGACTTGGGTAAGACTCTTGAATGCGCTGTGACCCCTTCAATTCCTTGTCTTGACGCAGCAGCTTGCAAAGCCCACTGTGAAGTTCTGGTATAAAACACCCTCTTTCAGCGGTGACTCAGGGACTGGCCGAGGGACTTGGGCGTTTCAGCTCTCTAACCTGCTAAAAAGACCACTCAGCCTTTTTATTCCTCACAGTGCTCCCTGCGTTTTGCTTCCTCTTAGATGCACAAGGAGCGGGGAGATCTGGAGTCCCTCACGCCTTGCTTCCAGGTTGTTCTTCACCCAGTACTTTACGCCTGGCCCAGCCGGCAGCATTGTCGGCAGAAACACCCAGTTCTCACTCAGTTTCCTTCTCAGGGTCGGCAGCTCTTTCCCCACAAAGAGAACGATGCTCAGCCGTGATTTTGGATATTGGCCCAGGGGTGGCACGTTGTTCAGTATTTGGAAATTTGCAGACTTTCATGTCATGAAAAAATACTTTAAACAGAATAGCTCCTCAATCTAATTTCACCTGCAGTTGTTCAGAAACGTGCCGGGTGGTGTTGGCTTAAGAAACAGTTTACATTATTATTATTTTGATTGCTGCCTATAAGCCTTTTTAAGGAGCCAGAAATTAATAATTTGCAAACAGCCAGAGGGGGAGAGGGGTTCCGCTATTCTGAGCTGGACTTTCCCACTCCCTCTGTCTCTTAAAAGGAAACTCTGTCCTTTGCTGGACTCTCAGGTGTCCCACGTTCGGCTGGCTCTGTGGGTGTGAGTGCCTGGAAGCGCCTGTGCATCGAAGGGTTAAATGGAAATCGCAGGGCCTTTGGCTCACTCTAAGTAGGTGGAGTTTGGAATCCTGCGTCCCTGAAAACCCTTTGCATTTTTGGTTGATTGTTTTTAATTACTTCTGAGGGCTGAGCGAGGTTGCTAGCTGCCTCCAGGCGCGCCTGACAGACAAGGAATGTTTCTTAATGCCATTGTGAGGAGCGCGTCCCAGAGCATCAAACAGAGCAAAAATGACAAGAACAGCAAGTGTATCATTATAGCCTTCATTTAGGTAGAAGACGCAGAAGCAGGAAGTGCCGACCGCGAAGGGGAGGGTGTGTGTGTGTGTGGATGGCCTCTTATTCAGAAAGGCCTGGATACCGGGATTTTACTGTGTGAGCTGCAGCCGATTGGAGGACAGAGGGACGGGAGGTGGGGGGCAGGCAGGGAGGTGCCAACCTTCCTCGGGAAGCCCAGGTAAAATCAGTTCAGGATCTGAAAGAGGAAGAATGTCTTGCCAATTATTTCTTAGAATGTTTTTCTGGGGAGAAACGCAAACATGGAGATAGATGGTCCCGTGTTGTTAGAATTAAGATAATCAAATTTACCACAAAAAAGAAAAAGAAACAGGACGGCCAACTCCATTTGAATTTCAGATGAACAGAGAATGCTTCCTCATGTAAACATGTCCCAGGTGATACTTGGGACAGACGTGTACTAAAAAACTCAGTGTCTGTGTATCTGAAGTTCATTGCGCTGGGTGTCCTCCATCTTCCCTGGAACTCTGTTGGAGGAGCGCAGACCCCGGTTCCTTGTGACCCGTCGTCTGCATGTCTGGGTCACAGGCACATGAAGTGCTTCTCCATGAAAAGAGAAATTGGGCCGGGGTGGGGGGTGGGGGGTGGGGGGCTGCATGTGCGCTGGTCAGAGGGCTAAATGAGTTTGTACAGGTGACTGTCCTGGCGGGCAGCGGCTAGGATTGCCTTTGGCTGTGGGAACCCAGAGGCCTCATCCCTCCTCATTGGCCAGGAGAACTCGGGTGAGTCTCGGGACTTCTCCAAGCCTCAGTGTCCCGCTCTGTACAATGGGAGCAGTACTCACTGCGCTGCTGTGCAGGGCTCTGTGATGAATTAGTAAGAGAAGCAGTAAAAGGGGCAGGCACGGTGCATGTTGCCCTAGTGAATCCACAAAAGTGTTTGCTCCTGAATGTGTTTTCCCTGCTCACACATTTAAAAAAAATAAAAAGACCCTCTTCCTCTTTCCAACATCAGTAGTTACAACTGATAAGTCAATATTTGCCTCAGCCGTAGTGCCTCTCATCCTGCAGGGAAGCATCAGAGCTTCTCAGCTGGGCCAGGTGTGCTTGGAGCTGCTGCAGTTTGAAAACAAGACAAGACAAAGCAAAATCCCCAACACAAACGGATCTTTGAGCTGCTGTTTTCCTGAGGGATTTTGCTAATGCTTCCCGACAAGAAGCAGCCCCACCCACGAGGAGAGTTGTGGGAGGGTTTTAAGTCACCAAAGGAAGCATTTATTCAGGCGGTGTGGGCCCAGCTCAGAACAAGAACCCCAAGGCCAAAGGCTGAGGGGCCACTGGGCAGCTTTGGAGGGACAGTTCAGAGGAGTGATGGAAATGGGGCCACACGGGCAGAACTGTGTCCAGCTTCCAGTTCCGCCGCTTCCTAGCCATGTGACCTTAGGCAGCGGCTACACCTCTCTGTGCTTCCATCTGTTTGTATGGAGATAGGAATTGTGTCCCCTTTACAGGAAAGCTGCGGTGATGGAGTAAGTGAATTCATGGAATGCGCTTCGCCTGGAACCTGACATCGACAGAGCTTTACCATGTTGGTGATTGGCTGGTACTTCTTACGTGACAAGGTGGCCTAATGCACTGACTGGCCTGATGCACTGGGCATCTTTCATCTCGAAGACAGAGCCTGGTTTAAAAAAGGGAGGGGGAAAGGGAGGAGTTAAAGACTTGGAACAGGTGATTCACTAATGGAAAAAGCCCAGTCAAAACCCTCTGCACGCAGGGACGCATGACTCCACCGCACGTCCGTGAACTGCTCATCAGACACCCTGGGAAGTCAGTTTTCACTCATCAGAGAGGCAAGAACTTCAAAGGCTGGCACTATTTGGTACCAGGGAGGGTGTGAGGAAAGGGGCCCCTCACACGCAACGCCTGGAGAGAGGGAGGCAGCGGCGTGGCTGTATCGGAACATGTGCATACCCTCGCGTGGCGGGAGTGGACCCAAGAAACACAAGGGTCAGTGAGTACGCAGGAGCTGACGAGGCAGTTCATGCAGCACTGCCAGAGTAGAACCTGGAACGTGCCCTGTGCGTCCATCTGGCAGCAGCCAAGGTGCATGGTGGGATGTCCCCATCCGGAATGCTACAGAGCCATCGAAAGGGATCGTCCGAGCTACAGGCAGGGACAGTGCGGCCCATGCCGCCCAGGTACTTGCTCTGGGGCAAGCGCGGCAGTGGTGGCTCTAGGCGCGCGTGCTGTGCTGCCTTCACCTCGTGATGTGGGTCTGGTGATCACCCTCATTTTATCAGTGAGAAAACTCCGGTGCTGTGACAGTGAGCAGGTCGCTGAGTTCATGAGTGGCACGTTGGATTTCAACCGACTGCCTGGTCCCAGAATATGAACTCTGAAACTCTGGACTCGTTGGAACTTTTTAGCCCTGAAAAATGTAGCCTATTGCACAAAGGAAGTGGCAGGAGAAGGGGAGAAGGGACAATTAGAACCCAATGTTAAATGACAAATACAAAGGGAAATGGCACTACCCTCCCTCATTTTTGTTCCTAGCACGCCCCCCCCCCGCCCCCCATTTGCTGATTGCTCATTGTTTATCTTCCTCACTGGAACGCAAGCTTCGGGGGAGCGGGGCTTTGCTGTTTTGTGTCTCTAGCACACAGATGGTATCTCGGCGACTGGCAGACGCTGGATAAATGTTTGTTGAATGAATGAGTGAACGAACGAACACATCACCTTAACCTTAACCCTGGAAACATTCAACCACTAACCGGGCCCCTGGTATGGGCATGGGGAGCCCAGAGCCTGCTGTCGGTGCCTGATGTTGAGGATGAAGCAGGCTGGAAAGTCATCTGGGCAGCACGAGCCTGAGACCACCCAAGTCCGGGGGAACAGCATGCCTGCCGCTGCGCACTGCCTCTCTCAGCATCAGCCAAGTGCTTGTGATGAACTAGGCAACACCACCACAAACCTGGGAGCTGAATTTCTTTTGGCGGCAGAGCGGAAGACCGTTGGCAGCTTGTAGCTGCGTAAATTAAAACAATAAGCTGTTTTTTTTAAAAAAAAAAAAACCCAACATTTCTAAACATGCATACACTTGATTTAACATCTAGCTTGGAACCCCGCACAAGACCGTCAACGGGAGACAGAGAGGCTGGTGGTGTGCCCCCTAACTGCCCCTCCCTCTCTGCAGCAGTGAGAGCCACCACGGGCCATCCAAGGTGTTCCAGCAAGAGCAGCGTCAGGAGGCAGGGGTCTCCCTCCAGGATCTTATCCTCGAGTGGACCGGGCCAACGAGGGAGGCCACACAGTGCTCTCCCTGCAGACCGCTCTCCCCTTCAGAGGGGGTCGGCTGCAGCTGCAGTTAATTTACCTCTGATTAGTCTAACCTTTCCCCCTCGGAGGAAGTTGTTTAGCAGGAGGGGAAAATGCGGTCACAATATTGTTTTATGACTGTTTATCTTGAGAGCCCAAGCGATACTGATTGCAAATATTTATGTGCATTTTTAAAAATCACGGCTAATGTTTGGAATGCATTTTTTTTAAAGTGAAATCAGATCTCGGGTGGATCGAGCAGTTTGGGAGGATTTCAAAGTCATAACCAAGCTGTCTCGGGCAGCCCACTGGGACTGATTGCAGAAAGGCAGCAACTAGGCCGACGTGGTCAGAGTGCGGAATATGACATCCGCTCGGTTTCGGAGGCTCGCCTCGTTTTCCCGTGTGTGCCACCAGTGACTAGTCTGGAAATCGACGTTTTGGCGTGTGCTACAGTTAAGATAAAAGCCCCCAAATGGGGAGACTTTCATGTCTGTCAGAAAGGTCGCTTTCTTCTTAGAGAAAGGATTAGCTCTCTGTCAGAGGAACACCTCTTGATGCTGCCGTTTCCCCCCACCCCACCTGCCACCCTGGGGGGTCGGCCACCCGGGACAGGCCCGGTCTCTTCTCATCCTTCACATCCCCCCCATTGGGAACTGCTTGCATGCCTGCTATTTGGGGGCCCCTGAAGGCAACCCTGGGGAGGACCAGGAGCCTCCCATCCTGGGTGTCGCTTTGGCTCTGGGGCAGCACAGATTGGCGAGTGACTTCCAGTTTTGCCAGTTGCACTGTGGCCCAAAAAGAAGTGACTTCACTTCCTACACTCTGCACCCCCTTTGTAAAATGGGGGAAACGGTGCTCAGTACTCAGTTGGTTGTAAACTGGCCTGATTAAAGAAAGGAGGGGGGGGGTTAGTTATTGACTCAAGGAAATGGGAAGCCCAGGGACAGCTTCAGGCCGGGCTGCACGCAGGGCTCTCCTTGCTCGTTCGCTGGCTCCTACATCTGCTTCCCATCGGGGCACCAGGCGCTGTCACAACAGAGAGGCTCTTCTTCTACCCTCACAGGTTCGGAGACTGGGGCCTGCGCAGTGAACTGGCCGAGGACAGATTAACAGGAGAAAAAGCATGCAAATTTTATTGTGTTTGATGTTGCTGTTTTTACACGACACGGGTGGGGGGCGGTGCTGTACAGGACGAGGTTTGGCTGAGAGTTTGTGTGTCACCGGGACAAAGGACAGTGAACTGGAGGGGCGTGTCCTGACAAAGCAATAGGGTTTGGGTGAAGGGCAGTCAGCTGTGGGAAAGGGGCTGGGAAACACCAGGGGCACTCCCGGAGGAGAAGGGCGGTTCTAGCAGGTCTGTTTGTGCAGACTCAGCCGAGGGTGAGGATGTTCTGCTCCCCCGGGTCCAGGGAGGAGTCTTACCACCCAGCATCAGCATTCCACGTCTGCGTGGCACGTCCCTCCCTCCAGGAAGCAGCCAAGGGCTGCGGGAACTGCGCAGCGGGCCGTGTGCACGCAGGTCGGCAGGCTGTCTGAGAAGTGGGCTGTGAGGCCCAGCAGGGTGATTGTGATAATGCTGACCACAGCCATCTAGATTAGTCTGTCTTGGAGCTGAATCCCAAGGCAGAAATGGTCAGAGCCGTTCCTGGTCGGACACAGTTAGAAGAAATGAAGTGAAGGAACACAACGGCCCCCAGCGCCTCGGTCAGGACCCATGACTGTCCCGGAGATTCGGCTTTATGGAGTCATGACTGGTTTTTAAATTATAGACTGGGTTTGTGGAACTGTATGCGTAAATGGCGAACATCTAACAAACGTGTGCGGAGCATTTAAGTGAACAGGCCCGTTGAGAAACAAGAGGGATAATTAAGAGGATGCTCATATCTGAATCTAGAGAAGGAGAATAAGTGCATTAAGGAAAAACTGTGACCTGCTCTGTGTTGAGTGCAGGCAGCGTACAAAGCTCGTGAGACTCATCATCTGATTTAAGGTCCCTACCGACCCAGGGGGACAGGCCAGGGTCGTCCCTGTCTCACAGATGAAGAGAGCGGGGCCAAGCAGAGCGGCTGGGAGAGCTGGGCTTTGGGATCCAGATCTGGGGTCCTGGCTACATGCAGGTTCTAGAACCTCCTGCATGGTATCTGCTTCCTCCTATGGCATCCCGTTCTCTTTAAAAGATGTCTGCAAGGTACATGAATGTTTTCTTGCTTTTTTAATGTGGAAAGTGACAGAGAGGAGTGGTGTGCCATCATCTCACAATGAGAGGGGAGCAGCGGTCTCGTGAACGTGGCCTCCCAGCCGGGGAGTCCCACCTCATGCCCTCTCCTCCTGCCCAGAGTTGGTTTCCTGGCGTGCTCCTGCTGGCCGTGGACGCAGGCTGTGCTCTGGCATCCGGGCAGGAGGTGCTCTGGTGGAGAGGTGAGCCCGGCATTATTCCTGCAGCCTCTCAGCCCAAACAAAGGGCCGCTTTTGTCTCCAAAGGATGACTCCACGTTGCAAAGAGGAAAGAAATAGAAAAGCAAGAGTCAGCTGGTTTGCAGTGGAAAAATCACTCACGACATTGAACGGCATTCTGTGCAGTTCTAAAGAGCCTCCTCTGCAATGATGAACCAACCTGTTTGCTTAATGCAGCCTTTTGGTTGATTTCTGTCGATGACATTCTTGACAAGTGGTGTTACTCAAAAATTAGAGTCCGTCTGAAACCGGTGCAGACAGAGCTTGATGGTGGGACTGTCCCCATTCATGGGAAACAGGACGCCTACAAGCGGCATTCTTTCTTCTGAGACAGATGAGGCGGCGCTTTCATGGTGGACCTGTGGCAAAAAGGGGCACCTGGGTCCCTCTGTTGACCCCGTCCTCAGACTCAGGACTTGCATTCCCCTTTAAAGAGCAGATGTCAGTGAGTATTGGGTGCCTGACCTCACTGTCAACTGCAAGAATGTCCAGTTCATTGACTTTGTCTCCATCTGCACAGCAGGCCCCGGGGGGCGACAGGGTGAGAAGGAAGGACGTGGGTGCAGAGATGCCCACTCACTCCCGGACTGTGGGCCCAGGCACGTGTGTGGGCCTCCCAGGTCTCAGGTCCACCCAGTGAAATGTGGAGGGGGTGAGGTGACGCCCAGGGCAGACTGCAGCACACTTCTGGTCCGTGGGACAGAGTATTTGGTAGTCACTGCTGCTGGTATGTTGTGACTTGTGATGGACACATCTCCACAGCCAGGCAAGAGAGCGAAATGTAGAAAAACTTTTTGGTGGTGATATATGGTCCTTCCTTAGCATCCAAATTGGGGAAAGTCTGTTAGAATCCACCTTATTTAAAATGTGACAGAATACTAGCCCTCCCCCCAAGGCATCCATCTTAATCCCTGGAACCTAGGAATATGTAACCTTACACAACAAAGGGAAATTCAGGTTGCAGATAGAATCAAGGTTGCTGATCAGCTGACCCCCAGATGCAGAGATTAGCCGGGATTATTCAGGTGAGCCCAGTGTCACAGCAAGGACCCTTAAAAGTGGAAAAGAGGCAGAAGACCAGAGGCACATGAAATGACTGTGGAAAAAAGGTCAGGAAGGTGCTGTGCCGCTGGCTTTGAGGCTCAGAAGCTGGAGGACGGGGCCACAAGCCAAGGAGAGCAGGCACCTGTGGAAGCCGGAAAAGGCAGAGAAATGTGTTCTCCTGCAGAGCCTCCAGCAGGCGCAGCCCTGCGGATGCCGCGATGAGAGCCCAGTGAGGCCCATTTTGGACTCCTGGCCTCTGGACGGGAAGAGGCTAAATCTCGGTTGTTTGAAGGCAGCCATGATTTGTTAGGGCAGCTGGAGCAAAAGAGTGCCGTGACTTTGGGGCGTCGGGTAAGTAGATTATTTTCCAGATCCCCATCTCTTTTCACTTGCAAACTCCTAGGATGTGGTGAGGGAACGGGGTGTGCCTGCTTACAGCTCTGCTAACATCACATGACGGCTAGTCGGTGCAAAAGTTGTCCTCTTGATCCAAAACAAAAAATCCCAAACACCCCATGTAAAACAGGAGATTCGTTCTTGGAAAAAGAAATGAATTTGAACATGGAAAGTCTGCGCTTTGTTTAGGGTTATAGAGCCGTGGTATTCGAACACTCTCGCTCCATGCACATCTGCAGAATGCAGCTGCACGTAGGAAGGCCTGCGGTCACCTCTTCCACATTCCAGACATGCGCACAGGCTGTCGAAGGCGGCTCACACACTTCCATGGCCGGCATTTTCCCAAAGATCGATTATGCACTGACATCCCGTGCGCAGAGGCACGTGACTATTGACAGCCGCCCCGCAGCGGCTGAGACGTGGCGCGAACTTGGCCTTGAGCGTAATCCAGAAACTCATGTTCAGATGCTGAGAAACGAAGGCAGTTCTGGAAGGTCTCTGGGTGGTGGGGGTGCCTGTCATTGGCTTCCTGGCGTCGCACCATGGCCAGTGGTGGGTGGACTGTCCCAAACCTGAAGCGGCCCCATCTCTGCGTCTTTCCCCTCACAGCTCTGCCGTTAGCTGTCCAGGCGGGAGTGACCCGCTGCCACCCTCCGTCCCAGGACTGAATGGCTGGCAGGCTGTTGGGGCCTCCCCAACAGTCCAACCCCAACATCTGTCGGGAGAGGCGTGGCTCGTCAACGGCAGAGGCCACTGACGGCTCCGGCACAGCCTGTGCTGGCTCACGACACTCAAGGCATAAATTAAACCTCGCGCCAGCGCTTGGCTGACAGCACGCGATGACAGGTGTTGTGAATAAGCTGGCACAGGGGCCGCTGCCCTTCCTAGCAGTTGTCAGTCACGGCCACGCCTCGCCCCTCTCCCACTGCTGGGGAGGCGTCTGGCCCACAGGAGAGCGTGATTCGCCGTGGGAGGGGGCAGGAACTGGCTCTGACGTGCCCCGGGTTCCACTGACGACAGTGCGGCCCTGTGGGGTCATCACGTCTCCCACCTGCGGCCCAGTGGGGCTGATGGCCGCTCGGGTGTGAAGTCCAGCAACCCCACACCCGCGTGGCAAGTGCTTCTTGCTCCATCTCCAGCATTGACACCTGTTCTTGTTTCCTGCACCAGCTGTCAGAGCACTTGCCAAACGTGGCAGCAAAGCAGAGACACCCCAAAATTAACCCTGGAGGGAATAAATTAAAAGTGATACTTAAGAAACAAAAGGTGTCACACTGGCCATCCTGGGACACTGCAGAGCTCTGTTGGACTTCCTTATTTTTAGGTTACGGTTTTTATCGCAGTTTTTTGAAATTGCATGCAGTGGAAGTCCTCGAACCCTTGGCTCCCTAGAATGTTTTTGGGAGTGGTGAAATCCCCAACCCAGACCTCCACCCCCTCCGTCCTGTAGCCAGGGTGGTGCTACCTCTGGTCAGCCTGTGGTACCCTGTCCCCTCTTCCCATGTGGCTCCGGGCTGGCGTCTCGTCTGGCAGCTTTCTGACCCCAACCATCAGGTCCAAGGGAACTCTCCCTCTTCCGAGAGTGCTTGGAGGACCCCCCGGGCAGCCTGCTGCTCCACGGCTACCTGCAGCCCTGTCCTGCTCGTCCCCGCCAGACCACTTGTCACGTTCTGCTCGTTCACTGTCTCAGGAGGAATGTTCACCCCTTGGGGGCAAGTATCCCGTCCAGCTCGCTCACTGCAACAGCCCCCTAAGCCTGCCCCGCCGCCTGGTGCAGGGCGCAGCTCTGCGGGCATTTGCGGAGGGAAGTAGATGGCGGCAGAACTCAGGCGTGCCTGTTGCCCTTGGCACCTCCTGTCCCCAGCCCCAGTCGATGCTCCTCTGCTCCGAGCCTTCACGGCACAATGACCCAAGATGAGTGGTGACAGCTGTCAGAGTGCATTACTGTCACTGTAGGCCAGGCTTCACCTTGGGCCACTCAGAGCCCTGGCAGCCCCAACCCTAGATGTGTCTTGTGCTCAGCCTGGGTCCCACACCAGGTACACAGGCTGCCAGCGCTGTGCGGTGGGAAGTGTTCAGGAGAGCAGGTCATGATCAGCTGGCCGAGGTTACCCCGTCACTGTCACCTGCCTTTCCCCTGCCTACTGACCACTGATGAGACAGCTGGCGTGAACCGAGAGGGACCTGTGTGAATGGTTCCTAGAGCTGGGAAACGCAGGGCGGGGGCAGTGAGCGCCGCAGCTAGACAACAGCCAGGCCTCTGCTCGCTGGCCAGGGCCCCGGCCCGCGCTCACGCTGCAGGGCTTGGCCCACAGACCGGCCTCAGCCGCACACAGCCACCTGGGGCAGGGCTTACAAAGCTGAGTGTTTTGCACCAGCTGACTTATTTCCTTCTTCACACCCTATTGAAGCTGTTTATTGTTCCCATTTTACAGGTTAAGAATTGATCCTTAGAGAAGTCAAGAGGCTTGCCAAGGTCACACAGGTGAACTGGTGGGGACATGAACGCAAGGCTTAAATTTTGCTCTCTTGACCTGCAAAGCTCAGGATGGAAACCGCTTCTCTGGGTCCTGCAGCTCCACACACACTGAGCCCTGAGGCTCTGAGGAAGGGGGACACGACCCCCCTTCTCCAGAGGGCTTTGGAAACATGCCAGGAGGGGCGAGGCTTTCGGATGGCAGGAGCCCGGGGAAGGAGTGAGTGTGGGGCAGGACCCTCAGGCACCAGCTTCCAGGCCGAGTCCACTTTGATTAACTGGGCTGACAGTTGCTGGGCAAGTCGCGTGAGCTGTGCCTGAGCTCAAAGCCAAGTTGTCTTGTCTCCAAATGTCCCCCTCCCCCGCCACGGGAAGCAGAAAGGTTGAGTGGGTGAGAGGCGGTGGGAAGTTGTCACCCCAGACATGCAGGTTCCAGTCCAAACTACTTTCCTGCACCCTGCAGCCTCATGTCTGTCACTGTGGGGTGACGCTGCTACCTCCTCTCAGCGAGCGGGTGGGGCCCCTAAGGGCAGGGCTGCTGTCCTCAGCCCTGTGGGCCTGGCTGCAGACTCGTGAAAGGAGTCTCGGGCACTCCTGCCCAGCAGAAATGCAGTGTGAACCGTCAATGGAACTGTGCATTTTCTAGTCGCCACGTTATAAAGAGTATGAAGGAACAGGTGACGTTAGTTTTTTTATTGTGGCATGAAACAGGACAGTGAATTTACCGCCCTAGCCACTTTAAAGTGTGCGGAGTCCCGTCGTGCGTGTGTGCTCACGTGGTTGTGCCACAGATGCAGGTGGCGTCACCTTGAGCAGTACAGCTCATTTAACCCAATCTATTGCCAATATTATCATTTCAACATCCTTTTAAAAAAAATCTCTGAAATCTGGTGTGTTTTTCACACTGATGGCGCACCTCAATCCAGGCACTAAAGTTTCCATGAAAATACTTATCTCTGTTTGGATGTCGTCAACTTTACCATTGAAAGAGCAGATTCACATGCCCAAGGGGTTCAAGTGTGCTTGAGTTCCCCTAACCCAATTGTCAGTCTTCTGATTGAAATTAATTGAAACTGAATAAAGTAGAAAGCTCCGTTTCTCCGTTACACAAGCCTTATGTCAAGGGCTCAGCAGCCAGAAGTGGGTGGTGGCTGCCATGTTGGACGTCACAGGTCGGGAACTTCTAGAAAGTGTTTTGTGAGTGGTTGCTGCAATTGTTCTTTGGAATAGCAGAATGAGAGGAAATGGAACGTTTTCCCCCTTGACCCCGACGGTGCCCAGCGGGATGGGTCGTGTGCCCCATCCCCAGTGACAGCGTGCAGCCGGCACGCCCCATTCTGGACCTCCTCCCTCCTCAGCAGGTGCACACGGGGCTTCCACGTGAAGCTGCTATCCCAAGTTGATTAGGAGGTTGGACCCGACGGGGAAAACAGACTCAGGCTGAAAATTAGGAATCACCCGCTCATTTTACCCCTGGAAGACCATTTGAACAGCTTCCCCCAGGAAACTGCAGAAGGAAGTCGTTAGCCAGAGAACGGGGAGGGATGACCATCCACGTGAAGCCCAGATGCCGCCCGCCCCCGTGCCAGCCAGCTAAGGGGCAGGGGGTGGTGTTTACTGGGTCATTTAACCAGGTCCCTACTTTTAAAAGTTTCCTTTTCTGAGATTATTTGTTGACCCTAATTGCTCCCATGCTCGGAGATCCAGCCCTGAACTTCCTCCTGCAGCCCAGCGTCGGGGTTGGGGCGGGCTCCCTCCTACTGCCTGTGCCCGGCCTGTCCCCTGAGTCTGCGGGGCAGGCCCATTCCCACATATGCTTCCAGAACCATCTTAATAGAGGGGCAGCAGCACCCAGCTGAGACATATGTCTAACTGCTTGCCGAGGTCGGCCAAGCGTGCAATATCACATTACATGAATGGGAAGGTCAGTCCCAAACAAGCGGCTTTTTACAAGCACTGGCTTAAGGATTTGTTGCTAAATGGGGCTTACATGGGGGTGGGGGGGGTGGGGAACAGGCTTCTCGTCCAGCCCTGTTCTCTGTCTCCGTTTTGCATTGATTAGAAAGTTTTCGGTCTCCCAGGACAACGCTTCTCCAACGCAAACTGCTTTTGCAGCCACTGGGCTTCCTGGACTCAGGTCGGCCCCAGGCCCAGAGCAAGGGAGACGTGGGCTGAGCTCTCCTGGTGTCTGGGGAGAGCCCTGCTGTGGGCAGAATGTGCTGGGGGCCGGGGGGGGGGGGGGGGGGGTGCCACAAACGCATTCCTGCCCCATTAACTCTGGGCAGGCCTGAGGAGCAGGCAGAGGCTGCAGCTTCCCTCACCTGGTCCAGCTCTGGAGAGGTGATAGAGGTGGGCAAACCCAAGGCCCCCACTCACCTGCTGTGGCCCTGCCCACAGAAGGCACCTGTACCAACTCCGCTCCTGAACTTGGAGGGACACCCAAGGCTCACCTTGAACCTGAGCAGCCAGCCAAGGGCCTGGAGATTATTCTGGATGTAAACCAAAATGCCATTCAGGGTGCCTTTGGAATGAGAAGGACGAGGGCATTTACCGAGCACTTTCTGTGTCCCAGTGATGAGCAGGGGACTTTAGGTCCTCTTCCCAGCCCTGGGAGGCCCGCACCACGCCCAGTGTGGAGCTGGGAAATGGGGCGGAGCAACACTCACTAATGACCTGCCAGAGATCTGCTTTGGCCAGTTTATCTTGCTTCCTTCCTTCCTGCCTGCCTTGATGATAAAGCCGGTTTTTTAAACAGCTAATGATATAAAAATGAATTAGGTAAGACATAAAAGGATCGCAAGCCTGTGCTCTAGCCCTCTCCTCCTGCTGCTGACCCTTTGGTGACTGTCCTATGTGCACAGTGCTTTTAGTAACCAGTCCTGTGTTCAGTCGACATTCAGGGAGAAGCCCGCATGGGTCAGGGATTATGCTTGGGGTGTCAGTGAGGGTCTCTCAGCCTCGACACGGGGGACTCTGGGGCTGGGTCCTTCTCTGTAGCAGGGGGCTGCCCTCTGCACTATAGGGGGTCTAGCAGCATCCCTGGCTTCTCCCCACCTGACGCCAGTAGCAACCCACCCCCCAGCTGTGACAACCAAAAATGTCTCCAGACTTGGTCACATGTTCCCTGGGGGCCCCCACTCCCCACCACCCCTGTTGAGAACCACTGGTCTCGGTAGATGTAGCCACGAGTGGTCACGGGCCCTTCCACACAGCACAGCGTCCTGGCATCCTGACCCTTCTGTCCCAACATTGCTACTTCACGCTCTTTGCATCCGATTCCAGAGTTCAGAGGTGCCAGAACTTAGGAAGCTTCCCACTGATGGACATTTGGGTGGTTTCCGATATTGCCCCATCCATATCCAGGCTGTATATTCATACCCACACCTGTATACACACATTTGAATATTTCTACGGGACAGATTCGTTCAAGGAAAATTGTTGGATCGTAGGTATAAGCATTTAAATGTTTGCTACAAAATGCCAACGTCCCCTCCAGAAAGAGGGTTGTCCCAGTTTGCTCCTGCACCAAGTGCCCCCCATGCTAACACAGGCAGAAGCCATCGAGAAGATTGTTCCAAACAGAGAATATGTGGAACATGCTAGAAAACAGAGACTATGCAGTGTTTCATTCAGAGGGGTGCTTAGGTCTTCTGCTTACACTCTGCTAGCAACATTTTTTTAAAACGACATAAACATAACTACTCAAAGTGGGCTCTTTCCAATTTTCCAATGTGAGCACGTAGAAGCTTAGTGTTCATGCTTTCAAAAGTTACGTTATTTAATAAACTAAAAGGGGCTCCGTGTTAAACAGTAGCAAATGATATGCAACGTCTTCCCTCATGCACAGTTCCTTTAACAGTGTATCTTGGGGACAGCTCCATTTTGGTTTCTAGGAAGAGCCTCGTTCTCTTGCTGGCCACACAGCATTCTGTTGAGTGGCTACTCTGTTACCTATGTCACCAGCTCAGGATGGCGCGCAGTTAAAGTGTGTCTGTCGCTACTGGGAACAGTGCTGAAAGCCTGTCTGTGTGCTCACCTCTGTCTCCCAAGTGGTGATGTGTTTGGAGGATAAATTTATTGAGGTGGAATTGCTGGGCCAAAGGATGAATGTCTTTTTAATTAAGAAATCTATCGCCCAGTTGTCCTCTGTTGCATCAGTTCGTACCCCAAGTAGGCTGACAGGGGTCCAGCTTGACACTGTGCCTGATTTTAAGGTCCACGGAGCAGTGAATGTGCGCCGTGGCTCAGGAGGGTGGGACAATGCCAGAGGCGGTCGGGAAAATGCAGAGTTTCTTGATGAAGCGCCAGGTCCAGTTCTGTCTCCTCCAAGAGGCAGATGAGGACTGAGAAGTCCCCTTCTCAGCAAAGCAGGCTCCCAGCCTGGAAGGTTGTGGGAGGGGGTGGGGGCAGAGTGCTGTTAGCTGGCGTGACAGAGCTTCCCTTCTCGCCCGGCACCCGGCACCCGTCTAAGAGGAGAGCAGCCCAGGCGGGTGGTCAGCCTCAGGGCCCTACTTCATAGGCATTTGGTAGAAGACACCGTTGGCACGAGATGTGTCTTCCGTTGTGATGAAAGTGTGTATCACAGGTTGACCATCAGGTGGCACCCAGGAAAGGGCACCTGGTCTACCAATATGTGCTGGTTAACCAGTTGACCATCACTGGGCTAGGGATGTGCAGGCCAATGGGCGGTCTCAGGAATCTATTTAGCATTTTAAAATCCGTTCTCAAATTCCTTGACCCTCCCCCTGCAGAAGGGGAAGGCTGATTCCCCAACTCCTGAGACTGACGCCCACGAGGCAGTGTCACTTCCTCTGGCGCTTGCTCCCCGTCTGGGATGGCAGCCTCTGGGGGAAGCGGCTGCCATGTTGTAAGGACACTCCAGCAGCCTGTGGAGGGGCCATGTGGGGAGGAACTGGGGCCTCTCATCAGCTACCAGCACCAACTTGTCAGCCATGGGGCTGGCCACCGTGGAGTGGGACTGCCAGCCCCAGTCAAGCCTTTGGTCAGCTGTGGCTGTGGCCACCTTCCTGACTGTGACCTTGTGAGAGGCCCCACGTCAGAGCGGCTCAGCTGGCCTCCTCTGAGCTCCTAATGCATAGAAACGGGGAGCACAACACGTCGTTATTGCTTTGGGGCCTTTACTTCACAGTTGCCGGTAACGAGTGCGTGTGGCCTGCACGACCAGCTCTCTGAATGGCTTATTTTACCTGCTCTTAGGCTTCTGTGTCAGTGTCTCATCCATGCAAGGGGGCAGAGGTTCTTTTCAAAAAGCCATGAGGTGTGGGGCAGAGAGCATGTTTTTAAATCATCCATGAGATGAACACGGAGGCAGTGTGGTCCACAAGGCAAGCAGGGTTTGACATGCTATGCTGTCCACCTTCGCCACTATCCGTCACTTTGGGGCCTGGGAGCATTCTGTGACATCACCTATCCTCAACTGCCTCATCTGTCAAATGGGTTGACAACCAACGGCATAGTGTGGGCCCAGACTGGCTTTTGAAGTCCCTGGAAGCGTGGAGCAGTGGGCTTCTATAAGTCTTACCTCGCCTATCCGCCATGCATCCATCCATCCATCCACCCATCCATCCATCCACTCAGCAACCTTAAACACCTACCAAGTCCCAGGTACAGTGCAGGGTGCTAGGGATGCAAATGAGAACAAATAAACGTTTTTCTGTTCAAGGGAACCCCATCCTGATGAGAGAGATGGAGAGACCAACAAGTATCCCACGTTGTGATGCGGCTCAGACAGGGCTGCATACTCGTGGTGAGGAGAGAAGCCTCTTCTTTGGCGGCTGGGGGTGAGGGAGCAGAGACATGACACCTGCTGCTCAGGGACCAGCCAACCAGGCACAGTGAGTGGGGCTCCTGCTCCGCTGTAAGGGTTGAAGGTGGAATCAGGGACGCTCTGGATGTTGGAACAGATGTCCTGACAACCCAGCTGGACACATGCACCAAATGAGGCCCCACACCATAGAGATCCTTTCACTCCTTGAATTTGCCAAGTTTCTTCCTGCCCCAGGGCCTTTGCACATGATGCTCCTCCTCTGCAGAGGTCACTCCAGCCCCAGCCCTCCCCCGGACTCAGGGGCAGTGAGCTCCTCACCTCCCGGTCTCTGTTGAAATGCCTCCCTCCCGGGAGAGCACGACTTAGCCCACCTTCTGCATTCAGCACCACCATTGGTTGTCTTCCGGCACTTTCCACAGCTGTAGTTAGGCTGTCTCTTATTGTAGCCCTGCTTCTTCTATCTTGCCTGTTGGAATGCAAGCTCCACCCACAAGGGTAGGAGCAGCATCTGGAGCACCACCGAAACCTCGGGGTCAAAGAGTATCTGGTACTAGAAAAAAGTGTCGGGTGAAATAATGAATGAATATATTAGTGTATGTTCATCTCATTTATTTTTACACCAGACCTTTAAGGAACTGTTGGCCCCATAACTGCCTACCCCCTCATCACCCCACACCATTCCCAGGTACCTACATCCAATTTTTCCTTCTTGGGGAGCCAGATCCATCCTTCTGTGCTCGGGGAAGGTGCTTCCTCCCTAGGCCAGCCCAGGATGGAAATGACGCCGGTTCTAAATCCATTGGGGTAATTCTGTTCCTCTTCTCAGGCGCTGGTTAGGTATTTGTACATGGTGCAGGCCTGGCCAATCAGATTTCAGGGAGGCCTCCTGGTGCAGCGCTGTCCAGACAAAATGTATCCAGGAATTACTGGGCATCTTGTGAAGATGTTGCCTCTGATTCAGCAGGTCTGGGGTGGGAAATACCGTCCTGTGGGTCTAATGAGCTCACGGGCGATGCTGATGCTGCTGGGCTGTGGACCACAGGCGTTCCGTCCAGCCACATTTCACGTGTGCAAGAGCCACACGGGGTTCCTTCACGCTGCTCTGCATGTGGGCAGTGGAGAAGAAACTGCATTTCCAGACACAGGAACTCCCAAGCTGGAAGCCTAGTGATGAGTCTGCTGCTTACACGCTGGGCGTCTGCTCACCTGCACGGCCTGCGTGAAAAGCCACTGGGGAGACAGGTGCAGCATCTCTCAGCATCCCAACCAGGACTTAAGCAGTGACTGTTCAAGGGACTTTATTAAGTGACTGCCATGAATTCTATGTAGGGACTTTCATAGTCCCCCAGGCATTCCAGTTTAAATGCCAGGTCTCCTGCTCAGTAGCCTTCGCTGGCCCCTCTTCCGTCGGGTTAATTCGGAGCTCCTGGGGCTGTGAAGCTCTCCTGGAGCCAGAACCCACCTCGGCCCACGCATTTCAGTCTGCCCTCCGCCCTGATTTAGTCGAAATCAAGGGGCTAAAAAAGGGTTAATACTGTTCCTCTCTGAAGTTCTTCTGGCTGAGCTAATAGTCACGTGAGCAGAGACAGGTTACCAGGAGAAAATCAAATTTTTAATTTATGTGCATGGGGAATTCACCCAAGCATCTGAATTCTGAAGACTAGGAGGCGACATTGGGTATGTGTGACATTTTTGGACACAGGACTGAGAATGGGCGATTTACAGGTAGTTGAGGAACCCACGTGGATGCAAATTTTTGCTGGGCAGCTCAGAACCGATGAGGCACCATAGGTGTCTAGCTAACGGGCCTGGAACATCCTTGACTGAAGCGTCCTTGACTGAAGCTAGGGTGAAGACCCTTCGTGACTCAGACAAGGCTCCATTCCTGAAGTGGGTTTTTCTCTTTGAATCTCTTGGGCAGGAAGCGGGGGAGGGTCAGAGGTTCTTTCTGAGTCTTGTTTCTTAACAAACAACTTAAAATCAATATTCCAAAGGGCAGCTTCAGGGTGGGAACACTTTGGTCTCCTTCACACCCAGGCCTGTGAGTGGTCAGGGAGGAGGAAGAGGAGGGGAAGACGGGGCAGAACCCGGGGTCCTGGGAGTGTGTGGGAGGAGCCAGGTGGCTGAGATCACAGCCGCCCACGGCGAACACGGCACAGTCATCACGAGTCACAGAACAGGTTCTTGCGTGCCACTCTCGGGGTTTGTGACAGAGCCATGAGGTAATGTGGTAGACAGTCCTTGTTTTTGTCTGCCCTTTCCCATGTCTGCCTTTCCTG
Source organism: Macrotus californicus (assembly GCA_007922815.1). Classification (NCBI taxonomy): domain Eukaryota; kingdom Metazoa; phylum Chordata; class Mammalia; order Chiroptera; family Phyllostomidae; genus Macrotus; species Macrotus californicus. Next base: position 421,235 of record VMDR010000063.1, read on the forward strand.
ACCCCTCTGCCTTTGAGGGTGTGCTCACTGCAGTCCGTCTAGGTGGTTCTGGTGGGTGTCGCCGATTCCATAGTCCACTCCTCTCTCTGTGCCACAGGGAGGCCCATGTCTCAGGCCAGGCCAAGCCTGATGCCCCATTGCCTTGGCGCAGTGATCGGACCTGGGAACTGGGCATGTGCCAGGGGGTTGGCCACTCAGAGTCATTAGCGAACAGTCTGTGCACTGGAGAGAGCTGGTTAAGCCATGAAGGTACATAGATAGAGCTTGTCTTCAGCAAGTCCTGAGGCTGAGGAAAGAAGCCCCCCTGCAGGAGGAGGCCACAGTACTAACTTGTGAGAGAGGAAGAGATGAGAGAGAGGGAACAGGAGGGAGAGAGGAAGTTCCCTTGAACCCCTGGATCCAGCTGAGCCTGACGCCAGACCATCTTTTCTCTTCTTTCCTGTCATGAACCTGTTTGGCATCTTGAACTTCTGCCATTGGCTTGGAGTTCTGTCACATGCAAGCAAAATAGTTCCCACTCTCATAAGCAAAGAATAGCCCCTCCGTCGCATGGGCAAAAGCCAGAGGGAGGCAAAAAGAGGCTAAGTGATTGTTCCCGGCAGAGCCAGGGTGGGGTCCTTGTCACTGGGCCCCTCTTCCCCTGATGTTTCCACTGCACCCCCCGCCCTCCAGGACTGCGGTAACACATTGCCACAAATGCAACAGAAAGTGACTGTCACAGATCTGGAAGTCAGGGAAGCTGATGGAGGCCCTGGGCCGAAATCAAGGTATGAGCAAGGCCCGCTCCCCTAGGAGGCCCTGGCTCCTTGCCTTTGCAGCTTCCCGGGCTTCTGGCTGCAGCACTCCCATCCTGGCCTCCCCCTCAGGTGGCTTTTTCTTCTCCTGCATGTATCTGTCTAATCTCCCCCTTCTCTCTCTTACAAGGACACGTGGTGGCATTTGGGGCCCTCCTGGACAATCCTGGATTATCCCTTCATCTTAAGGTCCTTAACTTAATCACATCTGCAAAGCTCCTTTTTCCAAATAAAGTAACACTTGCGGGTTCCAGGGATTAGGAGCAGGTATCTTTAGGGGGCCGTTATTTAACCTGAGACAGTGTCTGAGCTGCCCAGGGTTTATGCTTAAACTGGGTGAGTCAGTCCTGACACAGCCTGGCCCGAATCCAAGTGTCTGGTCTCCCCAGCCACACCATTAGCTCCTTCCGGGTTGGATCTAACCCCGGTGCCCAGCACAGCAGCCAGCACTGGGCAGGTGAGCCCTGAAGGTCAGGTGTGGGCACGTGTGTCGCTGCCAACATATCACACTGTTTTTTATAGACCTGTCTCTTAGTTCTTAGGGTGCACCTGCTGTTCATTCTGCTTTAATCTGCATTTTTTCATTGTCAGAGATGGTCACCATGGCTAGCCCACACAGCGGGGTGTATTATATACCGCGCTGCACATCAGGCAGTGTGAGGAGGGTAGCTAGGAGTTCAAGTCTGACAGCCCGCGTTCCAATCCTGGGTCTGCCACCTCTCAGCTGTGAGTCTTGAATGAGGTGCTTAAGTGCTGGGACCCTGCTTCCCTGTTTGTGGGGGTGCTGGGGGTGCTGGGGGTGCCTAGGGGGCAGGGTCGCTGAGTGCTACTGGAGAGTGAATGGGAACCTCGGCTGGCTCAGAAGAACACCTAGCACAGCGGCTCAGTAAACGTCCGGTCATTGTATCACTGACATGTGGGACCTGCATCTGCCTCTCGTGTTTTGCTATAAAAAGACTGACTATCTTGGATTATAAATGTTAAATGTTATTATTTCTACCTCATAGAACCTAAGGGCTGTAAAATGACTTCTTTGGATGCCAAAACCGCAGGCTGCACATTGCCTTGCTTGGCTAGGAACCCTGACCAACCCCAGAGCATCCTTCCTGCGTCCATCCCCATCCGGATTTCCATCTCTCGGGGGAGAAGCTCAGTTGCACATCCCGCCTGTTAGCACAACGCTTTGGTTAGAGCAGCTGTGGACTGTGGAGGTCGGCTGGGGCGTGGTTTGGGGCGGGGCTTGGCGGGGCTGGAGTGGTTTGAAGCGAGGTTGGTGGCAGGGCTGGGGGCGTGGTCGAGTGTCTTCGGGCGTGGCTGGAAGCGTGTTTGAGGCGGGCCTTAGGGCAGGACTGGAGTCAGGAGAGTCCCAGGTGCAAAGTTTGGTCTCACCCCAGGACAGAGAGCCCCAGAGTAGAAGTGTGGGCTGTCCAGAGCCCTGACATCTCCTCCACCCAAGCCTGTCCCTACCTCTGTGGCTTTATTCTCGCTGTTCTCCAAGCAGCTGGTTCTTACCCTTCTCCAGTCCTCTGTGAAAATCACCCACAGTGATTGGGGGTAGAACTATTTCTAGTCTGCCTCTATCCATTTTCCAGATATTGACTTTTAAGCCATGATTTTGAATGGCTTTCAGGCCTCTCAGCCTCTTTGGGCACTTATGTTATATCCAGTTTTTCTGCTTTTACAATATTTGACAAATAAACGTGTTTCTTGCTCCTGTTTCTAATTTTTTTTCCTTGGGACGAGAGGCATGCATCGTTACAGCTGTAGGTACACATTGACAAGTGCCAGACCGCCTGAGCGATCACCAGCCCCTCCAGGCAAGTCTGAAAGGCCCCGCCTGCTCACCTCCTCACCGTCTTGGGGGCTTTGTTTTTAAACCCCAGCTGGTGTTTTCACCTGCATTTTAAAATTACCGGTGACCTGAACTTATTTTTCCGTCATGCAGTTTCTTGGCCCTTTTGGCTTCCTGGGCTGTTCTTTACAACAGAGATTTTGAGTATCTTTTCCCCGGTTTGTGACTTTTCATGTCTTATCACTGCTTCATCTTGGTCTCTTACGTATTGAAAAAGCACTGCTGGTTACAAGCCTCGTCTGCTTTAAAGGCTGGAGGAAACCATGTTTCAGCATCAGCTCCACAAGTGAGTTGGTTTTCACCTCCCCGGGCTCTGCTGTCCTTGTTGCTGTGCCCTCTCTGTATAGGGACCACGGGGGGCCCTGCTGGGGCGCAGAGGCCTTCCTAAAGTGTATGGGAAAAAATGCACGCCCACACGAAATAATTTCGCCTGGCTGGACTCCACATTCCCTCCCCACCGCACAGAGTCGTGGAGGCCACATGAGTTCAAGTGCATGAACAGATTTCATTTTCTGCCCCGTCCTTTAGAGGGTAGAAATATTTGGAAAGACACTTTAGAGTTTATAAACACTTACCAAGGGCTTTCTGCAGCTCACGCCCCGGCCTTCTCACATGCGCCCCCTCATCCGGAGCGAGCGCAATGCTGTGCTGGATCCAGAGGGCTAGACACAAGGAGGCTTCAGACGAGGAGACAAACCATTCCCACACCCCTGCTGGTCCCTGCAATTTTGCACGTATTATCCCAGCCGGTGGTAAGCACCGTGCGGAGCAGCTTCCCTTGTTCAGTCGATGAGCTTACTGCACGCCCGCTGTGTGCCAGGCTCTGGGGACGGACTGGGAAAGAAGGGAGACACATGCTCTGCCTCCTCGGCTGTATATTTCCGTGGTACTATTCCTAGGAGGTCCTGTTCTTACTTTATGGGTGACATCTCGGGGTGATGTGGTCACTTGCCCCAGTCATCCAGCTGGGATCTGAACCCAGATCTCCTTGCCCCAAAGGCACTGTCAGCTCCTGGGGCTCCCAGTTCGTTGCTGGAATCCACCTGGATGTGTATTCTCACTCCAGTTTAGAGAGCTCTGGCTGCATTTCCCAGATGTCTGAGTGTCCAGCGGGACAGTTTGTCAGATGGGGGCCAAAGGAGCCTGGCATGGAGGTCAGTGAAGGAGCAGAGGGACCTAGCCTTTCATATTCCTCCCGCCACGCCCACGCCTCAGGCCCCGTTGCCCTGGGCTTAAAAAGGCAGAGAGGGGCAGCTCTTGTTCTCACAGAACAGAAGCCCTCTAGCAGCTGGTGAAGACATAAAGTAGTGAGGAAATCTCTCCTTCCTTGGCATTAGTGGAAAAGCAAGGGAAATGGCGGACACCAGCCCCGATGGATGGACGTGTGAAGGCCTGGAAGCTTCTGAGATGTCAGGGGGGAGGAGCAGGTGAGAAAGGCGAGCAAGTGGAAGGACTGCTAACAAAGAGACATTCCTAAAGGAAGTGCCCTCCTGGACTTGCCCCGAGCCAGGGCTCCTGCCACAGCCTCACGTCTGCCGCCTGTGCCGGCTTCGCTGGTCACCCCAGACCAGGTGTCTGTGCAGCCAGCGGAGGCTCCCCTCTTGTCTGCTGGGACAGAACAGGGAATAATGATGCCAACAACGATAAATGAGTGAAATGCTGGCTTTCTGCTCAGAGCTCTCCCTCAGGCTCACGTTCGCCTTCTGGACGGCTCCTCCGAGGCTTTGGGGAATCGGTTTCAAGTTTGCCATCACACGTTCACCAGCATTTGCGCTGGAAGACTTTATTTCCTTTTTATTTCTGAAAGAGTAGAGGCACCTGCTCTTATTTGCAGATGTTTCTTTAAGGCATTGAGGGACTAAATGAAGGCCTGACTCTATAGTTACTTCCCCCAGCACCCCACCCCCACCCCCAAATTGAGAGTCGACAAGGAGAAGTGTCCAGGGCTCACAAAGCCATTTCATCGCACGACAATGGTGTGGACAATTAAAACAGACCCTGCTGTCCTGGAATAGCTCCCGTGGCCGCCCCCACCCCGGTTCTCTGCTCTTTAAAGCCCTTTGCTTGGCAGGAAAACGCTGCCCCCTCCTGGCTTAGGTGGACAGTCACACTGAGACAAGGGTTCAGACCAGTATGAGCTCCATTCAACCTGAGCAATAGGTTCACTGGAGGCGAGAGGGTCAGTCAGGGCGAACGGGGCTGGGTGAGACAACGCTGATACAGACAGAGATTTCGGGATACCCTCTTCACCTAATGAGATGGGTGCAGTCCCCTGGGGCCAACAATTGCACAAGCCAGGATGTCGCTGGGTACAGACTGTCCCATCCAGAGGGAGTGTAAATGACCTCTGGGTTTGGAAGAGTCCGTAATCCTGACAGTAACGTGGTCTCTAGCAGTGACCCATGCCACTAAGAGGCCCCCACCCCAGCAGTGGGGTCCTGGGGCTGGCAAGTGGCCCTCTCTGGGTCCTGTGCCCCTTTGCCCAGTTTCAAAGCCTCCCTCACCTGTGTCTCTTCCATGCAAATGAGCCCAACAGGAAAAGCAGGCACCCGCTGGGGATTTCACAACAAGCACAGAAGCTGTCCTGTTTCAGGGACGTTATCTGCAAGAATATGTTTGTCCTATTCCAGCTCCTGGAAGCCTTACTTTCTTCCCCACCCACCACTTCACGCGGGAGACTCCTCTGCTCCCTGAGTCAGCTCCCAAGCATCGTTTGCAGGGTGGGGCGCGGGAAGTAAACGGATAGAAATGTCTTAAGACTTCCGCATGGCTTATGACACAAATTTTCTTCTCAAGGGTTGAGCTAAAGCCAGAAAGTGTTTGCACAGAAGTCCCCATAGGTCCCACCCCCAGAGTCCAGCCAAAGCCAGTGAGCACGCTGGACATCCCGTCGGACAGAGCGGGGTCAGGCGGAAGAGGGGCGTGGCAACAGGAGGTGGTTTTGCTCTTCTGGTTATTTTTCTTTTTGCCCTTAAACTTTTTTTTTTTTTTTTAGTTCAGGTAGATTGGCATGTTTTTGTAGGGCTAATTTGATTCTAGTTGTAATTTTGGCTTCAGAAACTGGCATCCGGCGGCGGTGTGGACAAGCCATCTTCTGCTACTCCTCTCACGTCTTTTAAACCTGTGTGTCTCACGAGCCTGTGAGCCTGTGGGTGGGGAACCCTGTCCTGTATCAGTGTCTCAGGCGCCAGCCCAGCTCCTGGCACCCGCGGTGGCTCAGCACCTTGCCTTTGTGGGATGAGGGGCGAGCGCAGCCAGGAGTCTGCTGCAACGGCTCTGCACTCCAGCGCCATCCCCCAGCCGGGCCTGGGTCTTGGGAAAGGATGGAAGGGAACAGGGTTTTCCCAGCTACCTGCAGGCCCGACATTCGAGACTTCTCTGGACGTGTAAGGTCCAGCTTGGGTTATATGGGAGAGCCAAGTGCCTACCGCCGCCACCATGGGCCCTGCAGCCCACTAGGGGCTGAGAGGGAAGAGGCAGTGGCACAGGGGTTGAACTGCGGGTGTTGGAAGCACTCCCGAAGGCACCGTCTGGGGCTCCTGTGGAAGCCAGAGACGTGGCTGAGTGGTGGCTCACCAGGCCTCCCAGAGCGGGAAGGGCATTCCCAGAGGAGGACCAGCATCGGCCAGGGCCCTGAGGCGGTTTCTGGGCAGCGTTGCTTTTCCGACAAAGGGGGTGGATACACCTAGCTCCGTCAGCTCCCCCTCCCGCTCCAGGGATGCACAAGTGATGCCAAGCGGTATCAGTCATCCCACAGCTATGTGGCAGGGGGGAGGGGAGGCCAGGGGACCTGCCCCACTGACACTGCAGGGCCACCCCACAGGTGCCTGCGGCCTCCTTCTTCCAGGTTTTTGTCACGTGAGAAACAGTGATTTTTCTGTTATTTTCAGCCCAAGGCTGAATCAGGGCAAAAAGCCTTCCTAAGTAGCCAGGCTTGGGGATGTGGTCAGGGCTACATCAGGGTGGGTTCAAGTGCAAGTGAAAAGCTCCGCCCTCAAGACCACCCACGCTGAGTGCAAGCCCTCCACCCCTCTGATCTGGGACCCTTGACTGACACTGGAGTTGGCAGAATCCTCAGAGGAAGTGTCACTCCCAGGGACCCTCCAGCTCATTCCCCTGGGGAATCTCCCAGGTCCCAGGAATGATGGGGGGTGGTGCCCTGCAGAGGCTGAGTCATCCAGCTTGCTCACAGAGTCCAAGTCCACCCTCGGTGCCTTGTGGCTTCTTTCTCCTTGTGCTCTGTGGGCTGTGACCTGCCCTTGTGAGGCCATGGGGTCACAGGGTCACTCTAGTTGTCTCTCCTTCAGAGGATGAGGTCTCCCCAGCTATCTGTGGCTGGGGTCTCTTGGCAGGGCTGGTACCCAGTTTCCTCACTAATTACACTGGGATATTCCCTCCTGAACAGAGAAACTTGTATAATTCAAGTTATAAAACCTGTCTTTGAATTCTCTCCAGGGTCTGCTGTGGCTGCCATAATTAAAGGGGCCACGCCCAGGAAGGCTCTCATCCCAGCAGCTCAAAGCTCACAATAGACAAACCGTAATTATGTGTCTCAGCAGCCCCTCATGGGGAAACTGAGGCCAGAGGGGGTCAAGTGCAAGGCCTGAGGCTATGGCTTCTCTTAGCCGCTGAGGAGCCCACAGATCTGCTGGGACTCTCACCATGCCCACAATTACAGCCCTTCGGGGAGGCCCCGGGAAGTTTGCCCGGGCTGCCCGGATGCCAGACGCCTGCCACCTTGCTCACCAGCTTCTTTGGCCAGAGGGGACGCTGTGACCCAACACCAGCTGGAAGAAGAAGCCCTTTACGTGTCCAAAGCCTTGAGTGTTCGTGGGGTGCCCACCTCCGACCTATGAGACCACAGAAAAACAGCACAGAACCTCAGAACTCAGCGCGTGCACATGCTCACACCACTGGTTTGAAGCACGTCTGCCTTTCACTGGAGTGTGAGCCCTCAGTGGCAGGGGTCACGTCCACTGCATTCTGGTCTGTGCCAGGCACTGTGTTCAGCATGCCACTTGCCCTCCCTGCGTATTCAGTAAGTGAAAGAAGGCATAGCTACAAGGCACCATGCCGTGTGCCGGGGACACGTGCCCCTCTCACACAGCTTGCCTCTCATCTGCCTCTCACCAGCTTGCGGCTCAGTGTCCACAGGCTGGACCGAGGGAAGAGTCTCTGTGAGCCTGCACAGACCACAGTCCTGAGCCACGGTCTGGGCTTGGGGTCTCTCAAGCTACCCACGAAGGCCCCATCGTCTACACAAGCCCAGGAGCGGAAGAGAACCCCAAACCCAAGCGGACGTTCACTAAACTTCGAACCGCATCAGGCTCGGCTGAAACAGGCTCTGAGCCCCGTTTGTGGTTTTCTCCGTCCCTCCCCGCCTCCTGCCTGTCCCTGAAACACAGGAGGGGAGGGCAGGACCTGGCGTCGGGGGAATTAATAAACCCCGAAGCTGCTGGTGACGGAGGACTGCACCTGTGCCAACTGGTTCACCTGTCAGAAGAAACTGAAGGGGCCAAAAGGAGGTTACCTAGCGTCCCCCACTCCCTAAGGTAAGGGCCTGCACGTCTCACTGCCTTTGTTGATAGCCATGCAAATGACTGCCCATAGAAATGCAAATGAGGGTTGCTCCCTGGAACACAATGGATTATTGCCCTGTGACTACCGACCAGTTTTACATCTATTTGTCAATTGATCTCAGCACTTCTGCTTGCCCAGACACTCTCTACGGGTGTGTTTGACTTATCCCTTGGGCCCTTTCTAATGTGTTAGTGGCCCCCTTGTTAATCAAGGAGTTAAACAGAATCCTTGACACATCTCTATTTTGAATTTGGGAGTCACGATTTTGTCTTTAAAAAAATGTTCCCTTAACAAGGTGCATGATCTTACCCCCCTGCCAGGTGGAGGGGTTGCTGTCTTTGTCCCCGTTTCACAGATGAGGAAAACTGAGGCCCAGGATGTCATGAGATTTGCTCAAGGCCACCCACAGGTAATGGTGGGAGTCAAGCTCTGCACCCAGGCCGTGGGGACTCAGAGCCAGCACTCTTCACTGCTGTCCTGTGTGGCTCCTTGTGGTGGAGCGGGCATCACAGTGAGGCGTGGCAGGCTCACCCCAACTGTGTACTGGATTCCAGGTCAGTGCCCTTGCTGTTGGCCCTTCGGGACTGTCCGGTGCCCAGGGCCTTTGTAGCTGGCCAGTGTGGCTGGCTCTACAGGGAGCTCCCAAGAACAAGCATGAGGACGTCCTCTTGTCCCTTTGTGTACCTCTGTGATGCCCAGCACAGAGCTAGGAACAATGTGGGTGGCAGGCAGATCCTTACTCCTGAGTCTTAAGAAGCCAATTCAGAGAGAAGGCTTTTAAACTTCCTGATAAAATCTGTACTTGATCCTCAATGACAGGGACAGTCCACTTCTCTGATCGTCTTATTTTAGTAAAATAAACCTCAAGAATAGTTGTGCTTGTTATCAGAAGAATGTCAACTTCTTCACGGGGATGCAAAGGACAACAAAAATGAACTCTGTTGACTGAGGGATGGCACGATCGGTAAAAGCGTTCTGGAACTCGCCTAAGCCAGAGCTGAGTCAGGCGTCTGTTAAACCGCAAACGCCGTCTGCGGGGAGAGTGAACCGACCGGGTTCCATTTGACCCTCGTTCCCGAGTGCGATTCAGATGACAGCCCCACGCGGCCAGGACACGCATGTCGATGGTGTGTGCTCCGTGAGCGGCCTGAGTATTTGCACATGGCGGTGTTGCCAGCTTACACTTGTTGAATTTTGACTGTGTATCGAGCACTTTTCCAAAGGCTTTACCCACATGTGGTCACGTAATCTTTAATTGCCTCTGTGGTGTGAGTTCTGTAATTAGCCTCCTCTCACAGGTGCGGTAGCCGAGGTCCAGAGAGGGAGTCACGTGCCAAAGGCCACAAGTCTGGTAGGTGGAGCCACAGACCAACCCCCCTGCTCACACATAATCCATTTTTCCTAGAGGACGAGGGAGCTTGGTGACTGAAATTTCCTTCCTACGGGAGCCCTGTCCTCTTGTGCACACAGCACCCCACTTCGGGACTGGTCTGAGAGGGAGGTAGGGGGATTTCTCATGGCTTTACATGTTGTTGTTGTTGTTGTTTTTAAAGGGAGGTGCCTGGGATGGAGCTTTCTCCTTCTTCTGCTCCTGTATTACTCTCGGCGCACAAGCACCAAACCAGCGTTTCCGCCAGGGCTCTGGCACCCAGCAGGGCGCAGACCGAGTGCTGAGGGGCTTTGGCGCCTGACCTCTAATGTACTAGAAGGGATGGCTTTTCATCAACAGATTGTCATAGAATGGAGGTTTCCGTAGTCTGCCATGCTGAGCCCATCGTCCTGCGCCTTTTGGACATGGAGGGGGGTTCCCTGCAGCCACACTCTGCGCCCCCCCCCATTCCATCCAGTGCCAGCCCCCCTGGTGCTGAGAAGCCATGTGCCACCGTGTGCTCTTGAACTCTGAGGTTCCTCAGGCAGCCTCAGAGGTTGTGGTCCCATGGAAGGTCACTTCCGCATGCCCCTGGGGTCTTGAGCCCACTCCCCAAACTCCCAGTGGTTTTCCAAGCACCCTGTGCCCTGTAGCACACCATAGACTGATCTCCATTTCCTGCTCAAAGCTTGCTCGATACAGTGAGAAGATTCAGCATTATGGAAATGTGAACAGTAAAGTTCTCCGATAGGTTATTTCAGCAACTTTTCCTTTGTGAGTTTCTCTCTCTATATATGCAGATACAGGTATAGTATAGTCAACATATAATATTGCTCAGAAGGGACCATAGTGCCACGGGAGGCAGAACTGGCTGGATTTTTCACTCTATTCCAGGACTGCCGGGTTCTCGGCTTCGGGCAGGAAAGGATTCAAAAGCGAGTCTGAGTGAGGACACAGGAAGGTTTCCGTGTAGGTAGAGACAGAGGCCTGGAGATGGGATCGGGGGTGAGCCCGGGACAAGCCGCCGCTGCCTGCTGCTCCCTGGTTGCAAGCCTCCCAGGGCGCCGCTGTGACAGCAGCCAAAGCACAGGTCCTGGTGGACACAGCAAACCCACGCATTGCGTATGCTCAGCTGGTTCCTGGGATGTTATGTGTTTCTGAGGGTGGGCTGTTCCCGAACTTCGCGGCACCACATTCCGTCTCTGCCCCGTGGTTGGGAGGGGGGCCTTGTTCTCAATATGGTCCATTCCAGAAACGTTACGGCATTTGTCCCCCTCGGCTCCCCACCTACCTGGGCCGTCAATTTTTGTTATAATGACGGTATAATGAGTTTTAGGGTCATTTTCCAGTCGGTTATTCCTCCGTTTGGATCGATCTGGTTTTAGCGAGTTCTTATGGTTGACTTCTGCAACCACCTCCGAAATTTCCGGCTGTGAGCTGTCTCCCTTTGCTCACACGTGGAGGTGGGGGCTCTGGCGGGACGGCCCCTCAGCTCCTCGGGCTGTGATGTCGGCTTCGATTTCCTCATCCTGCTTGTCAGGGGCGTCCCTAACTTCTTCCTGTCCTGCCCCAATAACGCAGCCATTGTTGTGCATATTAGTGTTTCCCACTAACAATACTTTTTGAGCAACAACAAGGTACCACAACACACTGACCAGAATAGTTAAAATAAATGTAGGGAGGGAAAAAACTAGCAATAGAAGTGTTAACATGAACAAGGAACAACAAGTCTCATACATCACTGGCACGGGAACCTGAACTGCTTGGACCCCGGAAAACTGTTTGGCCGTTTTCACGAAAGTCACACAGGTGCCCACCCACCGACCCAGCAACGCAGCCACAGAAAGACGTGTGCAGGGACGTTTGGGCTGCTCCGCTGACCTCAGTCCGAGAGGAGCAGCATTGCAAAGGCGGCGGGCGACCGGAGGGCAGACCGTGTTTCCTCCCACTATGGAATGCTGCTCGGGAAGTGAAGGAGCAAAGTCCCTACACCACATGGTTACAGTTCGAGAGCATCGCGTCGAGGGAAGGAAACGGGTGCAGGAGCACGGGTGTCACGGCGCTCCTTTCACACGCGATCCGAGAGCAAACAGCACCCCGCCTTGGTCCCCGAAATCAGCAGACGGGTGGGCGGCCTCTGGTGGGGCTGGGGGGTTGACGTGCTGGCAAGGGGGTGACAGAAACGTCCTTCTGTAGGTGTGCGCATGGGAGAAATCACTGGGGTTACCCCTGAAGATCAGGGTACTTTCCTACTTCAGAGCTTCCATCCTGCCCTCAGCGTGTTCGGGTCTAGTGCAGCCTGTAACGTCTGCAGAGAACGCTGCTGTGCGTGGCTCGCGTGACTTTAGCCACCCCTCTGCGCGTGGACGCTGGTGGTGTGCGGCTCCTTCGCTGCTGCGGTGAAGCTGTGTTGAGTGCCCGTCTGGGAACTACCCTGCCAGTGCACCCACTGGTAAATTCCTAGAAGTGGAGCTGCCGGGTCAGAGGGAATGTGGCCACTGGTGGTTCGCAGACGTTGCCCAACTGCCTTCCAAAAACATTGCAGCAACCCCCGCCCCCCCGCCCAGCACACTGTCTCCCGGGAGAGCCCTGGGTTTCCCACACCCTCGCCCGCCGCGGGCCTCTGCAGCCCCCACAGCACTGGCGAGTCTGAGAGAGGCGGATACCGTTGTTATCTCGGATTGAACAGAAAGATCAGATCTGCTCCATCTTGACCCATTTCCCCAGTTGGGTTCTGCAGCTGATTGTTTGAGGAAAGGGCTGGTTGCTACATGAAGCAGGTTAAAACCACAGGCTAGAACAAAGAGAAGATCATGTTTCCCAAAATTTAACTGTCCAAATGAAGAGCAGGGCTGCTCTCCGGGGTTGGGGGCGGTGTGGGTCAACAATGCCAAGGTTGGGACACCTTGGTGCCACCCCAGCGTTGGGTAAGATGCTCTGATTCTCCTTGCCTCAGTTTCCTCGTCTGTGAACAGGGGGTCCCAAGGGTGTCATTATCGCTGTGCAGGTTCCGTGAGCAGGTGAGCACACAGCACTCAGACCTGGCCTGGCCCTGTCTGGGACTCACACCACGTTTGCGATGACTTGTTGTCGAAGCCTCCCCTGTCTGTGGCCTCGGCTTCGACCTTTGTGCGGGGGGCTAAGCAGGAGCCTTCCAGCCCTGGGCTCTGTCCTGCCTCCCTGCCCCCGTGGCCTCTGCTGTTGGTGCCCGAGGGAGCACCCTGTTCCTCAGCCCTGGGCACCATGTCACAGCTCCTGGAGTCACCCACCTGCCAACATGCCCCCCAGGTGGCACTGCCTGTAGCTGTCTCCTCCAGGTGACTTGTACTTGGTCACCTGGCCCCAAAGCCATGAGTCTTGTTCCACAGTCTCAGAATCCCCGGAGGAAACCACTCCTTTGGCTGCTCTAGCAGCTTCTCTCTCTAAAAGGACTGAGGCTCCGTCACCGAGGTCCCTTGGCGGGACAGACTGTCCTGTTCTCTCTGTCCCAAGGGTCCATACCCAGAGCAGTGACACCTTGTCCTTCTGTGTATAAACTTGGGCACCCTTTCCATTGCCTCCAACAGACACTGAATTCCAATTTAGACTTAGGAGGGGCCCCTCCACCCCAAAGGTTACTGTCATGAGTCCCTGCTAAAGGCCCACCTGTCTGAGCCCACGTCACGGACCCCATTTGGTTCAGTCCCTCCCTCTGGTTCTGGATCTTGTGCCAGTCCTGCAGGGGGGGCCCCAACTTCTCTGATTGAGAAACCCCCTCCCCCGCACCACCACAGGTCTGCACAAAGGATCAGATTGTCCAAAAGCCAAACACCCCCGAGCAGGTTTCAACACCACATAGTAAGATTTTTTGCCTCTCCCGCCCCCACCCTCTGCCCACCCCTCCTGGGTAATCTGTTGCGCGCCTGACAGCCACCTGTCAGATTCTGAACCCACCAGCGGGGCACCCCTGCCCATCCCAGGCCTCGTCCCCAGTGGGAACGTCTCATTTTGCATCTCGGATGCGGGTGCCTTTCTCCAGCCCTGGTGTGTTCACCGGAGGCCAGGACTGAGCTCTGCGTTTTTCCATTAAATGCTCTGTATAGACTCACATCAAAGGGAGGCTGCAAGGCGGGCGGGAAGGGCCTTCTGACAGCTCTGTTCGTGCTCGCTCCGAGGGCTGCCCCCCGCCCTCCCCCCACTTTGTGTTTGATGGGATAATTACTCAGTGAGTCTCAAGGCACCAAGAGGCTCACTCGTAAAAGGAGAGCGGTTTCCACCGGTTACCCTGAAAGTGACCCACTTCAGAGGCTCAGAGGGCCGCCGTGGCGGGGGCCGCTGGTTTTGAATTCTGATCCTGGCGGAAGTTGCGAAGACCCCTTCCCTTTTAACACATGGTGAGCTGGACAGAATTGCAGACTGACGGGCAGCTGGAGCGCCGTCCCAGCCAGGGTGTCAGGCGTGCATCAGCACTGGGCGTGCAGCAGCTCTGTGAGACCTCATGGCCGTCCTTGAACACAATGACCTTCCACTCGCCTCGATTTGCTGCTGAGACAAATGAGAGGTAGTAAGGCTTAGTAACGAGAAGTTCAGGGTCACACAGGGCACAGAAGCAGAGCCACCACAGAAGCACAGTCTGGGCACCTTTGTTCGCCACCCTATTGCCACTTGGGGCAAGGTGTTCCTTCTTGTGGGGCCGTCCTGGTTTGGTAGGAGGTTGAGCAGCATCCCTGGTCTCTACCCACTAGAAGCCCGCAGCACCCCTCACTTTTATTAATGTCGATGACGTGAGGCCCATGTAGGGTGAAGGTGGGGACGGATGTCTTGAAAGCATGCTTGTCCTCCTGGAGTCCCTAGGAGAGAGCGAAGGGCTCCAAGGGGACGGCCCAGGGTGGGCAGCCTCGCACAGGGACACCAGTTCCGGCCCTATGGAGTGAGTCCCACTGGGAAAACACATCAATGGAACAGTCTCCCCAGGGGCTCCCTGGCATTGGGGGAGAATTACCTGCTGGCCCAGCCCGTTTGTAAAACAACCAGGTTAGTTTCTAGAAACGTCACTAGTCATTCCAGTGGAGGGGGTCCTGGCTTTCGGCTGGGAAGCTGCCCAGGAGGAGAAATGGGCGGAAAAGTGTCCCATAAAATTGGTTCGGGAGCTGAGGGGCTGGCTGCACGTCAGGGCATGCAGGGAGACGCGGGCCCAAGCGGCCGCATTTACTGCCCCAGCGCTGCAAGTGCGGCCGTAAAACGGGCATTTATGAGCGGGTCTTACAGAGAAGTGTTGCCAGGTGCTTCAGTGGTGCAATGAGGCAGGTAGGAAATTAAACGGCAGAGTTAGGGTTAACAATAAATTATGTCTAATAACAGGCCGTTGCTACCCTGGCTGGACTTAGTGTCAGGGTGACTGGATGGCCCCGCCTCCTGCCCTTCCTCCGGGGTTCAGAGCCGGACCCCCAGGGTGGATGGAAAGACCTTTGTTTCAAGTCTGACATTTTCTGGGGTTCAGGAAGGGCACAAGATTATTGTTTTATAATCATCATTCATTTTGTGGCTGATCTCATTTTTGAAAACATTAGAACATTCTAGGTGAAGATAGTCAAGTCTTTGAGCACCCCTCCCCCAGTCAGGTCCTATGCATCCTGACTTCCCTTCTGAGAAACACAGGTACAAGGCTGCGTCTCATCCCTGCAGCAGGGCGGGGTGGGGGGCACCAGGTCTCTTCACACGTCAAAGGAGAAAGTGGAGGCACGGAGAGTGTGAGCGACGCACTCACAGGCAGAGGTGGGGATGGAGGCAGGGTCTCCCCGGGGTCAAGAGTTGTGTCTGTGTGTCAGGGCTGTACCCCGGGCTGGCGCCTGGACAAACGGTTTCCTGAGGCCCTCCAGCTACCGACTCGTCCCTAGCAGCTCCGACATCCGGTGAGCTGAGGAAATTCAGATTACTCTGCCCCAAGCTCAGAGATGTAGGAGGACCGAGCGGGCAGAGCAGTCTGCATCATCAATGAGTCCCAGGTCACCCTCCTGCCAAGCCAGACCTGGGAGCCACATGGACCCCCGTGCCCAGAGTGCGGGTTTGCGCATTGACCATGCACTTGGAGGGGCCAGTGTTCCTTATCCACACTCTGCCAGACTTATAAAGCCATGAACTCAGCTGTCTGACTCCTTTTAGGTTACAAATGATCAGAGAGGGGCGAGGGGCCTTCACCCTCCCCTCTGCATAAGGCACAGGACACCTCATTTGGGGTGGTTCATCACACCTGTCTCACCGCTTCCCTGGCGCCACCTTCCTGCTTACTCAACCCCAGGGTCTGCGGGCTTTTCCTACAAGGAAAAAAGGGCCAGACACTAAACATTTTAGGCTTTGCTGCCTAAGAGGCCAAAATGAGCAACTGTTCTCTGTGAAAGACTGATGTCTTTTTTTCTTAAACGTTAAAAATGTAGAAGTCCATCTTAGCTCCTGGGCTGTATAAAAACAGGCGGTAGCTAGATTCGGCCCACGGCTCTGACTGGCCGGTCCCAAATTCTAACCTGGGTGGCTTCTGCCCAAATAGAATGCCAGTTCTCTGAGAGTGGGGACCACTCGTTTCTCTGTCTGGTGCACCAAAGCCTCAGGGAGCCTGCTGAGAGATGACAGGAACAGCAACTCCGCTGCCAAACCTCCTGGCCCAGTGAGGGAGTGCGGCCGTTATGTGCGTGAGGGCGCTGGTCGAGACCCAGGGATGCGTTCTTCCTTTAAAAAGATGTGCTCAGCCTATATCACACATCTAGAACAGTTCCAGGTACCAAGGATACAGCAGGGGAAAGAGCAAACAAAAAATTCTTTTCCCTGGAAAGTGGTGTTCTAGTGGAGTGGCCCCAACCATTTAATACAGGTACTTTGGCAGAAGGGAGGAGAGATGCAGGGGACAGAGGTGGGAGGGGTTTTATTTTTAAATAGGAGAGTCGAAGAAGGCCTCTCTGAGAAGTTGGGAAGGGGAAGAAGGGAATCACAGAGATCTGGGGGAAGCACGTCCCAGGCAGAGGAAGCGAGGAAGCAGTAGGTGCAAAGGCCCTGAGGCAGGAGCGGGTCTGACTGTGCTGGAGGCTGGCTTGGCGCTGAGCCTGGGGAAGATGAGATCAGAGAGTTTCCTGGGGACCCCTCTTCCTGGGTCTGTTTTGAAGGTAGAGCTGGTGAGGTTTGCTCATGGAAAGGACATGGATTTGGTGTGGACCAAGGACAGCCAAAGTGAAAATTCCATCTGGGATGTATTTGGTCTGAGAGGTGTGTTAGATATTCATACAGCTGACCCTTGGACAAGGCAGGAGGTAGGGGCGCTGACCCCCTTCCCCTGCACAGTCGAAGAGCCACATGTAACTTTGACTCCTCCAAAACTCAACTCTCAATGGCCTGCTGTTGACCAGAAGTCTTACCAATGACATAAACAGTCGATTAGCACATAGTTTGTATGTTACATGTATTATACACTGTATTCTTAAAGTCATGTAAGCTAGAGAAAATAAAGTTATTAAGAAAATCATAAGGAAGAGAAAATAAATGTACTATATTTATTGAAGAAATCCGAGCAGAGTGGACGCCCGTGGTTCATGCCCACATTGTTCAAGGGTCAGCCATCTCATACCTACGAAGATAAGTCAGCTCTCAGGTGGATCTGGCCCCGAGCTCCTTGGTGGGGTGAGGGGCAGTCAGAATGAGGACATGCTCCCACATCATCGAGAAAGTGTGGTGGCCTCCTGGGAAAAAGAACCAAAGCCAGGGCACATGCTCCTTGGGGCTGCCCTTTCACTCCGATTTCTCCAAGAAGCTTCTCTTTGCAGGTGCAGAGCACCTGGCTGGACAGGTGGGGGAGCGTCTGCTACCTTTATCCTGCCCCCAGAATCTGGCTCTGGAAGCCAGTGGTGGGACGGGCACTTGAGTGCATGGTTCCAGGAAAGAGAGAGAGAGGGACCTTTGGGTTCCTCCACAGCTTAGTTCATTTATTCCCTGAACAAATATATGTGAGCATTTACTACACGCCAGGCCCTGGAGGTGTGGGGTCACGGAGCTGCCACCCACCTACAGAGCTGGACGCCATGATAAACTTTAGAAACGCAAAAAGATTGCTTCAAAAAGTAGTTCCTGAAATCGTCTCCATTGGCCATGGGAGACACTCCACACACATTTACATGTTCTGTGCTGCAGAGATGAAATAAATGGCAGCATTTTCATCAAGATGGGAACGAAAAACAAAGGAAAACTCAGAGCACTTCACTTGCGCCACCTGGTGGCAAGATATGTCAGTACTGCTGACAAGCAAGTGTCTTACTGCCCCGCCCCCCCCTCCCATGGGACCTTCCTCAAAGCCACCTGCCTTCCCCAAGGCCTTCCCTGACCATCCTGTCGGGTAGGAGTGGGTGCGAGGAAGACCCCTAATGCTTGTCTGGGCCCAGGATCTGGCAGAAGTCAGAGGAGGGTGCTCAGACTTTCAAGAACCATCAACTTCTCCAGCTTTAGAGTCGAGGTGCCGCGGGCAGGAAACCCAGGCTGTCTTGGGCGGTGGGAGCCTCCCAGAGGACAGCCCTGTCCTAGCTCCGGGCTTGGCTGGTTTCTGGTTTCTTGTTCCCCGGGTCTCAGCTGGGCCTGGCCTGCCCTGGGGTGGTCCCTAAGGCGAGGCGCCCTGAATCTGTGAGGAGGGGTCTGCACAGAGAGAGGAGAATCGCCACCACCTCGTCACCGTCACCCGGCCGCTGTCTCCCACTGTGGAACAAGCAGGGACTTGGCACCCGAGAGGCCTGCGGCGCGGTGCTCCCGCGAGTCTGGGCCTCTCCTCGCCATGCTGTAAAGAGAGGGAGGGTCCCCTTCTGCCGAGCTGCTGCCAGGAGTCAGCAAGGAAGTGCGGCCCCAGCAGCTGGCGTGGCAGAGCCTCGGCCCCACAGCAAAGTCGCCTCAGGACTCTCTTCTTAAAATTGCACAGGCCCTGGCCTTGACCCAGACCTCCTGGTTCCGAGCCACTCGAAGAGCAACCAGGAATCTTCTCTCGAGAGAGAGAGTTCTGAGGGTCAGCCTGGCTTTAGAAACGATGCTGCATCCGCAGCGGTTCCCAAATGCAGTTGTGCCCTGGAATCACCCGGAGGCTTTTAAATTACACTCACGTATAGTCCCCGCCAGAGACCCTCAGGGAATCGGCCCGGAGAATGGGGGTCCTCACACACAGGGAGTTAAGCCTGGAAGAGTGGAGGCACAAAACTGGACAGAGTGCATCTTGGGGGGTGGGGGCTTTGCCATTCACCTGCTGTGTGTCCTGGGGGCAGGCACGGGGGTGGCTTGCTGTCTCTGAGCTTGAACTTCTCAGGTCCGGTGAACCCGGGGTGACTGGCACATACTATGACTCAGGGGTGACCATTTTATAACAAGTTTCAGGGGGGAGGGGCACTGTAGGAAGTTGAGCAGCATCCCTGGTCTCTACCCACAGGATGCCAGTATCACACGCTGTGCCCGAGTTGTCACAACCAAAAATGTCTCCAGACATTGCCTGGTGTGCCCTGGGGGACTGCATCGCCCCCAGTGGAGAGGCCCTGCCCTGGGCCCGTGAGAGGGTCCCAAGAAGAGGAAACAAATGTTGACCCAAGTGAGCCTCCAACCAACCAGAAGCCCAGCTGGCCCAACACTGGGACCAGTGAGCAGGGGCAGGACCCCAGGGCCATGAGGGTTCAGATGTGAGCCAGACCAGAGGGCCCCGTCTGTCAGCCCCGCTGCCCTGGCTGCGGGGGCAGTGAAATGCAGCCACAGTGACTCACTGGTGAGAAGAACCAGGGCAGAAGCCAGCACGCAGCTCTGTGTGTCACCCGCCGGGAGGGGGAGGCGGGCTCCGGCTTCATGTGCGGACACGACGTGGGTAAGTTTACCGTTGCTTATATTGAGGTTGGCTTTGAAGGGAAGCGACCTGAGACGGTAACACTAAACAAACATGCCTCTCTGCCAGGGGCCCGGAATTGCCAATCCAAAACTCGGGGGGGGGGCCCTGTGTGCGAGGTTGGCGTCCCAGCATGTCGGGCGAAAACACGAGATCACGCTAATGCCATCGCCCCAGTGACTGCGCGTCACAGGCCAGGGCTCCCTGGAAACGGTGTGTACCCATGTTTTGTTTTACCTGGGATTCGAACCCGACTCCCCCAGCCCAGTTTTCACGGAATGTCCCTGCAGTTCTGAAAGCCATTTAGCTTTCAGTACAAAGGGACAACAGTCATAATATGGCTACTTTCATTGCAGTCACTCTGCACCTCCTTGAATCCTCGCCAAAACGGAACAGGAAACACACCTCCGCTTTGCCAGTGAGCGCCCAGAGAGGTTAGGCAGTGCACCCCAGGCCACACAGCTCCTAGGTCGTGAAGCTGGGGTTTCAGCCCAAGTCCACCTGGTTCCTACGTCCAGGTCCATGGCGACTACCCTTCTCGGGTTTCCCCGACCCTGGAGCCTCACTCCGCAAGGCGTGCTCCCCAGATAGGGGCTTCAACCCTGGGAGCTGGTTAGAGATGCAGAAGCTTGGGCTCCTGGACCTGCTGGGCTGTAGCCTGCCCTCTCACCAGACTGGCTGAGGGTTATGGGGCGACAGAATGACACCCTGACTCCTGAGTCCCACAATCTCTCATCCCCGTGTATTAAAGCTTCTTTAGATGTAGCTTTAGTTTCAAAAGCTCACCCAAGAAATTTATGCTCCTAGTTTAAAAACACCAAATGTGGTATAGGGGGACTTCCGACAAGAGCAGTCTCCTCCCCCCCCATCCTCCCCCACTCAGGGACAACACCTAAGAGGATGGGCTTGTCCCAACCATGTCTCTAAGGGACAGACACAAAGAGCCATGTGCCCATGACCCAGACTCACCAGCAGGAGCAATGGGAGATGGACGACCTTCAGGTCGCGGACACACCCCTCCGAGCCTCCTCCCCACCTGCCCGCTTCCTCCTGTGTTTACGTCGCTGCTCGGAGAACCTCAGTGAGTGTGGACGGATCAGCCAGCTCGTGTTTCCTGCCCTCCTCCTGTTGGGGGCCTCGATCAGTCCGCTTTTATAACATGGGAATGCTGGGGCCCCACCCCCTCTTTTTTCCTGTCCTTTCCTCTCCTGCTGTGGGCTCGGCGGGGGGTGGGGACGCTGAGTGCCAGGGGACAGGGCTTAGGGCTCAGCCTGCAAGCTGCTCGAGTCAAGGGCAGAGTGACAGAGACCTGGGGAGCTGCTCTGCACTCCAGTCGGCAAAGGACTGTCTCTGAACCTGGCCTAGGGGCCAGGTGTTGTTGGCGAGCTCTGGCTTGCCTCTCTTCCCCACTAGGCAAGACCTTTCACCCACTTGAGCCTCGGTTTCCCCACCTAGAAGATGAGAAGGCCGTTTCTGGTGGTCTGGGATGGTTAGAGTCAGTGACGATGGCTTTTGTCATTGCCAGCGCGGACACTGAGATTCGCTTAGCAAATGAAGTCATGGGGGGCTGCGTCTCCCCTCACAAATCACGCAGCGCCTCATCAGCTACAGCCCGCAGCCCACCTCTCGGTCCCGGAGGTCATGGAGACCCCCATCTTTGCTGCCATTCCTTTGTGGCCTGACAGCCTGGTGGGTGAAAACACCAGAGGAAAGCCACCGTTTTTCTGTCCTGGCCTGGCCTTGTTCTGGAAGAGCCGCCTGTTGTGTCCTCACAGCTCTCTCTGAGCACATTCCTCCCTGCTGCTCCCAGCTTGACACCCCCGGCTGGGCAGACAGGTGGCAGAGGGGCCTCCAGCCCTCCCCCTCCCTCACATCCCTGCCCGGCCAGCCGCTGGTGCTTGCTGCACCCAGGAGATGCTGCCAAGCCTTGTGTGGGCATGTCACGTTGTCACCCACCACTCCAAGGCGAACAAAAGGGCCCTCAGAGCTGGCTTGGCTGCAGGCTGCGGGCAGCCAGGGAAAGCTATTTGTAGGCACCAGAGAACAAAGCACAGCCTTGGACTTGACTGTTCCTTATTAAGGAGATGGTAACTGGAAGGTCTTCAAAATCACACTGTGGGCTTTGTGGGCTGCTTCTGAGATTTTCTTCTTCCTGGATTAGGAGCATTAATGGTCATTGTAGAACCTGTGATGCATTTGCTCCAGCAGACGGGGAGGTTTGTAGGAGGGGACCTAAGTCTCTCCGGAGACCCACAGTCTCAGGACACAGGCCAGCAGTGCACCATGCAGAATGCTGTATGCCCAGGCCCCTGCCAAGGCTCCCGGTAGGGTGAGTAAAAACCACCATCTCTGCCAGGGCCTCCAGGACCCTACAGGGTCCCCTAACTCCCCTTGCCCTGTGGCTCCAGCCACAGTTGCTGTCCCTCCAACCTGCCACAGGGCCTTTGCACTTGTTCCATCTGCCTGGAATTGTCTTTCCACAATATAAACATGGCTCACTCCCTGTTTCCTAGAATGTCATCTCTTCGGGGGAGTCTTTCCTGACTTCCCTGCAAAGAGCAGGAACCCCACCCTACCCTGGCGCTCCCTGCACCCCTTATCTCCCCTCATTTCCTGCAGGAGACCAGCACCCTCCAGGAGACGTATGTGGTTGTCTCATTTGCACATTTTTGTTCACCAGTAGAGCGCTCCAAG
Organism: Macrotus californicus; assembly: GCA_007922815.1. Classification (NCBI taxonomy): domain Eukaryota; kingdom Metazoa; phylum Chordata; class Mammalia; order Chiroptera; family Phyllostomidae; genus Macrotus; species Macrotus californicus. The sequence continues at coordinate 443,386 of VMDR010000063.1, forward strand.
AGAGTGGGGTTGCTGTGCATTCAGTTCACTGCTGTGTCCCTGACTCTAGAATGTCTATGTAGGGGACACAAAGTCTCTGTCAAAGGAATGGGTTCAGGTTGGACATTTAGTGTGACTTGCCAAGACTGCAATCTGCAGAGGGTCAGAGATTCTTTAAAAGAGGGTGAGCGCTGTCCTCAGGCCTGCTGGGCACACCCGGTCCTGGGGGATGGGGAAGACGCTCTGGTGGTGACATTACTTGGCATGGTTAGCTCTACTGCCAGTGACGCCAGTTTCCCCATCAGCCCTGGGCACACAGCCCACAGTGGCTGCTGGCTCCCAGCTCCCTGTGCATTCTTGGTCCCCAGGACTGAGCTCCCATGTGGGGCCAGCTGATACTGCAACCTGACCTTCGAAGATGGCACAGCCCTACGGCACAGCCTGGCTCTGGCCCTCTCTGCCCACCTCTCCCACATGCACTGCCTCATGCACTCTCCCTCAGGCACACTGGGCTCTCGCTGTTCCTCCAACCAGGCAGGCACACTGGCACCCCAGGGCCTTTGCACTGACTGTGCTCCTGTCCCCTTCTTGCTGGTGGAAATGGGGCCCTTTCACAGGGTCATAAGGAAAGCATTCTGGGAGACCCATGCATGGGAAGCTAAGAGGCAGTGTAAGATTTACTGAAGACGCTGGAGCAAACACAAAGTACTGTCCTGGGTTCTGCTCCATCCCACCATGAAAGAACTCCAGCCTTGTCTTCATCAGGCCCAGATGAAAGCCGAGGTCCAGAAATTCTGTGCCATTGATTCAGTCCGTATTCAAGCTTGGTCCAGCCCGTCTCTGTGCCCATCTGGCTAGCTTAGCCTCCATTCCTGGCTGCACTTTGGCTGGCATGGCGTCGCTGTGCCCCGGCTTGCGCTTGGAGCCCGTGCGGGCTGCCGTGGGCCCCGGGCAGTTGTTAGGGCCGTGTGGGCCCTACAGAGAGATGGCACATGAAGGGAGGCGAGCATGTGTTACCGAGCGAGAGAAAGAGCCTTTGTTAAGCTTGGATTATATTATCTCAGGCTCGGGAAGAACCAGGTGCCTTTTCAAACTAACCAACTTCCCACTCTCTCACAGGCTGTGGTTGGGTCCTTCCCCTTAACCAGTTCATCTCCTGGATCTTCAGGGTTCTGTGTCTCTCATCCAGTCTGACCCTTTTCCCCAGGCTACACAGACGGGCCTCTGTGGGCACCATCTTGGCCCCTCCATCATGCACCCATTTCTCCTGCTGTTTTTATTCCTTCCCCGGCAATGATCCTTCCTGCCTGCTTGGGGTGGGGGATTCGGTCCCAAGGGCAGAGGGTGCCCTGGGGAGTGTGGGAAGCTGTAACTTTCTAGTGAAGCAAGCAAGCTCACCGTCTGAGTCAGCTCCCTGGGTTATTAGGCTTGAAGTCTGATTCCCTTTGCTCCCTTCCTTTATTAGTATCTAGCTACCTACTCTAACACCCTCCCAGATAAAAGCAGGGCTCCCTCCTTCACCTCCTTTGGCCCACCCACATCCCTCTCTGTGCCTGCTCTATTTTTATCAATCAGTGAGAATCACTCTCGCCGAAACTATATATTTATTTGTCTATTGCTGATTCCTAGAGAGCAGGCATTGGTTTTGCAGCTAAAGGTTGTGTCTTTAGACTTTAGATCTTGGTACCTGGGAGGAGCTTAATACACATTTCTTGAAAGAAGGAAGGAAGGAAGGAAAGAAGGAGTGAATGAATGAAGGAAGGAGTGAATGAATGAATAAATGAATGAGTGAAGGAAGGAAGGAAGGAAGGAAGGAATGAGTGGGAATTGAAACATTGCTCGTATTCACCTTGATTTGGTCTTTCCAGCTTCTGCTTTTAGTATTTGCCACACGGCCACAGTCACACCATGCAACCATTGTCCCCTCCTTTAAACACACACATGCACACCCCCCCCCCAAATCTTTTTCTCAAGGGAGCAAAGTGTTTAAGACATTCCATGGTGGGGGGAGAGGCTGTGAGCACAAAGTGGGGAATTCCTAAGTTTCGCCAGCATAAAAGCCAGTCTGCTTTGTGTCCCAGCTCACAGAAAGTTCACGGTGATCACAGACTGCACGCCGGGTCCCCCTCCCCCACCCTCGCCCCACCCCCTTGATAAAGCACCCTGATTCTCAGCTCTACTGTTAGAGCTGTTCGCGCCTTCCCAGGTTTGGAAAGGTGGGCTTACCAAAGACCCTGAGAGTCCAGGAAAGGGCCAGATGTGGAGATTGAAGGGGATTCTCCCCAGATCGCTGACCAGAGACTTCTCCTGCAGCTCTTCAGCTTCTCGGATCTAGTCAGCCGCCCTTACAGCTCATTTGCAGGCTTTGCAGGATGAGCTTGTTTCCTTGAGAATAAAGCCACTTCCATCCTGGAGATTTTTTTGGCTTGAGGTTTTGGGGCTGATGGTATGGGGAGAACTGAGAAATGGAAACATTTATTTATTTATTGGAATCAAGGTGTCTGGTTTTATTGACTCCCCTGCCCGACCCCCCTCCCACCCCCCGCACCAACTCCCCTTCCCAGAAGGTCTAGATCCAACTTTATCTCAAAAGCTCTTTTTACAGAAGTCAGTACAGAACGCTCCCTGACATGAAATGACGAGGTTACTGATTTAAAACATTACTCAAAATTGCTCGGGAAATGATGAGGCACTGCCCTGGGTCCGGGGTTGGGGGGGATGCTGGTTTTCAAATGAGATTTCAAAAGGAGAGAGCTGATTGGTTTCGAGATTTAGCTCCGCCTCCTCAACCGGAGGGGTGAGAGCAGAGAAAAGGTTCAGAGGGCTGGATGTCAAGGCAGGCAGGGCTCAGGTTCATCTTTCAGATTCATTCCCAAGTCTGTAACCAGGGGCGCACAGCAGACGGGACCCTAACCCTCAGGCTCGAGACCCGTCAGGTCAGGAAGCAGACTCTCTGCCTGTGCCCCCTCTGACCAAACGGCTGTGTCGCGGTGACTCGCAGCGAAAGGTATTCTCGGGTCCCGGTCTGCTCCGTGAACTGTTGTGTATTAAATACCGCCCTTCTGGTGAGAGCTGTCAAAACAGCTCTGTGTAATCTTCCCCCGGGAGAAAGATCTTTGCGATGCCACATAACTCAAATTATACAAATAACTGTCAAAAGCTATTACCGTCAGCCGGCAGAGGCGGGTGGGGGAGGGGAGGAAAGCAGGCCAGCCCCGTCCTCTTCCCTCAAGGTTAAGAGAAAACGCAAGATGCGGCGCCTGTTCACGTGGACAACCAGGAACACCTCTGTGCCTGGAGCCTGGGAGAGCGGTTCGTGGGCTCGCACCCCTGGGAGAGAAGTGGTGGAGTCCAGGTGTGGGAGGAGTGTGGGCTCCGAAGGACTAATGGACCACCTGACTTTGACCCCTGGGGTCCTCATCTACTGTCTGTGACCTTGGCAGGGGCCCATCAGTCCCTGGTCCCCAGCAGGGTCATAATCCTAGAGCCTGCACCAGCGCTGGTGTGACAAGGAGCTGAGCTGATGGGGGGTGGCGGCGGTGAGTGATGTCTGCTGATGGCCCCTCCCCTCACGTGTTTGCACCCCAGTCCTCACCTCAGGCCCAGGGCAGATGCACCTGGTGCAGAGCAGACCTGGGGCTGCTTTCTCTCTTCTCCATGCTGTATGGTCCGGACGGAGGCGGAATGGTAGGGGCACATGGGACAAAAGCCCTAGAAGTCAATGAAAATCTTTGATGCCACTGAAGTTCCGAGCATGTCATGTCCTCAGGAAGTGGGAACGAGTTCCCAGCCTTGAGGGGACACTCCCTGGTCCTTGGGTAATGGGAGCCCGTCCAGGTGCCCCAACAACTGTAAAGCCGTTTCCCGGGGACGTGCAGTTCAACTTGAAGCCCGGCTTCCTGGACACCTGCCCCCAGGAAGAATGGGGAACCGGGCCCTCCCGCACAGCCTGACGGTCCGGGAGCAGAAACAGCTGTGGGCGTGGACTGCAAAGCTCCCGGGAAGCCGGCTAACCTTCCCCTGTGGGTGGTTAGGGGCTGACTTCCTAGGCGTCCTTCTGAGCAGCGTGTTCCTTCCCCGGCTCTCCCTGCAGCAGGCAGGGCTCATCCTGGCCTTTGGGCCTCAGCAAGGCCCTCGAGCAGTCTGTGGGCCCACCGAGCTGCACACAGGTGGGTGGGCGGTCTCTGCCCAGAAGCCAAAGAGATCATTCCAGAGCTGGAATTCGATGTGACCTCCCTCCTTGAACCATCTAAAACAAAGCCTGCCGGGCAGGACCTTTGCTACGTGATGCTTGGGGGACGGGCCAGGGGTCGACGTGGCTCCCCCTGCCTGGCTCCTCTTCTGTGAACCCTGCTGCACTCTCAGCCCACGGCCGCCTCCCTCCCACGCCTGATAGTGGGTGGCTCCCCAAGGCTTTTCATTCCAGTTGCTTTGTTCTCTTGTCCTTTTCCCTTGGAAGGCCGCCCTCGTGCCCACCATCTTCGCTGGTTAAGTTTTACTCCTCTTCCCCTGCTGAGCTGAGGGCCCTCCTTGAAAATGCCTTCCTGACACCCCCGGCCAGGCCAGGCCTCCCCCCAGCCCTGCCTGTAGCCCCCACATGGAGGAACCACAGGTTACACCCGCATCTGTCTCAGCCCCACTCTCGACCACCCCACCGTCCCACCCCTTCCTCTGTCCTCGGGGACAATCATCTGTTTTTCTGAGTTCTTTCTTTTCCTTTCTCCATTTTACGTATCTGTGAATGGATTTGTAGTCATCCTTTCAGTAATGCGCCGGCATCGAGGTGACGTCTGGAATGTGGGAGGGAAGAATTGAGAGCAATCTTTATAGCTCGGAAAGGTTGCCGTGCGCATTAAATTAGCGAATAGAGGTTTTTCCAGTTTGACGCTGTCTGAGACCCCGCCGTGAACACCTGTGGTTATCTGCACGTGTCCGCACGTGTCCTCATGCAGGCCCTCCCCACTCGGAGAGGGTGGGAAGTGAACGCAGGAGACCAGCGCCCCCTTATCCTGCTCCTCTGCCCGCCCTCAGAACACCTCTCTCCCTCTTCTCCCTCCTACCTCCCTCTCAAATTCTAGTTAATTGGACTTGCACTTGGCTCAGTCTCATTCCCACAATACTACATAAAATATTTATTTTCATGAGGGCAAAAAAAAAAAAAGAAAATATTTGATTGTTACAAAGGCGAATGTTTCTCTGAGTCTGCACTTGCTCCCGTGTTTTTCTTTCTTCTGACTTTCTGATTTGAATTCTTTGGTCGCTTAAAAAAAAATTTTTTTTTGATACAGTCATTTTGGTCAATTTTAGCCTCTCTTTTCCAGGGTGGCTCTTTTTCAAGTTTCCTTTAAGAAAACTTCATCAGGTTGGTGAGTGCTTGCTTGCTGCCGGAGAGAACCTTCTGGACTGCCATTCTGATCTGGCATGACCTTCATCAGCAAGTTCATGTCAAATGTCACGGAGCACATACGGTGGGGGGTCAGCCAAAGCCCAGACTAGTGAACAGACGTCAAGAGCAATTTTCCTGAAAGTGCCTGCCTCCATGAGCAAGCTGTTGGCCCCCACGGTGTGCATCCCCCGCCCCCTGCGTTGGAGACATTCCCTTTGGGTCGTGGGGAGCGGCCCCTCCCATCTTCCAGAAAGTCCTGCCGTCCCCTGCCCCTCCCCAGCAGGTCACTGCAGACCTGCTCATCAGCCAGTCAGCTGCTGGGTGGGTGTTTGCTGAGCTGAGTTGAGCCCCCCTTAATTTACTCACAGAATTAACTGCTGCTTCCCAGGTGCAGGCGTTTATGCAAAGCTGTGGCTGGTGCCTTGGGCTCCGGCACTTTCCTCTGATGTGTTCTCAAGCCCCCTGTCCCACCCTCGCCCCCGGCCCGACGTTGTGCTGCCCTGCCCCTCATGCCTTCAGATCCTTCTTATGGATGGGGCATCTTGTCTTGTAAAAACCAACTTACCGTTTTGAAGAGGTCATGTTCATATTACTGAATGTTCACATGTGCTAGAGAGGGGAAAACAAACAAACTCCATTCTCCTTTGAACTTCACAGCCGGCCGGCGCCCCTCCTCAGAGGGGTCACTGCGAGCGGTTTCTGGTGTCCTTTCAAAGATGCTTTGTGTGGACGTCAGCAAGTAGGGGTCTGTGTTCTCCTCTCCTCCTTTCTGCACAAACGGCAGCGTCCTTTGCCCATGTCCACAGGCCGCTAGGTGATGCCCTGCGGGGGATGGGCATGGGATCTGAGCAGGTACCTCCGCAGAGCTTGCACCTCTGATGGTCCTGCCAGCTGACGTTTGCAGGGCTGCCCAGCCGGGCACTAGGCTAAACCTTCTTTGTTCATTTTCTCACTCTGTTCTCACCATAACTAATGAGGTAGCTGCTGTTATTAACCCCACTTGGCAGAGGGAGGTCTAGAGAGATTCACCAGCATGTCTAAATGTTGTAACACACAGCTAGGAAGTGGCAGAGATGGGATTTGAACCCAGGTCGGCCTGATGCCAGAGGTTTCAGCGACATGGAGTGGTGGTCCCAAGGCAGGCCAGATTCTTAAATTTTGCACAGACCAGAGCACACTACGGGACACAGCTCATCGGATATTTGTTGCTCGCTCGCTGTGAGCCAGGCATTGGCCTGGGGTTTGAAGGATCGGCTTCTCTAGAAGGGAAACAGCCCATGCTGCCAGTCTCTACCTAGTGAAAACAGGTAGTGTTAGACATTGTGGGTAAGCTGTAAGAAGTTTTGCCTCTGGACCAGAGCCAGGCAAACTGGAGGCCACTTCCTAGGGATCCCGGCGAGCTCAGAATCAACACAAATGATCACTTTCGGAGACGTGGAGACACGAACTGTGGGAAAGGCCTGGCTGAAACTAGACTCATCTTTCCAACAGTCCTCAGAAGGAAAGGAAGAACCCATGCGGAGACCATGAGTCTGGAGAAGTCGACACAACGCTTGTCCCTACTCTCTCCTCCCCCCACTGAAGACGCCCTGTAGGGTGTGGGGCAGGAGGAAGACACTGAGGGGCTGCAAGAAGAAAGCTGACATTTCAAGGCCCTGCATCCTGGGATGACCTTATTCATCTTTCCCTTCTCAACTTTCTTACCACTTCCTCCAGGAAGCCTTCCCTCCTGACCTCCAGGTCAGTTTTCTTCCCTCCTCTAAGCTCCTGCAGAACCATGCACTCTCTAAAATGGAGCAGTTGTCTTTTAGAATTGTCACTGACTAGTTTACTTGAGTGTGTTCCCCTAAATCAGAGGTCTTCGGACTTTTTTTTCCTGTAAAGAGCCGGATGATAAATATTGCAGGCTTTGTGGGCCATATGCTCTCTGTCACAACTATTCAACTCCGCCGTTGCAGCATGAAAGCAGCCCCAGACAAAACAAACAGTCGAATGTGGCCCTGTGCCAATAAAACCCCACGCGCGGATGCTGGCATTTGAATTTCATGTCGTTTTCGCACGGCAGGAAGCATTGTTCTCGTTTTGATTCGCCTCCACCCCAGGCCATTTAAAACTGTGGAACCCTCTCTCGGCTCGTGGGTTGTCCGAACGCAGGTGACGGGCTGACTCGGACGTGGCCATGGCCGCGGGTCCCTGGTCTCCGCCGACGCTCAGGGCGGCCGGGTGCGGACGATTTCAGCCCCGGGGTATCTGGGCGCTAGCCGGCCGCGAAGCCTTCGCAAGAGCCGGGCTTGACAGATAGTTGTTGAAGGGGCACGTTCCGCCAGGGGAGGCGGGGGAAGGGAGGTAATGGTTGGAGACATTAACTCGACAGAAAAATATTACATTTGCAAATGGGTTTTATTTGCTCTAAAGACTCATTGCTTTTTCTCTCCTGCTGAATGTTATGAAATGCTAATTAGTTCCCATCACAACCGCGGTTCACAGATCTGTCTGATCTCCTTGGGCGGGGTGTGTACACAGCGCCCTGTGCCGCAGACCGAAATAACTCCGCGCCTCGGGGCCTGTGGCGGAGACCGTCCCAGCAGGGAGGCAGGGCGGGCGGCCCACAGGAGGGCAGCCACAGCGACCTTCGCAAAACCTCGGGGTGAGGTCACATGAGCTCCCCCAAATGAGGGAAAGCAGCGTCTCCCGGCTGACAGAGATCTCCCCGTCTGACTGTGCTGGGGGCTCACGGGACAGGCCACACTGGTCTTCCTCTGGCCACAGACCCCCCTTGTGGCCAGTGGACCCTGCTCACCAGGGTTTCCGCGCTGGGCACTGCTGGCAGGTGGGCAGGATGCATCTCCAACGTGGGGCATCCAGTGTGCTGGGAGGGTGCAGACAGCGCCCCTGGGCCCTACCCACTGGGTACCAGTAGCAAACCCTCCCCTGCCCCGACCCCCAGCTTGCGAAATAAGAAACTGCCCACAGGCACGGCCAAGTGTCCTCTTGGGGGCAAAATCAGGCCCCCGGCCATCCCAGGTTGGGACTGAAGAGCAGGTATCCTGGATGCAGGTCCCAGGGTGCACCTGGGAGAGCATGTTCTCCAGCCCGGGGCAAAATGAGAGAGAGGGAGGGAGGGAGGGGATACCAGAGTGAGATTTTTTGAAGGGAGATGTGACTGATGTAAAGAAATGCTTTTTTTCTGGGACTTTCCTCCCAATGTGTTTGTGTGAAAACGTCTTTTATGAAATGATGATGCGAACAGATGCCAGCCCTTCTTTTCCCTCGTAAATGCTCATACCCGGCAAAATCGAGAGTTGGCCATCCTTTGCCAACCCACTCGTTTTTTGTTTTGAAGTTTGACTGGAGTGAAATTCCAGAATCTAAAAATGGCTGCGAGTGTAAGAGAAAAATCAGGTTTCTCCATTCTCGCCCCTGAAAGAGCTCCCAAGTCCAGTGATCCCTAGCGAACGGACTCTTTTCTCAACGGTGGAAGGGAGGCAGTCAGCACACCCGTCTCGTCAGGATTTTGCGAAGAGTGGCAATGAAACCACAGACTTAACTTGTATCCCCAGGATCCTGAGACTTAGAGCCTGTAATTCGCCTGGATCCGCGTAAGCCTGGGATCAATGTTAGGGATTACTATTATTGTTGGTGCTGTGCCACTCCATAGGACATGGAATGCGTTGTATCTGCTCGATCAAGAGGCTCCGGTTCTGGCAAGTTCTACCACCTGACACTCATCATTTGTGCAAAATAACCCAAGAAAGGTCCCCAAGTGTCCCCAAGTTCCACACTCAAGGGGGCGGTCAGCGGGGAGATATTTCTAACAGCCCTTCCTGCCTGGACACTTGCCCACCTAAGCACGATAGTCAGAGAGAGAAGGGGAGAGAAGACCCAGTCACCAACACCGTGGTCCCCAAGAGTCACCATGTCTGCACTGGCAGCACCTTTAAAGATGCGTGTCATCCAATGTGTCAACACCGCTAATTTCGGGGATTGGGAGAATGAGAGCTGGAGGGGGTCAGCCAGCCTCCCTGCCCTGCCCTTTAGGTGCTTGGGGTGATGAAATAGTTCTCTCTCGGGTGACGGACAACCCTGACAGTGCCCCCTTCCTGCCAGCCCCCCTGTGGGTGGTCCCCGGAGGGGACTGTGCTGATCCTGCCGCCCCCACAGGAGGGAGGGGACAGGGCTGGCGCAGGCCATGGGAGGCACTCACTGCGGACCTCCTGGGAGCCCAGGTGCCAACGCCACCCAGTGTTTGGGAGTGCACCCACATTCACTTTTGTTGTGTTTTCCCAGAGGAAGGACACTGCGGAGGTCACGTGTGCCACCCCAAAATGGAAACCATCCACACAAAGAGCGAACGGCTAGGCGTGGACTGTGTTTCACACACGTGCGTGCACACCCTGCACACACATCCTCCCACACCCAAGCCTCTCTGCACCCTGGGTAGCTTCACAGAGGACAGAGAGAGGACGGGCCTTTGCAGCGCCTGCAGGGTAGAGTACCAGGGTCCCGCGGGTGCCATCCTCGGCTCTGCCTCCCAGACAGAGGGCTTCTCCACAGGCTGTGGGGAGTCATGGGGCTGTGCTGAATGAATGCACGAGTCAGTGAATCCGGACCAGCTGCCCGAGGCACTGCTGCGGTTGTCCTGGCCAGCCGTGGCCTCCCCAGGGAGCTCTTTGGAATTCAGCCTCCCCTTGGGTTTACTGTAGCAGCTGCGGCCCACAATAAGGAGGAGCTTCCATCAGCTGCCCTTGGGGGTCATCACAGGTGCCTGGAAAACCTCCCCAGACACACGCAGGGAGTCTGATTCTTACCCCACATTCTCACTGAAAGCAGAAGCAGAGCCTCCTGCTGAGCAGGCCTCCGGCCTCAGCCTCGGCTGTGGGGTGCTTCCTCTGGGAGTAGCTGAGTCCACGCCTTCGATCCCACCAAGACCCCGGCAAGGGAGGCGCACTCCTGACTTTCCTCCAAGAAACGTCATCCCTCTGGGCACGTGGGGGTGGGAGTGTGACCCCCCCGAAGGCTCCGAGGCATTTTCGATGAAGCTTTCATGGGGGCCCTCAGCATTCGCTCCAGCTTACCAGCACTTTTCCCGTGACCCCCTTGACAACCTCAGGGACCTGACTACTGTTTCCACGTGACTTCCAAACGTGCTTGCTAAAACAAAAAACAAACAAAACACGAAACCTTCCCAGCATGCCTTGGTCATGGGGCTGACTGAGCTCAGGTGCAGTCACACAGCCCTCAGGATGCTTTTCTTCTCCATCTAAATGTCAGGGTTTCGAGTGACTTAGCCATTTCAGTAGGACGACACAGGACGGTGATCTTCGTTGTGCAGCAGAAGGAAAAACTGAACATTCCAAGCGGCCACGACTTCCCCTCCATCAGAGAGCCTTGCGAGGAATTCTCCATCTCTCCCGCTTCCAGCCTCCAAGCCTCAGCGCTGCGCACAGAGGACACCCCTTCCCGCCGCGGATGAGAGTTCCTGAACCACGCTCGCTGAAACCCAAACGCCGGCAGATTTGAGCTTGTCCTGGAAGACGCAGCCGGGAAATGGTTTCCATGGGGACAGATTTTGACATTTATCAACTGCAAACGTTCACTACCCCAACATGACAAAACTCCAACAACTTCAAAGCTGCGAAGGATAGCCGGAGGGCAAATTTTAATTAAAATGATCGAGCGTTTATGAGAAACGTCCAATCTGTACTCTCTGAAAGGGTTTGGGAAGCGGGCCCGCGGGGCCTCGGGACGCGGGCGGCTGCGACGGCTCTGTTGCGACTTCTCACAGCAAAATCACAACATGTTAATTTGTTAATGAGCCAGGCAGAGCAGGAGAGAGCGCCTGACGGCTGGAGGAAAACATCCGGCGTACATTTCCATGTCTATTTTTAAACGAATTAAATGTTTCCAGTCAAACTCAAACTTCACATGAAAGTTTGGAATTTCTCCTGGTTTTTTTTGGAGACTCAGATTTCCCGCTGAAACGAGGTCACTCAGGTCCCCGGGATTCCTTGGGGAGAGCGAAGTGACTTCTCTATGTGAACGTGGCTGCAGGAACAGACGGGGCAAACGGGGCATTCAGAGGTGGGCGGTGGGGGGAGTCTCGCCCTGTCTTTGTGAAGTTCTGGCCCTTACGATCACGTGGACTCGGAAGGGGACATGCTAACCACAGAGACTGTGAGAAGTCCCCAGCTGGCAGCTCTGTCTCTCAGTGTGGTGGAAAGACACAGGAAGGAGGAAGGACGGCGGGGCCACCAGGACAGGTGTGAGATGGGCCGAGTGGGTGCCCAACCTCAGGGTCCTGCGAACGCCTCCTCAAGTTTGCCCCCTCGGTGCCTGGTTCATCTCAGCCTGGAACTCCGTAGCCAGAGCTTACCAAACGCAAACCAATGTGTCCGGTAAAGATGCGCCATCCTTAGAGTTGCCTGGCACCAGAGCGTGTGTGCTGAGGGGACTCAGAGTGGAAAGCTTTCACAGATTTTTCATAAAACACAGGCCTGAGCGATGAGAGCAGGAGGGGGCCCTTCCCAGCGCCTTGGCAAGACCTGGACCAGTGAACGTCCAGCCAAGCCTCCTCCGCATCCATCAGCTCATTGGTTCTTCGCCAAAACCTGGGAAACAGCCACGATTATTGTCCACCCATGGAGGGGAAGAAACTGAGGCCCAGAGGAAGTGCTGAACTTGATTTGGGTCACGCAGCTGGCGTTTGCAGAGCTGAGCTGTAAATCCGGGTGTGTGGGTCCAAGAACCCGCGCTGTCAGCTCCAGGGGCCGCCCCCCCCCCCAGTGCAGGACCTCTGGGCACCCGTTCTTCTGAAAACAGGAGGAGTGTACCATGCGCAGGTGTCACAAGCAGCGGTGTTGCCAGAGCAGGAGGCTGGGGCAGAGGGACAGCACGGATATAACAAGCACAGGTGCAGCAAGCACAGGTGCACCACACACAGGTGTTACCAGCACAGGAGGCTGGAAGAGTGGGGCGAGCATAGGTGTGACACGCGCAGGTGTAACAAGTGCAGGGGATAGAACCGAAATTGTCGTTGCATGCCATCGAGTAGGCTCTGACTCCTGGCGATCCTGTGGGTGAGTGAGGACCACGACAGCCTGTCCTCAGAAGCCCGACCCAGCTCCCATAGACTCGTACCTATGGCTGCTTTTCTGGAGTCACCCATCTCAGTGTCACCCCCAAATCTGATGTGAAACCAGACTCCCGCAGAGAAGAGCCATCCCTCCCATGGCTGGTCTGATGCAGGAGTAGGAGCCAGTGAGGAGCCCGCTAGAGGAGATGACGGGGTACAAGGAAGGATGGACAGGTATGAGGGAGGAGCTTTTCCTAAGCCCAGGCCTGGCTCTTACATTTTTTTTTTTGAACCTTTATCTTCCTGGATAAACCAGGTATGATATTACTTATTTCTGAGGATAATGGGAAGATTAAATTAAGGAATCTTGGTATAGTGGAAAGGTTATTTTTCTTTCAATAGCCACTCCCCCTGCTCTTTGTGGTCCAGGTTGGCCTATCAATCTCCCACCCCAAAGGTGGGCACGGAAGCTACCTGGCCAATGAGAGCGCTCCATTTCCTTGAGCACAGTGATTGGTCCAGAGGTGGGCCCAAAACCCAAGCAAACCAATCAGAGTCCTTCCCCAGATTCAAATACAAATATAGGTCGAGAAGGTTGCTCTCAGGTTGCCCTTGGATTGGGCCACCAAAGCCTGTCTTTTCTTGCCTGTGATAGAAGCCTGATTGAGAATGAGTCACAAGAAATTGAGGGAAGCAGCTTGGAGAGCCTGGAAGAGACAGAAACAGATGCAGGAGAGCCCTGGTAACAGAGCCCTGCAGGAAGCATATCTCAGTGAATCCCCCACAGCCTCGGGAAGGGAATGCCATGATCCCCAACCCTGTTTTACAAATGAGGCACATACAGTTAATTACATGCCCAGAGGTCATATAGAAAGTAACTGGTGGAGGCCAGGATTGGTGGTGCCGGTCTGCCTGCAAGCCCCAGGGTAGTCAGTCATTCTGCTGGTACCTGCTGAGGTCCTGCAGAAAGCCCATGGTCCAGTGGGGAGAGCGGTGTGAGCAGAATGGGAACACTGCAGTGTTATAGGGTGATGCAAGGGTCCCTGGGAGGAAGCCAGCCCACAGTGCCCGGGGAGTTGGGGAGGCGCTGGTCTACTCCCAGGAAGTGTGTAGACTGAGTTGGAAGTTGGATTTGGAGAGATGGGTATGGGCAAAGGATGCAGAAGAGTGAGGGCTTGAGGGAGGTGGGGACTAAGATGGATTCAGATGCTGACAAAGCAGAACAAGGGGGCAGAGGCTGCAGGGACCCTTCACGGTGGTTTTATTTGCAAGTGACCCAAGTCCATTGGTAGAGAAAAGGGCCTGTGTGACTGGAGAAGGGTCCCGGAGCACACACCCATGATATGAGAATAAGTGGAAGGAACCAGGGCCTTGGGGACTGGAGCACGGGATTCCCCACCACTCTGGCTTGCTCTCATCCCTGCTGGTCTCAACCTGCCTCGCTTCTCTGCCTCATTCCTGCCTCCAGCACATGAGACTTCCTGTGGTGAAGAATGTGGCCACCTACTTGCCAGCTTCCATGGAGACAGAATTCTTTCTCCCAGCAAACGTTCTCCCAGCAAATGTCCTTCAGTCCCAGAGAAGTTCTCATTGGTTGCTTGGGTTACATGACAAGCCATTGGACCAATCTAATGTCAGAGTCACGGGCTACTATGGCCAGCCTGAGTCTTGGAGCAGCCCCTGTGACCTGGTGACCGTGGCCAAAGAAGGGGCACAGAAGAGTTTGATGAACTGACTACATACATACATAGTCACATGTACACATACACATGTAAAATGACCTACCTACCTACTAGCCAATTCAGTGCACTGGGTAGAATAGGACAGCAGGGGACTCAGCATCCTTGTCTCCAGGGATTTGTGACAAAGCCTGAGAGACAAGTCATATTCAGTGATGGGAAGTGATCTCCCACCTTGGATGATGCAGCAAATGTATATTTAGGGTTGATACCAAAAGCATGAGCAGCAAAAGAAAAATTCACACACTGGCTTTAGCAACATTAAAAACTTTTATGCATCAAAGGACAGCATTCATAAAGTAAAACAACCACCTATGGAACAAGAGAAAATATTTGCAGCTCAAATGTCTCATCAGGGTTTTTTATCCAGAATAGGCAAAGAACTCCTACCACGCAACAACAAAAGGACAAACAGCCGAATTTTAAAAATGGGCAAAGAACTTGAATAGGCGTTTCTCCAAAGAAGATATGCAAATGGCCAATTGGCACCTGAAAATATTCTCAATATCATTAGTCATTAGGGAAATGCAGACCAAAACCCTGATAAGACACCACTGCACACCCTTTAGGATGGCTATAATTCTTTTTTTAAAGGAAAATGAGTGTCGATAAGGGAGTGGTGAAATTGGGACCCTGGCACATCGCTGGTGGGAATGCAAACGTGGTGCGGCCCTTGTGGAGAACAGTTGGGCAGTTCCGCCAAACTTAAACACATGACCCAGCAATGCCACTCCTACGTATATGCCAAGAAGAAAGGAAAGAGGCCTGGCTGGTGTGGCTCAGTGGATTGAGCGTGGGCTGCGAACCAAAGGGTCGCTGGTTTGATTCCCGGTCAGGCCACATGCCTGGGTTGTGGGCTGGGCACCAGTGGGGGCCACATGAGAGGCAGCCACACACTGATGTTTCTCTCCCTCTCTTTCTCCTTCCCTTCCCCTCTCTGTAAAAATAAATAAAATAAAATCTTAAAAAAAAAAAAAAGGGAAGAGAAGAGAAGAAAGCAGGCTCAAACAGGTACTTGCACACCAATTTTCATTGCAGCATTATTCAGAATAGCCAAAAGGTGGAAATAACCCACAAATGTGGTATGTCCATAAAATGGCATGTTATCCTGCCATAAAAAGTTATGAAGTTCTGATACGTGCTATACCGAGGCTGGATCTTGAAATCATTATGCTAAGTGAAATAAACCAGACACAAAGGACAGACAGTGTATGATGTCACTCATATGAAATATACAGAGCAGGACAATTCATAAATTTGAACAGTAGATTGGAATTCCAAGGGGCTGGGGCAAGGGGTGGAGGGCAGGGAGGTCGGAGAGTTACTGCTTATCAGGTACTGTTTCTGTTTGGGGTGATGAAGAAGTTTTGGAAATCATAGGGGCGACAGTGGCACAGCATTGCAAATTTAATTAATGCCACTGAATTAAGCAGCAAATTTTATGTTGTATATGTTCACCACAATAATTTTTTTTGTACGTGATCTCTAAGAGTTGTGTTAAAATGTCTGGTCCTATTGCACATTCAAAAATCCCAAGGAATGTCCCAGGGGATAGCCACCGCCCCCTCCAGCCCCCCGCCCTCCCTGACTTGCTTTTCCTCTCTGGGGAGTGGATTGTCTGGGTCCAGCTGCCTGCATCCCAGAGTGAGTCACAGAAGAAACCCCAAACGTAAACATGCAGGCAGGGTTTGGCTCTGCTGCTGCAGTCTCTGTCAGTGAGCTGAAGTTGACCTAGAAGGAATGAAAGAAAAAGGCCTTTTGGGCAAATTCTGTTGCGGAGATGCAAACAGGCCTGGTGCGGGCGGAGGGTGGATGGGTTGGGCCCAGCCTGACCCCCTCCAGGCGAATCTCAGCTTCCTCTACAGAAGCAGCCCCTCCTGGAAAGGCGATGCTCCAGACGCTCCAGACGCTCTGTCCTGTTTTGCCTCATGTTGGTCTGGGGGTTCTCACCGTGCCTTGTTTATCTAAAAAAACAGACCCAAGTTCGAATGTCCGAAACAAAAGGTTGAGTAAGCAGAGCACAGCGCAACCACGTGATGAGGCATCTGCAGCCACGGGCATGGGGTTGCAGAACCGATGGTGATAACCGCAGTACATGGGTGTCTGGTCAACGTGCTGAGCCTGAAGAGCCCACATCTTGTTTAATCCGCCGGCTGCGCTGTGATGGGGTTACCACAAATACCCCCCTTTCCAGGCGGGTCAGTGGGGGTGCTGACAGGTTCCGTAACTCACCCAAGGTCACGCCGCTGGCTGGACTGGCCCAGGACACGATCTCTGTCTGTCTGGTTCTGAAGCTGGCACTCCTGATACCTGCTCTGGATTCTTTTGAAATACATCCACTGAGCTGGAAAACTGCTCGCAATGGACTTACCGGGCAAAGTTTAAAGCATTATGGATTTCTGAAAGAAATGTAATAGCAAATTCATGTGGATAGAGTGAAATGCGCAAGGATATAAACCAGGGTTAATATCAGTTGTGCCTTGGAGGTTGAGTGTCTGTGTTGAAGAGCAATGGGCGTCCCAGGAGCCCTTGGGCAGCCTCTCTCCACGCCGCACTGGCTGACGGGCACCCAGTGCCCACACCTGAAGCAACCACTGCTTCATGGGATGGGATTGCCACCACTGGCTGAGATGATCAAGATTCGCCCCTGAGCTGGGGTAGGGTTACATCTCCTCAGGGGTAGATGAGATAGGGGAGAGCCTGGATGTTCCTGAGCAACCAATAGTGTCTGTCGCTGATAGCAAGGGATGAAAACGCCACAAGCTGGCTTAACTAAAAAACAAAGTGCGGGGTCACCCACTGGGATCAGATGCCGCTTAATTCCAGACTCAAACAATGACACTGGGATTGGCATCCTTCTTCACAAAATGGCTGCAGGAGCTCCGGGTGTCACATCCTCCTTACCATCCACTGGCAGAGAGCGCTTTTAGCCTCAACAAACACCTCTGCATGCATTATTGATTCTAACTGCATGACTCATTCATTGGGTCAGTGGGTGACTCTGAATCAACCAGAGAAGTCTCAGGATATCCCTGTAACCCTGAGCTAAGAATGGGGGAGGGACAACCCAAAGACAATTGTCGCACTTTTTACTGGCAGCAGAGAAGAACAGACGTGGAGCAGCCAGTGCTGGCTTTCCACCGCCAGCTGCGACCCAACAGCAAGACCAGGCAAGGCAGAGTTTTGGAGGCCACCTGTTTGCCTCTGCTGAGAGGACCCCTGGGCTGTGGACTGTGGATGGACAGGGCCAGTTACGAGGGACGTGAGCAGAGAAAGAGCTGAAGCCTAGTTTCTCACTCACCCCAAGGAAGACTCTTTCCAGAGGTCAAGGAACAAGGGACGTTCAGCAGCATTCCTGACCTCCGCCCACGAGGTGCCAGGAGCATCCCACCCCCTGCCGTGACCACCAGAACGTGTCTGGGTGTTGTCAGACGTGCTTGGTGGGGATAAGGTATGAAACTCCCTGCTTCCCGGCGCTGGTCTGGGAACCACCCACGTGGGCAGGCAGGAGGACTTGGGGCGGGCCCCGGCCCCTCAGTGCTGCACCTTTGCCCAGGCCAGCACCCAGGACGGAGATTTCGAGAACAGGTACTGTAATAAACGTCTCAAAAATGAGTTGAAAAATCAACCTTTCCTAACTGGAAGCCCAAAGGACCATAGCACACTAGCCGAGGGAAGAAACTTCTTTGTGCCTCAGTTTCCCCATCTGTAAAAGGGCAATGATAACAGTTCCCACTTTGTGGGGCTGTTATGGGAACTGCATGAACTAAGAATTGTCATGCTTTTAGCTCCATATCGGGTCCGTGGTAATTTCTCATTAAATAAAAAAATACGAGCCCCAGAGCCAAAAGAGAAGGCCAAAGGGACACCAATGGCCGGGGCGCAGCCTGGTAGCCCCCAGGCTGCATGAGATCAGACGCTGTGTTTGGTCGGGGTCCCTAGTGGCGTCCTGACCTTTAAAACGTGGAAGGCTTCACACAAGAATGTAAATTCCTGGTTTTGTTTGAAGCATCTGGGAGGCCTGGCATCCATCCCAGTCCCCGCCTGTCCCCTGGCTGTGTTTGAATGTGGGCCCTGCTGGGCCTTAGCCTGGAACAGGGTTCCGGCAGCTCCTTCCCCATCTCCTTGAAAATCTCCGTGGCCTCCAGAACCCCAACCCTTCAGGGGGCTCTGGGCTGGGAAATAGTCTCTGGGTTCAGAAGGATCACGCCTTGGGGTCCCCCATCCATCGCGGCGGTCACCAGGCCAGGCAACTCCGCATCCGAGGAATCAGGAAGGGACAGTGCCAGCAGCTCCAGACCCTCTCTTCCCGTCTGAGCTTTCCCAGGCTCTCGGGCTCTCAGTTTACATTTGCATGATTTTATCTCATTGGGACGGCCAAGTGTGCCGAGGCACTTGGAGAATTGAAACCAAATGGGCCGGGAGAGAGCGTGCACGGGGAGGCCCCCGTTCCCCCTCACAAAGGCGCAGACTTCACCCGGGTCTCTCCCCATGGCAGACCCCAGCGGTGGGGGGCGGGCACTTGCAGTCCGGGTGCCCTGGGAACGAAGGCGGGGTGGGAAATGCCATGCACACATCTCAGAGCTGCAAGGATACGCAGAGTGATCACTGTGACCGTGGCACACCTGAAAGAGAGAAACTGAAGCCCGGAGAGATGACAAGACTTGTCACGTGTTATCCAAAGTGACAGAGCAAAGAGCCCCTATGATTTACCTCATCAGCTGCCTGGGCTGGGATCTCCTTCAGATTGGTTTCTTTTTATCCTTTTCTGCTTTGGGGTCAGACAGGCGTGTGCTGGAGCTCCAGTGTTTCGATGGAAGACGCTGGGAAGGTGATTGGGACTGGCCCCAGCACTGATTTCTCTCTGTAAAACGGGAGGGATGAGGCCACTTGTCATGATGTGGGTTGTCCAGGCCTCCCCGCTGCTCTTGGGGAGGATGGCTTCGGCCACCACAACAGAGAAGCCCAGGCTTCTGCGTCACTGAGCGTGGACACAGAGCCAAGAGGACACCACGTGAACCCGCCAGATCCCCTGCCGTCATTCAGCGAGGACCGACTGAGCACCTGCTGTATCCTCACAGCCCCTGAGGGTGCAGGCCCCGTGCTGCTGTCTGCCCTCTGGCAACAGGGGTTCCGAGCCTCCAGGGGCCGCTCTGATGGTGGCAGCTAGGAAGCCAGGACGGAGGCAAGCGCGATAGAGCTGGCTGGTGAGAGCTTGGACTGAGCCAATGGTGCCGATCCAGGGACAACTTTGTACCCCCCACCCCAGGGGACACTTGGCGATGTCTGGAGACATTTTCATTGCCAAAATCGGGGGGTGGAAGGGAAGCAGCTGGCAGCTGGTGGGTGGAGGCCAGGGATGCTGCCAAACATCCTGCCATGCCCAGGTCTGTCCCCCACAGCAGAGAATTATCCTGCTCGAGTGTCAGTAGTCCTGGTGGTTAGAGGTCTGGTCTGGGGACAACAGAAGGATGGGATGAAGGGGACAGACCGGAGAGATGGTGCACAGGGCGTGGGCTGTGGGGGCTCTGGGTTTATGCTCACACTGAGTCATGTGTCCTTGGCCAGCTTGCTCCCTTGCCCTGACGTTCCTTCCTTGCAAGGAAACTACGTGCCTCGGGAGTCTAGGAATAAGAGCCCCCAAGAGCCCGCCTTGGCGCAGCGAAGGGCAGTCCAGCTGCTGGTGCAATTTGGAGCTGCAGGGGAAAGATAAGCATCACACATGTTTTAAGAGTCAAGCTCAGGTCTGGCTTTCCAGGTTAAAAAAATAAGTGGTGGGGTCGGGGGTGGGCAGTTGAGAGCTCATGACGTGGAAATGTGCCTGTGCCCCCCTCAGATAGTGAACATGGGTGCCCGTGCCGAGGACAAGGGGGAAACACCCGTCAGCTGTGCTCCGGGGAGAGACCGGAGACTTTCCCCTTTGCTCCCCACAAGGCGTGAACCCAAATAACCACGAAGTAAGCAAGCCGGAGCTCAGAGAACTCCATCAGTGGCCTTTAGGAAAGTGAAAATAAATGGGAAAACCCCCAACAGAAGACGCACCCACTCAGTGGGGCCTTCTGGTAGACGGGCTCGGTCTGGAACCAGAAAGCGAGAGAGCTGGCCCCACCCTGCGGTGCCGGTGCTGTCCCCATCTAGATGAATGGTGGCCTTCATTCAGTCAGCCTTGACCTGGGGCCGCAGGGTCCAGGCCCAGGGCAAAGACAGGTGCACAGAGCGGAGGCAACACGGTCCCATCCTCACGATGCGGCTACTATTCACCATCGCACAGGTGGCCTCCAGCAGTTTGTGTGCCCTCCAGAAGGAGCTGCTGTGTGACGCCTGGGTGGGGGGAGGGTGCTCTCATGGAAGGGGTGTTGTTCCAGGCTCGAGAGGGCTTCCTGGTCCAAGAACCTCACCTGGAACGCTCCTGCTCCTCTTTACCTGGCTAACTACTGCTTGCTTCTGCCCAAGCCCACCAGCCTGGAAGTGACTCTGGCGTGCACCTCACCAGGCCCTGCCCTCCTGGACAGCACAGTGCAAGTGACCAGCTCCTGTGTCAGTGGATGAGGTTGCTGGGGCCAAGGGGCCCAAGGCCACATCTGTCTCTGTTCGCCACTGGGCCCCGGCTTCCGAAGGGTGCCTGGTATGCTCAGCGAGTGCATGCTGAATGGAAAAATGAATGAGTGAATGAATTGAAAGCAGGAAGGTAAAAGCAGGGCTCCTGAGAACCAAGAGAGCCCGAGGTCCAGAGGGAGTCTCTCAGCTGCTTTAACGACCTGGCTTCTATTCACCACCTGGACCCGGGTCACCTTCACTGGCAGATGCCAAGAGCCAAACTATTTTCTAGAAGAAGACAGGAAGTTGACATCATTGGATCATGGGGGAAAGCTTCAGAGAACATGCTGTCAGTTGCCATGGCAACCTGTAAATGCCGGACCTCTGCCTGTATGAGCCTGTGTGTTTGGGGGTAGGGGGACTCGTACTTCTGAGCTCAGACAAATGTTGACTCAGTGATGGGGTATGTGAGCTAAGTCTTGAAGGCGTCAAAGGGTGAACTTGAACTTGTTTCCCAAAACCAGAGTACCCAGTGTCCAAGGGCTTGGTTTGAAGGCAAATCAATAACTAACAAGTAGCAATCTCACAAAACCACTATGAGAGTGGCTTGAAATAAAAGTTAACTCCAGTCTGCCAGGCAGCATTGTGGCTGAGAGATAGAAAGATGGAATTCGAGCCCCCGATGCTACCTCTCGTCAGCCCACTGACTATGGGCGAGTGACCTAGGGCCTCCAGATCTCCGTTTCTACACTTGTGAATGGGGGTCATGACCTCCCTCCTACAGTCACGGGGGGAAGGGGTGGGGCAAAGTTCATGGCAGGGGACAGCGCGTGCAAAGGGCCTGCGGGGACTGGGGAAAGTTTCCTGGAGGACTCTTGAGTGCAGAGAAGCCGGGGAGCCTAGTGAGTGAGGGAGAGTCGTGTGGGATTTGCTGGAGGGGTGGCCAGGACCACGGCGGACCATGAGGGGCACAGACGTGGAGGATGTTGGGCAGTCTCCTCCTCTGGGAACTTGTTGGAAATGCACCTTCTCAGGCCCGCCCCAGACCTGCTGAGCACGAAGTTCTAGGAGAGTTTCAGCACCCTGTCTTCTATCTGGTCCTCGGTGCACGGTTCCCTGCACACTCAGAGTTGGCCAAGAACAGCAGGAGGTGGTTAAAGGATTCTAATCAAGGCAGTGGGGGGTCAGCCTCATCTTGGAAGCCCTCTTCTGTCCTGCAGAGCTTTGCTAGGTGTGCACTCCCTCTGATCAAAGGGGGGGAAGAGCGTCGAGGCAGGGCTGCCAGGTAAAACAAAGGCGGGATGCCCAGTGAAGTCTGAATTCAGATGAACAGCAAACACTTTCTTAGTGCGTGTCCCGTACACAGCACGTGCTATGTTTTGTGTGGCAGCCACAGGGTGCAGACCCCCAGAGCCCTGGGCTGGTGGGGCAATGACTCATTTCCTTGGCGTCTCTGGGAGCGGGGAGTCTGCTGGGAGATGTGCCATTCCTCAGCGCACCCTCACTTCAGGGGAGTGGTCTCATCTCTGCAAAGTGACTCATGCTGAACTGATTAGCTTGGGAGAAAAATCAAAATTAAAGCAACTGAGCGGTGAGCCGTATCAGGCTGCTCCTGTGTGGCCATCGCCTGATTTACGGCCTTTTGCTGGGCCAAGCCCAGGTCGGGAGAAGAGCGTGTTCCACCCCCTTGAGCCCTTCTCTCCTGGGGGGACGCCTGGGGAGCTCTTGACAGAGTCCGGGGGACGGGGGCTCCCAGGCGCACTGGCCTCCTTGCAGATGGTCCCCAGGCAATGGGCATGGGCAGCCCAGTCACTGCCATCTTTGTTCGCCCCCCATCGGCCAAGCTCAGTGTATTTCCCTTGCTTCCTAACATCAGCGTTTGTACCTGTTTTCCAGGTAAATGCTCACCCAAGGACTCCACTTGACCCAGGCTTCCGCTCTCATTTGCACGATTCCATATGAGTTTGGAAAACAGGCTGATGCAGGACAGTGCCTTCCCCTCTTCTGGGCTTGGGGAGCCGGCCCTGGCTCCTCTACCCGCAGAGCCTCAGTTTCCCCTTCCGTAAAATGGGGATGATGAGAACTCTGGCCCCTTCATTACAGCGTTGCTGTGACGTCTATTTTTTTTTTTTAAGCAGGTTTATTGGAGATCCTGGGATTCTTTAAGACATTTTTAAATGATCTTTAAAATGATTATAACATTGTTTTCGGTCTTTTTTTCTGCATTGCTGAAATAGTTTTCTACCCACTTTATTTTTCTTACTGTATTTTTTCCATTACCATTCATCCCCTGTACAACCTTTCTCCTCCTTGCAGTTCCCCCACTGTGTCCGTGTCCCTGAGTCCTTTTTCCTTTCTGCTCCCTCCCTCTGCCCCCCAGCTGTCAGCCTGCTCTCTATCGATGAGTCTGTCTCTGTTTTGCTTGTTAGCTGTGAGGTGTGACTGAGGGAAGGTCTCCGGTACAGGAGCCCCTGGCAGGGCACAGAGGTGGGGACCCTCCTCCGGTGTGGGTGTGTCGCAGACGCACACACACACACGAACACGAACACGGAGGAACAGCTGAGCTGGAACAATGTGGATGGGAAACCAGCTTCAGGGACCTGCGGGTGACACCTAGCACGCCTTGGAAGCTACTGCAGCTTGTTCTGGTTTCAACACCAGGAGGAGAGGAAGGAAAAGGGAACAACTTTACCAAGAAACAGATGAAATCTTGTTTCTGTGCTTTTGAACATCTAAGTAGAGTTATCTTCTAGTTGGCATTTTACTTCCTGCGCTTTGTGTTTCCGCATCTTCCCGAGGCCGGGGGTCAGGGACGTGAGATGCTTCTAGAACCCCCCTTCCGTGTGCCACCTTCAGCCGCCAATTTCTTCCCTCTCTGCTGACTCTGTGTTGCTTCCCCCACCTCCTGCGTTATGGAACCTATGTCTGCTTTTCCCCCAGAAAACAGAATGAATGATACTCTTTCTTATCCTTTATAAGACTAGTTTGTTCGCTCTGGAAAGTAAAGGGCAATCCATTAGAGAGGAAGGAAAAGTCAGATTCCAACCACTCACAGAGACACTCACTCTTTTTTAAAAATAACGTTCTTGTTCCTGATTACTATCTGAAGTGAAAGGTTATTGATGTGGAAATCTGGAAAATAAAGATACAAAAAAGAAAATAAAACTCCACTTCGCAGAGATAACGGCCACCACTGTTTTGCACAGTTCTGTTGGATCTCTGGCTCTCTCTCTGCACTTGAGATGCAGTTATATAAACTCCCTTCATTGCTTACAGCTCAGAAGGCAGTTTTTAATCATCTCATTTCAAACCATGAGACGTTTCCCATGTCCTTTTGTCCTGGAAAACAGTCCCTCCCCTGGTTGCACAATGGCCCATTCCTTCCTGTGGTTTGGCCAGAAGCCACCATCCCCCACCGCTGAGCATCTAGGTTGTTTCTAGCTTTTTACCACGGCGACGGCTCCCTGAGTCCTGGCCCACTGCTCCGTGCCCGTGTTTCTGATAATGGCCCGAGGACAGGTTTTTCAGACATCCGAGTCTTCGCAGAATGAATGCATCTATTTTAAAGTTAGAACGAATTAAATGTGAATCTTTTCATTTTATGTTGACACTCGAAGAGCTAACTGGAATTCCCGGGGTGGAGCAGAGTATCCACTTTATTTTTTTTATTGTATTTTTTCCATGACCATTCATTCTTCTTATAACCCTAACCCTCCTCCTTCCCGCAATCCCGAAAACAGGGCTGGGAACCATCTCTTAAATCCGGCAGTTTATGGCACTGCAGGAATGGTCGGAAACGCGACCTGCAGGAAGAGGAAGGGACTTCGGTTCCTGAATTCGGTACCTGAAACACCTGTGCACGGTTCGGAGCCTCCGACACAAACGTGGCACAGTGAGACTCCCACAGGCAACCCTCCTCGTCCGCCCGTGGATGCCTAACTCAGAAAAGAGAGACAGTGTGGGCTCGCCGGGGGTTTTCTGGGGACGTGGGGTTCTGTCCCCAGAAAGACACGCTTGCAGAACATCCCCCTGAAGTTTCCTTACAGTGTCCACTCGTGCCCAGACTCTTGTTCTGCCCATGGGAGCCATCCACGGGTCCCGGCCCTGCTGAGTCCTGCTGAGCCCCGCTGAGCCCTGCTGAGCCCCGCTGAGCCCGCGCCAGCCGTCCCAGGATTCAATCACTTGAAATTTGGAATGGGTTGAGCGGCTGATCTTTATCTCGAACGAATAAATCCAGGTTTCCTGGGATGAAAGGGAAACGCCAGGGTGAAGCTGCTGACTCGGAGAGTGTGGGCCTGCCCCAGCACGCAGCACCCGCCCGGGACCCCCAGCCCAGAGCACCTGGGCCTTTCCCAAGATGCTGTGAACACCCAACACTGTTCCACACCCCATGTACCTTCGTCCCCACCCCTGAGAAAGACTTAGCACGTGCTCCAAACTGCAGGTCCTACTATATGACCTTGGGTAGTCACCGAACCTCTGACAATTCATACACCTATCTTAGAGGGTTGATGTGAGGATTAAGCGGGTTCATGCATGTAAACCCCTCCTAACAGGCCTGCCATGGAGTCGTTATTTTTGCCACGAGAACGAGAGTTCCAGGGGACAGGCAGTTTGTCCTGCTGGCTGCCGCATACCGGCTGCCTAGAACAGCGTGGGACACACGGGAGTGTTCTGTAAGTGCTTACCAAGTGCACGCACCCTGCTCACCAGCGCCCCCAGTCTGAGCGTTCAGTTAGTATTTTCTGAATCGGGAATGCGTGCTGCCTCCCCCCCCCCGACCCCCACCCCACTGGGCGGGGGTCTCTGTCAAAGACAAAAGACAGCTGATGTTTGATATCTGCTAAACAAGGAATCTGAACGTGTTCATTCAAAGCACTTGTAGCAAAGACCCTTGTTTCTGTCTCCTGAGCTTGTCCGTGTGCCCTGCCCTGCGTTGGACACCAGGAACTTGGCCCCTGCTCTCTGGAGTGCTCCCTGCTTGTTGGTGACAGGCACACCCAGGAAATGACAATGTTTAGATAATGCAGGGGGTCCAGCAGACAGGCTGGGGGATAGCTGCATGGAGTGGGGTGAAAAACTGCATTCCATCTAAGATGCTTCCTAATTATAAGGAGGGCCAAATACAAAGGGTTATGGGGTAGATTTAACACCGAGCTTTGTTTAAAACTTTTAATTAGCCCTGACTGGTGTGGTTCAGTGGGTTGGTTGCTGGTTCAATTTCCAGTCAGGGTGCCCGCCTGGGTTGAGGGCCGGGTCCCCAGTTGGGGGCGTGCAGGAGGCAACTGATCAATGTCTCTCTCTCTCTCACACCGATGATTCTCTCCCTCTCTTTCTCCCTTATTTCCCCTCTCTCTAAAAATAAATACAATCTTTAAACAAAACAAAAACAACTTTTAATGAAAACCTTGTCCTCTTAAAAAAAAGAAAACCTGGGACTTGCTCTGTGAGTGGACCTGGTCCATGTCAGATTTTGTGATCGGCACGACAACACAGGATCGGGAGAGGCGTCTTCCAGTTCTTCATTGTCACTGTCCTTGAAATCTTTTGAATAAATAGGGAATAAAATATGAAAAATCCATTTTAAAACAACATTCAGAAAAGGAAGAAAAAAAAACAGTAGGTGAAGTTGCACTGAAAGAATTCAAAGATGCTTTTAGAACGGCATCTGTGAAGTGCTGCCTTTTCCTGTGTTCACAGGAAAGGTTTCCCTTCCCAACCCGACCGGACTTTTCCAAACCTCTGTTTATTTCCAACGTGAAGCCGAGGCTCTAATGTTCAGACTGTGCGGGCCTCTGGCAGCGGCCTGGAGGGGGGACTCCTGCCTGCCTGAGCCCGTCAGCTGCAGCCATGGCCCAGCCTCCTGCCCCACCCCTCACCCGCTGCACCCGGGCCAAAGCCCGGGCAGTGTTCTCCTCATTTCATGAGCAAATAACAGCGCCCACGTCAGATGACACGTTCTGTGTTGGGAACCAAGCACACTGAAGGGCTGGCACTGCTGTTGGAGGCTGTTTTAAACAGGCTGTTCAGAGTCAAGGTGCGGGGGTGGGGTGGGGTGGGGTGGGCCAGGATCTCCTTCCCTGGGGACCGTTCTGCACATGGGGCGATTTGGCTCCTCAGGGGACATTTAGAAATGTCTGGAGATGTTTTGCGTTGTCACATCTGGGGGAGGGGTGTGACTCGTATCTAGACAGTGGGGTGCCCAGGACAGCCCCACAATAGAGAATGAACCAGCCCCAAGTGTCAAAGACGCACAAGTTGAGAGACGCTGCTCTAGGAGCTTTATAACTCATTACAATGACCTTGGCTGTCACCCAGCCAGAGGGAATCTATTATTGCAGGGGGTCCAGGGAGGGACTATGATCCAATTTAGGTTTCAACAGCGCCCCCTGGCTGCTGTGCTGGGAACAGACGGCACAGGGGCGGCTGGGGCAGCAGAAAGAACAGGGAGGTGGGGGGAGTGCCCAGGTGAGAAGTGACAGTGCCTTAGAGTCCCTCCCTACCTATGGTATTTCCTCACCCAGTTTCTCCACACCTGGGAACCAGACTAAAGAAATAGACCCCAAACCCCACAAAATTCAAACAAGATTTAAAAGGGGTGGGTGAGCCCTGACCAGTGTGGCTCAGGTGGTTGGAGCAAAGCAAAAGGTGGCCGGTTGGATTCCGGGTCAGGACACCTACCTGGGTTACAGGTCCGTCCTAGGGTGAGTGCAGGAGGCAACCGACTGATGTTTCTCTCCCTCTTTGTCTCCCTCCCTTCCCCTCGCTCTAAAAATAAATAAATAAAATCTTTTAAAAAATACCAACTAAAATAAAAGCAGTGGGTGAGGTTCAGGAGGGATCCAATGGAAATGCTAGGATTATGGCATAAAGAACAAAATTGGGCACAACATCCACACCCCCTAAGGGCCTAGCTAAGCTGAGGGCATGAAGGTGGCACGGGGGGGCAGCCTGTTGGTCGCTGTGCTCCCCTGCTCAGAGGGGCCTCCATCTCTTCGTGTCACCTGAGTGATCACAGCAGGACAGGGTACCCAGGGCCAGGGTTATTAGAACATCTGGACAACATGTCCTCAAAGGAGAGAACCAAGGGAGGCAGGGAGCAAATGGTTGTCCCCAGAGAGCAGGACAGCCCACAGGGTGGGTGAGGGGCTGGCCTATCTGAGTCCAGGTGGGCAGGGATGTGGGCAGGGGCTCAGCACCCAGCACCACCCTTCTGAAGGTCCAACCTCTGGAGCTGCAGGGTCTCTCTTCCGCTCCCCTCCCTACCCGGCACCCCTGCCCTCTCCCGCCCACCCCTACATGCCCTTTCCCAGCCCATCGGGCAGGCGGGCGTAATTACAATCAGCAGTTCTGTTACAGGCTCATGCAAAACAGGTGGGTGCAGGGCTCCCAGGCTGGCCTGTCTCCCCACGGGCGGGAGTTGTTTCCAATAAACCCGGGCGTTTTTAATGAGTTCTTTACAACTGCTAAATGATTAAGCCCGAGATTGACAAGAGTAACTGGTAGCCCCGAATCTTGGCAGCAAATGAGAGGAGCGGCCCCGCCCTGCCGTCCCCTTCGGCGTTCCTATAAACGGTGGCGGCGAAGCACAAGCGGGAGCTGGCAGAGCACGGCGGCTGGTGCGGCGTAATTAATAGACTAATGAGCACCCGTGTGTGTCTCAGAGTTACCTGGGAGAACTTCTTTCCTGTCCTTCGGCTCTGACGCAGCGTGCATGGGGAATAACCTCTGTCTAACAGGTACACGAGACCAGGGGACCCACCGTTCTGTGGGCATGGGGACAGGGCCTGCCCTGCCGAGGTTGCCAGATAGAGCAGCTAAAGTCCAGGACTCCCGGGTACTCGCGAACTTCAGGTAAACAGCAAAATAACTGTTTGAGAATAAGCATGTCCCAAACACTGCCTGGGACACGACTGGACGTATTCAGGAAAACTAGTCACTGTTGCTCTGAAGTTCAATGGTGACCGTGCGTTCTGCGTTCTGCGTTTCGCTGGCCACCCCAGTCCCAGGGTTAGACCTGTTTGAAAACACTTCTCACCTGGGCAGTAGGTGCGAACGATAATCGCCGCTTCTTCACGGTGACCTTCCAGGGCGCCCAGCGTTGGAGGCAGCTGCGTGACGAGCTGGTGGCGAGCAAAGTGTCCCAAAGTGGTTAAGGCGGGGCTTTGGAGTCTGGATTCGAATCCTGACGCTGCCACTTTTTAGTGGGGCAATCTTAGGGGTGATTACTCGCCCTCCGTGAGCCTCGGTTTCTCCCTGTGGGATATGGCCGTGATGATGGGGCCTGGTTGCTAGGAGTGTTTTGAAAATGTCAAGATGTGCTTCATAGGAAGCAGTCAGTGCGGGGTTTGGCACTGAGTTAGCCCCGGAATGCAGGGACCGCGTATTGTTTTGTGAACCACCCCCCCTATTGAGTCTGTGCGTACGCCGTCAAGGGGCTTTCCGTTGGAGGGTCGAGATCAGGATGCAGGCATTGGAAGAAAACGTGGCCCCAGGGGCAATGGCACGACCCTAAAAGGTTGGGACCTTTGGCTCTCAAAGGCAGAGAGAGTTGACTTGAAAGGTGGACGGGGTTCAAAAGGGACACCCCCATCACGCAGTCCTTGGGTGGGGACATCTAGGTGGAGACAGCACATCTGAGCTTGAGGCCCAGGTGCGAGGTGACCCTGCCCCACCCTGCCCCACTTCCCGTAGGCACGTCCCATTGCGAGCCTCCCTGCGGCGGGGAGCCCTGCAGGACCCAGGTCATCACCTGGTCCCACAGCGACTCGAGTCACTTGACATTGAGTCCTCATAGCTCTGAGCACTGAAACCAGGCTGCAGAGGGAATTAGCACTCTGCCCTCCAGGAGCAAGTGCACAGAAGGAAAGAGGAGCCCGTATGTACGTGGAGGAGCTGGTGCCTCTCCCTCGTTGGGTAACTGGGACTTGCCAGGCACCATTTACATATGACACGTCATTTAATGCAGTCCTCAGGACAGCGGTGAGAGGTCAAGTGTGGTGGGGACCAGGGCTGCAGAGGGGAAGGACACAGCTGCTAGGGAGGGACGTGGGACCCCGGATCTGACCAGAAACTAGGCCACATTTAGGTCTAGGAGAGACCTAAAAAAAAAAGGGTACAATTTTGATTCATTCACACCGGACGGCTGTTGTTGCGTTGGCTGTTGTCATTTTTGAATGTGGCAGTCTAAGGGAAAAGAGGCCCGTGCCCCTGACTCAGTAGTCAGGTTGGGCATGTTTTAGACGTTCTTGTGGCTCACCGGGTAAAAATCGCTGGCCTACGGAAAAGAAGACAGAAGCAAACAATCCAGTACGGTTGCCACAAGACACGTGTGGCTATTAAGACTTAAACTAATTAAAATGAAATATAATCTTTAAAAATCCTCACTCAAGGATACATTCACTGATTTTAACGAGAGAGGGGAAGGCGGAGAGAGAGAGAGAGAGAGAGAGGCAATGATGAGAGAGAGAGAAACTTGGGTTGGTTGCCTCCCATACACTCCCCAACGGGGGACCGAACCTGCAACCCAGGTACGTGCCCTGACCACTAATGCAGCCTGTGACTTTTTGGCGCACGGGACGATGCTCCCACCTACCCAGCCACAGTGACCAGGGCAACATTAAATATGATTTAAATTCTGATTCCTCAGTCACGCTGGCCGCATTTCAAGAGCTCAGCAACCCCACGTGGCCAATGGCAACCACATTGGACAGAGCGGACACAGAGTGACCTCGTGCCACAAAAATTCTGTTGGACAGCCCGGCCACTCCCGAGACTCAAGAAAGAGTCTGTAGCTAAATTTTCCAAGGCCTTAGAGAAAAATATATCCTGGGCCCCCAATGAAAAAATTCAACCCTAAGTAAAGGTTTAGGATGTTAAATTCTGAGAACAAAATCTAAGTGCTGGGTTCCTGTGGGGAAGGTTCTAGAGCCCTAAGGAAAAAATTTGGGGTGGAATAGGGATGTATGTTAATAAAGAGCGCCAGAACCCTAAAGCTCCCGTCCTGAAACTTCAACTCTAACAATCTAGAGCTCTTGGAATAGAGTACATTTCCATTTCTGCCTTTTTCCCCTCCCTCTTAGTGGATTGTCTGATGAAATGATCATATTAAGATGTATTTGGGGACTATACAAACCCAGAATTCACTAGTTTCTGGGCACAGGTTTGTAAATTGACTTTTGGATGGCTAAGTCAAAACTGCAAAGCTGGGAACTATATGAACCCCTGGAGGCGAATTGCAACATACATCCATGAGGAAGGGAAATGAGGGTAAAAAAGTACATTGTTAGAATTACATTGGGTTGCCTATAACAGAGAACTCAAATAAGTGACTTCAATAAGGTAAGCCTATTTCCTTCTCATTTAAGAGATATCTAGAGGAGAATAGGCCAGACCGGCACTGACCCCAGTCTTAGGCCTCCTTATGGTCCAAGGTGGCTGCTGGAGCTCCAGCCATCATGACTTATTCCAGGCAGAATAAAGGAGCAAGGGGGTTGCCTGAGAAAAGGGGCCCACTTCTCAGCTGAGTCAGCCTGCCTTTGGGGAGCCTACCAAGCAGCCCCATGCAAGGACTTTCTTCCCCTTAGATCTCGTGAGTCATTTCTACCTGCAAGGAATCTAGAAAGAAAGTCATTTAGCACATTATCACTCAGAATAACAGCAGGGTTCTGTTAAAAAGGAAGGAGAGGGAAAAGGAGGGATGGAGGAAGGAGAGATGATTTTGCTAGGCACTCAGCAGTCCTAGGCGTACATGGTGCGGGTCACACAGGGTAGCTACCTTGCCCCCCCAGTGGAGCAGATGAGGAAACTCAGTCTGCTCCCTGCAACGTCAAGGCCTACAGAGGCCAGGTTGCACAATAGGGAGCGGTGCGGAGTGGGGCAAACAGGAGGATCGAGTCTCATTCTGGGAGGGCTCCGCCACCCAGCCCTGGCTGACTGCTGGAGCCAGCCGGTTGGTTCCAGTTTCGTTTGTTTGTTCGGGTTTTTGTTTGCTTGTTTTCTAAGATCATCAAGAAATCTCGATTGCAGGGTTTGATCTCTCAATTTTCAAATAGTTAACAATTTAAAAACATTTAAACAATATGAGTAGCAAATAAATTTGGCACGTTTTGACCCAGAGGAGGCTACAAGTTTTTATGTCCTGATTATAGGCAGGAAAATGCAACGCCTTTGTCCTACAGAATTATCTAATGAAGTGGTAACTGTTGTGAAGGGGGAGGGGAGGTAGCCAAACGTAATCAAATTCACCAGGGTCAGGAGACGTGTGTGACCTTGGCTGCTTGTCACAACAGCCGGGTGAGGGGTGCAGGGCTGCTGTGCAAAACTGGGTGCCCAGGCCACACGGAGTAGTAAGTGGGCGTCCTGAGCCTCCAGTCAGCCTCCCTGTGTGTTGCAAAGTCTCCCAGTCCCCCAGCTGTGCTGAGACTGGGCCACGTGGAGAGAGGGTGGGGGTGAGAAGGGGGGATCACACTGTACCGTCTGGTGTGTGCCTGCAGGGAAGGCAAACCGTGATCGAGTCTGAGCCTGCCTGCCTGCAGCGGGGCCTTTTCCCAGATCCTGGGTGGGTGCCCTCCAGGCTGAGCCAGGTCTCACGGTAGGTTGGCATCCCAAGATCCCAGCATCCGCATCACACAGAGACGGTGAAGGTCAGCAGGGCTGACCTCGAAGACAAATTCATGTGGGGCGTGGTCCCAGGCCTCGCTCTGGTGCTCTGGCTGGTCACAGCTGAGGCCACCGTGTCAGGCACCACACAGAGGTCT
Source organism: Macrotus californicus (assembly GCA_007922815.1). NCBI lineage: Eukaryota > Metazoa > Chordata > Mammalia > Chiroptera > Phyllostomidae > Macrotus > Macrotus californicus. The sequence goes on from VMDR010000063.1 coordinate 475,858, forward strand.
CAGCTTGCCACCAGCTACCTGCCAGTCACAGACAACCATTCTGTCGTGAGCTCACAGCTTGGTTCCAGCTTCTGGCCGGTGTGAAGGAAGCTCTGAGCCCTCAGCAGAGGGCCACCGTCCCTTGACATCTATGTTCTGGGGGAGGCATTCCAGCATCAACTTAACTTCCTAAGTCTGGCATTGCCCAAGCTCCCAGGAAGGAACTGACTGCTCTCCACCAGGGTGGCCAATCGCCCTGATTTCCCCGGGACCAAGGGGGTTCTCAGGGTACGGGACTTTCTGCTTTAATCCATAGACAGCTTCTCATCTCTTGCCAGAAGTCAGAACCTTCCCAACCTGCACAAAACCCCAGGCACCCAGGTGAGGGGCAGGCACTTTGCCCCCAACCGAAAACTGTAAGATCATGGGAAAATCACGCTTCAGTGGTTTAAAAGAAGTTTGTTCGGGACCCAGAGGTGTAAAAACCAGCCTCCACTGTGCTGAGGTTTCCTCTTGTTCTTGGTACAATGCACAAGGTATTGTTGCAGGGGTGTCCGACCTTTTGGCGTCTCTGGGCCACACTGGAGGAAGAAGAGTTGTCTTGGGCCACACACTGAATACACAAACACTAATGAAAACTGATGAGCAAAAAAAAAAAAAAGGTTTTAAGAAAATTTACGATTGTGTGTTGGGTCACATTCACAGCCAACCTGGTAGAGCATGTCCGCATCAGAACAAAACAAGAGAAGCTGGTCCATGGGTTTGCGTCATCAGAGGGCATGTGTGGAGCCTGCTGGGGGTGGGACCCTGAGATCCCCTGCTTTTGTGTTCCCTGCCCTGTGTTGCTTGAGTTTGTTCACCCATTAAACAAATTTCTTAAAAAATTTATTGATCTGAGAGAGAGAGAGAGAGAGAGAGGAGACATTTGCTGTTCTGCTTATTTAGGCACTCCCTGTCGGATTCTTCCTTGTGCCCTGACCAGGGAGGGACCCCACAGCCTTGACGTAGGGGGGACGATGCTCCAAGCAATTGAGCTACCTGGCCAGGGCCTGTTCACCCGTTTTCAAGACCTGAGACCTGCAAGGACTTAAAAACAGAGCTATAGTTTCTTAAATACAGTGTTCGGTGGAGACGGCAAGTTGCAGGCAGAAGGCAGTGGAATTGCAGTAAAAATAGAGCTGTGCGGGGCAGGTATTTGTCAGAAAAGTTCTGGGACGATTCATGCCAGGACTGGAACGTAAATTTATCTCCAGGAGGAGGTTAAGGTGTAAACTTGTACTTTTAAATTCACTCTCTGCCATTGGGGCTGATTTTCCCCTAAAAAAGCCCATATTTTCTTTATGTCCCCCCCCCACCCTCTTATTAAAGGCATGTAAGGAGTTTCCAACCGACAGAGCAGACGGGCCTCCCTCCTTCTAAGCAAAACCCAGTGTCCACAGATCTGTGAGAATGACAGGATTCTTTCCCATAGGCCACCACCCCAGTGCGAAACAGGACACACTTTGTACACCTTTTTAAGGACAAATCCCTCATGTAATTAATTAAGCCTATAATTATAGACCGATCTTTAAAATCTTTAATTTGCAGCTTCCCTATAATGCTCATTCCGAGCCTGACTTCTGATGTGGCCTAAATTATATTGGATCCAATTTTTACGACTTGGAGACTTGGGAGGCTTCGTCTGCGATTGATTTAGCTTGTTATTTCCATATTTATTTCTTCATAGCAACTGGCACTTCCAGAGCCATGATACACCCCGGGCCTTGGACGCATTAATTTTACTTAAGCCTCGTGGCCGCCTTCTGGGGGCTGGAGAGACGGTGCTGTCCATCCCTCTCAGTCATTGTTCCTCTTCCACCTACCTGAGGGTCGACAGTTTCACGAAACAGGCTTCATTTTGCTTTTGTCATTAAAAAATAAATCTCTGGATCTGAGGACGGTCCCCTGTACTTGAGTCAAAGAGGTGGGAATTTGGGAAAAGAGAGGGATGGGGTTTTGACATCTCCGAGTGCCGGCTTGCTGAGCACTGCAGGGCGATGCCCGCCAGCTGACTGCTGTGCCCTGCAGGAGAAAGGGCGGCCTGGGCACGCTGAGTGCTTCTGTGGTTGGGGACTCTGTGAAGGTGATGCTGGACAATGCAGACTCTCTTTAAGAAGGTTGAAAAGGGAAGTGCTGTCAGGGAAGGCGCAGGGGACAGGGGACATGGGGCCGGTGAGCAGCACCGTGAAATCACTGATGGTGCCACCTCTCCTGGCAGGGAGACTGAGCCTGAGGGGTTACTGACACCGGGCTCTTGCAGGTAGCAGGGCCGAGCCCCCGATTCCCAGCAGCAAGGCCCGAGTCCCGACCTGTCAGGGCAAAGGTGCTAGGTCCCCAGGTCAGGGACAGACCTATTGAGTGCTTCTGGCCTGGTGACTGAGCCCTGCACCCTGCAAGGTTCTGAGGCCCATATCTCTTGTTTCCAAGTGAGCCATCCGGGAGAGTCCTTTGTCCTTTGGTTTTTTTATACCTGGGGAAGGAGTCCCTACCTGCATGCAGACACCTCCCGACAGGGGCATCCAAAGCAAAGCTTCCCATTTAAGTAGTTCCTTATTTTGGATTTTCACCCTGGAGACGGGTTCCTTGTTGAGCCTCTCAGAGGGATGACTCATCCCTACCAGGGGGAGGGACCGCCCCCCAAATACCTTTTGACTCACTCGGGGTTTCTATCGCCTTTCACAAACTTTGAATTACTGCTTTTGTCAAGCAGATTATTATTAGGAAACACCTTTGCAAGCCGTCCGTACATGCCATCACATTGCACCAGCCGTGGTCCAGGCCGCGTGAGTCTGGAAGAGCAAGGCCCTGGCAGGTTCTGGGACACAATGGCCCCTCTAACTGCTCTACCTGCAGCCTGGCCTGGCCACCTGGACGCAAAGTTCCCAGGTGGGTCTGCTTGAGACGCGGGCAAGTCAGGAAAATGGGCCAACTCTGCCAAGGTCCAGGACAGCTGCTCCAGTGCCCTTGCTTTTGAGGGGGTGGGGGTTCGCTGGCCCCACCCCCAACCTTCCTGCCTCCTCTGGAAGCTTTTGTTCGTGCTTTGCTGAAAACTGTCCTCTAAGAATGAAATGAAGGTACTTGCCCCAGGCAGGAAAACCAAACCAAACCGAACCAAATCCAGCATACTCTCTCTAAAAACTATGAACAGCCATTTTTTCCACAGCCAGTGAATTTGGTAGGAGTTCTCAACCCATTAGAAAGAGAGTTGGGGTGTGGGTGGGAGGGGTGGGAGTGGTAAAAGTGGGCCATGCTGGGCGCCCCGCCCCTGACCAACAGAACCAGCATTTCTGGCCATTTTTATTTTCTTGCTTTTCCATCACCTTCCAGGTGAGTTTAAATGTGCTGCTGGGAACCACCGATTTAAAGCAAGGAGGCTTTAAGTCAAGAAGACAAAATTCAAAATTCAAAATGCCAAAAGGAACAGAGTCACCAGGTATATTTCTCAGAATCCCGAATCTCCCTGCTAATCCAGGGCGTCCCAGGTGGCTGAGAGAGGGGAAGAGCCAGCTCCAAACCAATGTGGGACGCAGTGCGGGAGATTCAGCGTTCACGGGGCCCCCTCTGCTGGCCACGAGAACCAATCCATGCCCTTCCGGAAAGGACAGAGCGAAGGAGCCTGCCTCCCTGCTGGGGTCAGGCAGCAGGAAAATTTCCAAGGCAGACACCGAAAACATTGGGGGTGGGGTGGGTGGGGTCCACCCTTTATTGTACCAACGCCAATGTTTCAGGAAGGACAAGGCACTTCTCAGCAAAAATGGAAACGGGAAGCAACTGCAGAATAGAATACTTGGGCTTTAAGAATAACTGTGGGCATCAGGACGACCTTACGGCGTCTTCCATATTTTCTCTTATTTTGCTTCAGGCCTGTGAGCCGTCTGCTGGGACTTGAGCCTGGGGGGCACTGGCTGGAGTAGGAACTTTGAGTGGAGATATTACTCCTTGTGGTCGCTGCAGTCACATTGCAATCCGAGCCACCTTCCCGGGCTGTGGCCCCGGGCCCTGCGCTCAGAAGGACCCTGGTCTTGGTGTGCTCAGCTGTTGTCATCCTGAGATTCTCGCTGCCTTTTGAACAGGGGATTCTGCGTTTTCATCTTGCCTGGGACCCTGCAAATGAGGGAGCTGAGCCTGGTGTGAGCAGGTGAACCTGCGCGAAAATGTGGCTTTTGGTTGTTCCATAGCTAACTGATGAGCCTGAGGATAAAGACAAGCTGGCAGGACAGAAAGATCGGAGCCCCCTGAACTCGCCAGACCTGCAGCTGCTGCCTCCCCTTTGGGCTTCTCGTTAGTGGACTAATAATTTTCGTATTATCGGAAATGACCCTTCTGTGACTTCCAGGCAGCCAGGCCCCATGCCACAGGGGCCCTGAGGCTGGGTTTTGCTAAGAGAGACACAGAACCTTTTAAGGTATCATGGAGTGGGGAGAGGGTATATAATTCAGAATAAATCACTAGATCTCAGATTCCTGGCTCCTCAGCCTCACACTCTGTGCACACAGAGCTTTGTAGACGCCTCTGTCTGGCCACTTCTGCCTCCCCGCTGCACTCTGCTGAGAGGTAGCTCTCTGTGACTCCTCACGGTCCTGCCCGTCCTGTGAGCAGAGGCATTGACAGCTGTTCTCCCGATGATCTTTTCAAGGATGTTTGCAAGCGGATCGTCTGGGAAGGCAGAGCTACTGTCTCCCTCCAGGGCAGAGGGCAGGGTCACTCAAAGACCGACATCGCACCGAGGGCAGGGTGTCATAAGCTCGGGATTCCTTTGCAGTGACACATAGCCCTGCTTGTGCAGATCCCCCCGGGGCACCCTGCCTTGCTTTGTCCCGTGGGCCTTGGGGTGTCAGAGGCACGGAGGCAAACAGAAACCTGTGCCACCTGCTGTGCTGTGAGTAACAAAGTCCTTTGTCTCTGACCTGGGAGTCTCATGTCTTCTGCCAGCAGCTGTGGAACTATGAGGGGCTCACTGGTTAGCTTATAAGTAAGGAGTAAGAGGGGGTAAGTTACGGTTACCGCTGGGGTAACCGAATGTGTGGAGTTTGTATAGGCTAATGAAGAGGTATGTAAGTTCTGCACCACAGGGCTTGGCACACAGGAGGCGTTCAAAAGAGAGTAGCGATTTGTGGCACATGTGGTAGTTGCAACTCTTCTTCCAGTTAAATAACAGGAGCAACATCAAACGGGTTTAAGCAAAAAATTATATTTACTGGCTCACCTAGTTGAAAAGACCCATGGTGGACTTCAGGCACAGCTGAATCCAGGTGTGCGAACAATGCTGTCAGAAAAGTGACTCACTCCGTCCCTGCTTTTCTTTCTTTAGCTGAATTTATTCCCAAGCAACTTCCTACTGTTCCAGGCTTACCTCCCTGCCCCGCCCCAGTCTCTCGACCTCAGGGAAAGGAGAACCGTTCTTTTTCAGTACTTCCACAAAGCCCTGGGGTAGACAGAAATCTTTGGCCTGGCTGGGGTTATTTGCCCTTCTCTGAACCTCACCCACCCTCCATGAACTTGGGGGAAGGGACAGAGGGTGACACCTGTCACAAAAGGGAGGGGCGAGGAAGGCAAACACCTAACTGCTTACCGTGGTCCGCTGAGTGAGAAGAATCACCAGGGACTTAGCACAGCTGAGGTCGGTGGGTGGGCATAGTATGGCAGCCACGCCAGGGCCTACCCTCCAATCAGCTTTTCCAGCATCGGCTCGCATTGCCTGGGCACCAGGAGCTGGAAACATGGGTAGTGTCAGGAGGAAGGAGTCACAGTGGGGGCCCCGGTGAAGTTCCATGTGGGGTAGGGGCAGGGGTGGCGGCACGGCCAAAGGGAATTCTGATTTTATTTTCACCTGAGCCGATCTCCTCTCCATCTCTCTCTCTCTCTTTTTAAACAAGGTTTTTATTCATTTTTAGAGAGAGGAGAAGGGAGGGAGAAAGAGAGGGAGAGAAACATCAGTGTGTGGTTGCCTCTTGTGCATCCCCTACTGGGGACCTGGTCCTCAACCCAGGCCTGTGCCCCGACAAGGATCAAACTGGAGACCCCCTGGTTCACAGGCCGGTGCTCAGTCCACTGAGCTGCACCCTCCAGGGCCCCATCTCTTCTTTCTCAGCCAGCAGCTGGAGCCACTGGTTGTCCTTTGTGCAGATACAAAAGTCACAGATTTAGAAATCTTGGAGAGGACAGCAGCTTGCTGGAGCCTTTCCTCTCCTTCTGATTGTGGGATCATAGTGTCCAGCTGAGGACAGTGCTTGGACAGCCACCCAGAGGGTCTCATACTCCCCCAGGTCCCTCCTCCCGGTGCCATGAAGCCCCTTGGCAGCCCGCCTCGTCACAGGTCCCCTGGAACGCTCTCTGTCCTTGCTCAAGTTCTGTCTGTATAACACACAGGCTAGTAAAGAAATGAGAAACGCCACAACCAGGCGTCTTCCGGTTTTGCTGCCCAGGGAGAGGGGGCTGGGCACACGCCACCCAGGTGTTTGGGGGAACTGCTCCCTGTCTGGGTGCCGTGGGTTCTTCTCTATCTTCAAAGGGGGCACGACAGGCCCATGGGACACCTTTTCACATTTAGTGGCCACAGACAGGTGTTTAGGGGCATTTTTTATGAAAAACTGGTCAAGCCTTTTCTCACTTGGGTCCAACGTTTATTCAACCTGTGGTCTTCTCTTTGGAAACATTTATTTATATGAAATCTCCACTCGTTTCTCTGGTCGTGAAGGTTTTCTTTAGAAATCAGGAACTGCTGTTGAATTTACGAAATTCCTCTTTGACATCCATCAAGGTGATAACACGGTTTTTCCTTCGCCGCCTGGTGTGAGTTGTATGGACGCGTTCCTCGCTATCGGAGCATTCTCGTGCCCTGGGAGTGGTTCCCCACCCCGCTCATTCTGCAGTGCTTTTTGGAATTCAGAGGCCCTTCCTTGTTCTTCTCCAACTCATTCATGTTGTCTTGGGTTTATTGGCCATGAAAACATTGATGTGAAAAAGTCTACCATTGTTTTTTATCTTCTGTTAAATAATTCAAAAATATTTTTACCTAAGAGGTAGGACTGTCCCAGAACATGGTACTCTATTGTATTTTTTCTTCGGTTCAAACGCCGACATGTTCCCAGGCAGGATATAGTGCCCAACATCACCCTGTTTCTCTGGTTGTTCTTTGGCGGGGGGTCTTCCTTTTTCCTGCGGCTCCCTCAAGGCGGATTCCCCGGCGTTTGTCCCGAGTCATCTCTCCTCATTCGGCCCAGCCCCAGCGGCTTCCACTCCGAACAATCCGCACGCTCAGCCCCAGCTCCTCTCTGAGCTGCCGGCCCCTCCAGGGGAGGCCGGTGACCCCAGTGCAAGGCCTCGGGCCAGGGTCAGGGGACAGACGTCCAGGCCAGGCCAGGCAGCCTAGCGAGCTGGCCCTTGGGAAGTGCGCCCCAAAGGTGACTCTCCTTGTTCCCTTGAACAGATGCAATCAGTCCGCAGAGGAAAACCAGATTTTGTTTAGTCTTTTCCGGGCTCAGAAGGCCTGGTATTTAATAAACCCTGGAGCCAGCCCTGGGGCGCTTGCTCCTGTGGGCTCCAGGCAACCCCTCTGCCTCCCTCCCAGCAGGTGGGGTCCTGACCTGCCTGCTGCCTGTAGGAAGATAGGAGATTTCTTCCCAGCCCCCCCATGTCACCACCTTTTCCATCACACAGAGAGAACCTTGGCCTCTGAGGGGTCTGTCCCCCCAACCCCAACTCTGGGGGGCAGCTTCTCCAGTTTAAAGGACTGAACCTGCTCTAGGGCTGACCCCATAGGAACTTGGGGTGACCTTTGACCTCTGGTTAGCCCAAGCCAGGGTTCCACCAAGTCCCAGTTGGGATCTTGTTGCCCCAGGGAGCCAATTACAGCCAGAGAAAAGGAGGCAGCGGGCTCGCTTTAAGATAGATGGAGAGATTTTAGGGACCATCCCCCAGTGTGGCTCTGGCTCATTCGTGGCCAGGCCGAGACGCCCTGGGGTGCAGATATCCCTGTTGGCCTCTGGGCACCCCAACAGGCAGCCCCCTCTCTTACTCCTCCCCAGCAGGAATGGGGCGTAAATGGACCGTTTCCCTTTGGAGCCCCACCCCCGACGCTGCAAAGCAGGCTCCGAAGAGCTGAAGCACCGAGGGAGGGACTCTGGGTGGTGGAGAGGACGCTGGCCGGCAGGATGTCCCAGGGTGACAGCTTTCCAGTGGCCTCTTCAGCACCAACTGGGTCCCAAAGGCACACGGCTTAGTGAAAAACTGTGTTTTTAAATGAAATATTACACACTTAGAGGGTGTTTCCCAAAAAGCACAGAGAAGGAAATCACGATCACCCCAAGATCTGTCATGGAGACCCAGCCCTACTCTCTGATGGGATGACAGTGTCACTCCTCTGGCCCAGGGACAGGCCTGCCGCCCTGCAGGACCTGCGGGGGGCCAATTCGGCCTCACAGGACCTGGTGCATCAGCCCCGAGCGCTGCTCCGAGCGGCACACGGAGCTCTCCGCCCACTGCAGACGCCCCCTGAGCAGTGTGCAGCACAGGGCTCCCCACGGGGCTCCCACATGATGCCCGAGGATGTTAAAATGAAGGAATGAACAAGTGGAAAAGCAAGCGGGTGGATTCAAGAAGGAAGCAAGGCAGGGAGGACATTCAGTCATTTTAAAAAAAAAAGAAGTAAATAAATAAAAAATTAAAATACGCTCGTAAAATGGCCTTTCTCTGCATTCCACATGCCCCCGCCTCCAGCCTCACTTGGTCCCAGCAATACTACACCAATGTCCTCGTGTCCCTTGCTTGGTCTAGAGATGAGCCCGAGAGCCACACTGAGCCAATCAGAGTCCTTCCCTGGGAAGTGCTCCCTGGGTATCTGAGAAGTAAGGCGAGAACCTTGTGGGCAGTGTTTTTGGCCATGTGGCCCGAGAAGCCCAGGAAGCCAGCGCTTCTGAAAGGAAAGAAAGAGTCGGTGAGCAGCTCTGTGCCCCACAGCCTCCTACCCGAGGGCCTGGTTTCTGAAGCTGATTCAGGCTGGGTTCCCATCACTCCAGACCCAGAGGCCTGGACACACAGCCGTAGTCCGTGTCCATCCACGAGTTGGGTGTGTAGCACCCCCCGGGAACTGGAGGAAGGTCCAGGCTGGCCCTGGGGAGTTCAGGTCCGGCTGATGTGCTGATCTCCCACCTTGTGGCCCTGTGGTCTGGACTTGGGGTACACAGAGCCCTTTTGGGCACACCATCTCCTGCCCCTCAAGACAACCCTGCGAGATGGGCTCACCACCGGCTTTCAACAGCCCTCTCCTGACGCCTCCCTGTGCCAGATTCTGTGCCAGATTCCAGGATCAGACCAAGACGCTACGTGCTGATTCACCAACCGCTGGCTGGGCCCAGGTTGCCTCACAGGGAGCAGATGTGCCTGGCTTCGGGGACCTCTCCCAGACCCACCTTACTAATCAGCACAGCGGGGGGCACGCCTTTCACCACGCCCCAGGGATTATAGGGAGCTGCCCGTCTCTCCCCTGTGCCAGCTCCTCTGGGTTCCCACGACCCAGGCCTTAACCATGAACCCATGGAGCTGCATTTGGAGGCACGTTCCATGCTGCAAGTCACACGCTGCACGTCTGCCCGGTGGTTAGAGTGCCCAGCCGGCTGGCATCTCTGAAGTGCATGAGATTGTGCTTCTCCCTGGTCCGTGAAGGCAAAGATGGTCCCAGCAGGCTGGCTTTGTGGAGGCTGTCTGCCCCGTGAGAACCCTGGGGTCAGCTAAGCATCTTGTCCATCTGCACTCACGGCTTTACCCCACAGGGCATCACTATCAAACTCTGCTCATGTGGAGCTTGCTGGCGCTGGGGGAAATGGGGAACCAATGCACAGGACAGCCACACACTTCAGTAAGGGCTCCGAAGACAGCAGAGCAAAGGAATGTGGGAAAGAGTAGCTGTGGGGGTGGGGCAGCCAGGGAAGGCTTCCTGGAGGCAATCACTCAGACTGTGAGATCTAAACAGCAAGGAGACAAGCAGCAGGCATCTGGAAGAAAAGTGTTTCAGGCAGAGGGGGTGCAAGGGCAAAGGCCCTGTGATGGGAGAAAGCTGGGGACCTGAGGCCTGGGCATGTCTGTGTGACTGGGGTGAAGGACTCCGGGGACCAGGGGATGCCACAGGGAGACAATGACACAGGGCTTGAAGGCCTGGGGAAGGAGTTGGGGTTTTGGCCTGAGACAATGAGAAGCTATTGGAGGACTTTGAGCAGGGGGTGACAGTGACCACCCTGACTCCTGTGTGAAGACAAGAAATGAGGGTCTAGAGAGGGACTGGGCGAGGCAGCCATTGTCCAGGGCAGACATGCTGCTTTCGTAGTTCTTTTCCGTCCCAGATCTGATCCAGGCTCAGGCAAGGCCTCTAGTTGTCCTGAGTCTGGGCCTCCTTTAATCTGATCGTTCTTTAGCCTTTCTTTGGTGGCACTAACATTTTTGAAGAGGACAGTCAGGGGGTTCGATGGCTGAGTAGTATCTGGCTCCCACATGCGTCAGTCATAATTACTCTGACTGCACACCCCGCCTTGTCCAGGCAGTTCCGTCCGCATCTGTTAGGGGGTTGAATGGTGCACCCCAAAGATGTGTCCATGCCCTGCCCCCTGGAGCCTGTGACCGTGACCTTATGTGGAAAAAGCCTTCACAGATGTGACTGAGTTAAGGGTCGCAAGATGAGATCATCGTGGGTTATGTAGGTGGACCCTCAACCTAATGACAAGTGTCCTCATAGGCGACACACAGAGGAGGCTGTGTGAAGACGAGACAGAGATGGGGCGATGTGGCCACAGGCCAAGGAACACCTGGAGCCACCAGCAGGTGTAAATGCCCTGGAAAGGTTCTGCCCTAGAGCCTTGGAGGGAGCCCGGCCCTGCCTGCACCTTGACTTCGGACTTGGCCTTGAGAGCTGTGAGCGAACATGGCGGTGATTTTAAGCCACCCAGCTTGGTAATCTGTTAATGCCAGCCCCAGGAGACTAACGTACCGTCCCTCTCTCTGCCAGAAGATCAGTCTGTGGTCAGCCTCCCCAGGACACCTTCCACAGTCCATGAAATGTTTGTTGATTGTCAGATACATAATACAACCCCCACAGTCTGGGGACCATCCATCCGATGGGAAGATGGGGATCTTTAAAGGGAGGGGCGGGGTCCTCCTCCATCCACGGAGTGATGGGAGGGGAAGCCTGTGGTGCCAGAGCGGGGTGGTGCCACACAGGCCTGGAGAAGCCACCTCCTCACACAGGAGCAGCAGCCCCAGCTCAGGAAGACCTCTCAGAACACCCAAGTGTGTCTGGCATTGGCCAAGGGGGACAAGAGAAGCCACTGGCATCTGGGTGGCCCTTCGTGACAGGGGGAGGAAGCTCCCCCACCACTAGGAACATGTGCTGGGTGTTAGCTGGGCCCCCCAGGTCTCAGGGCTGGGGGGAGGACAAAACCACCCCAATTCAGGCACATCCAGCCCCCCGCCAGGAGACCAAGAGGTGTCCCACTTGCCTGGCGTCAATGACTGGGGACACACGCTGGGGCCTCGTGACAGGCCAGTCTGCTGCATGGGAAGGAAGCAGGTTGGAGCCCACAGTGGCCAGGATCCCAGGGCCCCGTGCCCAGAGAGGGACCCTCAGGGACACTGTCCTCACCCTGCAAAACCTGGATTCACTTTGCACCCCACCCTCCCCCAACCCAGGCGCAAACCCTGCCTCCAGGGCCCTCAGCTGCACTGGGCAATGGAGTGGCTTCGGGAGGGGCTCTTTCCTGTTTTTAGTATTCTTTGATGTATTTTGTTTTTAATTTTAATAAAAAGGAGACATAAAAACCTTAAGAACTGTGGGAAGTACTTTTTTTGTACCACAAGGAAGAGCTGGCAATGTCCCTGGGGCAGCCTGGCGGGTCTGCCCCCGCTTGCTTTGGTGGGGGAGCCCTGATTTACTGTTAGCACCCCTCCCCTGCCCGGCCCCTCCCCCAGGGCCGCCCAGCTCCCAACCTCACCTCTGGCCAGGCGCCAGCAGAGGGCGCCAACAGGGCCCAGGTTGAGCAACACTGGTCTAGCTCCAGGGTTTGTGGTACAAAGTTGTGAACACAAATCTGTGGATGTTTCTACTTGGGGGCACTTACGGAGGTTTTCAAGAATTGTGTTAACAGAATGCAAATTTTGGTGTCAGGGCATAATTTCCAGAAGAAGTCTCGGGCTGTCTCAGCTGCACATATGGCCTTCGTCTAAGCCGCTCTCTCTGTGCAAAGCCCTGTCCCCACCATTGCCTGGCAGGGCTTGACTAGGATGCCTCTTCCTCCAGGAAGGCCGCCCTGACCTCCGAGGGCTGCCTGTACTTCCCACCTGGTTCTGCATCTGCAGTGGAAGCGCAGAGCAGGGGACACCAAGCCCCAGCCTCACTGCTGGCGTCTTCCACAAACACCCACGTGCACAGCAGGCTCCCCTGTGATTTGGCTCCCAGCCACCTACCCACTTGCCCGCCCTGTGATTTGAGAGGGCGGCTGGCCACACCTCCCGTAATCAGAAACACACCTGCCCTGGAGTTGAGACTCAACTGCATCAGAACTGGCTTAATAAGGCAAAAGTGGCCTAAATGAACACTCCCCCCGGGAAGCCATCCACTTCCGCACACGTCAATACCTGTGGTTTTGTGTGTTGGGCCAGCTCCCAGGTGCAGCTGACTTTCCTCTGGCGTGAATCAGACTGGTGTTTTTTCTACTCAGCACCATAAAAAATAAACCCAGTGAAGCCAGGAAGACCTTGTCGGGAAGCAGGGGAAGAGTGGAGCTTGGACAACTTATCAGTTATCAGACTTTTAGCAATAAGAAACAAACACCTACCAGAGGCGCTTTAAAACACATCTTTATAACTTCACATCGCGAGTCCCAAGGAGGGCTGGCAGTGCCACATTGCTCCCTCGGGGGCTTGTTAACATCATCAAAGACCCAGGGTTCTTCTACCCACCCCCCTCCCAGGTCAGCTTTGGGCCTCAGGCTTATCTCCTCGAGGCACAAAAAGGCTGCACCTGTTCCAACCATCACCTCCTCCCCAGCTTTTATTCAAATGCAGAGAAGAAAATTTTCCATCCAGTGTCCCTTTTTCAGACTAAGGAGAAACCCTCTCCTGGAATCCCTTCAATGACATCCAATACTTGGCAAGGAGAATTGTGTGCCCCGATTGGCTACAACAAGGGATTAGCAAACTATGGCCTGGAGGCCAAGTCCATTCGTCACCCACTTTTGTAAATAGCCACCCCTATTCACTTCAATGCAGCTGCCAGTCACTATCATGCTCCTGGCAGAGAGATCTTATGCCTAAAACATTTACCAGATGATTCTTTAGAGAGGAGTGTGTGCTCTCTGGTTTCGATGCGTAGCGATCGATATTGGACAGAAGGAGCGACCCCTGAGCACATAGGCTTGTCCAGTGAGGGAGGGGTGGGGAGGAGGGTGGGATGATTTCGGCAGGGACCCAGTGGAGTCTGGTTCAGACCCGGCTTTCCTCGGACGAGGTGCAGGTCTTTGGGGAGCCCCTCTTTCGGAGGCTCAGCTCCGTGTCCACAACGAGGCGGAAGCTTCAACTGCTGTTGCTCGGATCAAACAAGGTCAGAGACAGAAAGCACCTGCAGCCAAGTGGCCCTAGAGAGTTCCGTTCCCCTTCAAGAATTTCCTGATGAATTTTATGCCTTTAGACTCTGCCCCCACCCCCACCCCCAGAAGAGAGGCTGCCAGCGGGATTTGTGGGTTACTAATGAGAATCACAACGTCGCTCCTGTTCTTAAAAAAGTCAAATGACCCAAAGTGGAGGGATTTTAGGAACTTTCTGAAAATCAGGAAGCGCTGACAATAAAATTCCAGAGGGGGCTGTGCAACATGGCAGGGGGCGGTGGGAGGGAGGTGCGCGTCCAGGAGGTGCCTTTTCTCAGGGCTTCAGGGTCCGGGGTGTCTCGCTGTCCCGGGTTTTTGGTGTGGGTTGTAGGTCAACACTGGACAAGATGGAAGGCCGAGCATGCCCTCCATGACAAGCATCAAAGGCGGGGGGCCTCAGCCTGTGCCCCCAAGAACTTTTATAGATATTGCAGCCATGTTTTGAAAGAAAAGGACTGCCAAACAAAGTTCTTTCATTAACGAGCTTATTTCCCTTTATTTTGTTGGAAAACAATCAGGAACACATGCACTGGCCAGTCTGGACTTCCACCGGGACCAGAGAGCAAGAGACAGAAGCGAGAAGAACAGACTGTGGGTGTAGACAGACCTGGACCTGCATCCTGGTTCTCTGCTTTTGGCTGCACCGACCTGGGGCAGTGGCCCTCACCTCTTCGAGACTCGGTGTCCTCATCTGTAAAATGGGTATCACAACAGTGCTTCCTGCTCAAGGTTTTGGAGAAGACTCGGTAAGATTGATTAAGATTTAATATGGTGATAAAGTACCCATTCCAGGGTCTGGTACATAGTATGTGCTCAGCAAAAGTTAAACGTTATGTTATCGTATTTAAAATGTGTGACTCCAACACTGCAAGATCGATTGATCCCATTTTTCACAAGGAGAGACTGAGACTCAGGATAGTTCAGTAATTTGTCCAAGGGCACACAGCCAGGAAGTGGCAAAGCCAGGGTTGGTGCATGGGCCTGGGTGGCACTAGAACACCAGCGAGTAGAGAGCAGGCTGGGGGACCCCCAGGACAGGGACAGGGAACTGAGCAGAGATCATTCCTGCCAAAGCGAGAAGCTAGGGGGGTTTACATTTGGGCCGCCTCGTCGTTGGAAATGGCCTTCTACTCTTTACAATGCTGGCAGCAGCTTGTAGGGGCACGTGCCTGAGCCCATCCCAAGGTGTGGGGGTCCCAGAGAGAGGGATCCCCCAAGTCAACCAGGAGAACCTAGGAGACGCAGCCTCCAGGGCACCGGCAGACCTCCTTGTGGCCACCAGAGGGCAGCAAATGCATCGATAAGGGCGGGCAGCCCCGGGTGCCAGAGGGATCTCAGACACCCAGGTGCCCCACCCACTCACACACTCACTGGTGAGTGGTGAAGCAGGGACTTGAACCTGGGCTGCTGGCTCTGCATCCTGCAGGGGCCTCTGTCCCACTTGATCAAAGGCTGGACCCAGGTCAATAGCTCCTGGCCCTTGGCCGGGTGGGGCAAAGGAGGTCACCAGCATTGTCCTTATTGTCCCTTCCCTGTGGGTCAAAGAACCCTTCCCTCAACAGTTTCCTCCTTCCTATACCTAGGAAGCCTCCATCCACTCACACATTCTGAGCACCTACTATGTGCCAGGCAATACCATAGTGAACGAGACAGTCTGGTGGGGGAGGGAGGCATGGGCAGTGTGGTACAATAGCACAGGAGCCAGGGAGCTTCGAGAGCCTGGGGCAGGAGGGACATCAAGGAGGGCTTCCTGGAGGAGGGGAAGTTTTAAGGACTGGGGGTTAGGTGGCCAGTCAGAGGGGAGTTTAAGAATGGCATATAAAGCAGTGGGATGGGCGCTGGGGATAAAGAGATGCCCTCAGACTCACAGGTCAGCAGGGGAGGCAGGCAGGGTGTGAGCATCTCCAGTGGGCTAGGTCTGTGCTGTGATGCTGGGACCCCAGGGGAGCAAGGGGCAGGGGACAGGGCCCGGAGGTTTACGGGGCACCCACAGAGCAGCATGGCGAGAGCACAGGCTAAGGGGTAGCTGCCTGGTGTGAGCCCAGCTCAGACAGACACCCACGAGGGTAGTCAAGGAAGTTCGGTCACTCCTCGGAGAGCCAGGTTCCTCACCTGGAAAAGGGGAGTGACCCTTGTTATCTTGCAGGTGTTGTGGCACCTGACACACAGTAGGTACTCGGGGCACAACTGCTGGGTGAGCGAGGGAGTGGTCTATAGGCTTGTTCCGAGGACCGCCGCTGAGCTGCTGCTGCTTCGTTATTATCACCAGTGCACGGCAAATCGGGGCGGGGGTGGGGGCGTGAAATCAAAGACCGAGTGGGCAGTTCCCAGGAGGTCCCTGTCACTGGGGCAGGCGACTCTACCTGCCCACCAGGGGGCGCCTTCTCTCTCTCTCTCTCTCTCTCTCTCTCTCTCTCTCTCTCACACACACACATACACACACACACACACATTCACAACTGCGCACTCACACTCACTCATAGGCATATATTCCCACACATTTACTCTCACACACAGTTCACACACAGTACCCACAGGCTCACGCTCATACACACCCACGCATTTGTACAGTCACAACAACACAGTCCAGTCACACACCACAACAACCCCGCGTCACAGCAGCCACACTGGGGAGCTGGCATCTGTGTGGCCCGGGCGCTGAGGGCAGGGCCGGTGCCATCACCTAGCGCCGTCCGCATCTGTGGGAGTCGCTCTGCTGCTGCAGTGAGTCCCCAGCCCCATGCCTGCCACCCCGTGCTGCCTCTGTGTGCTCCTGCTGCTCAGCCTCGCTCTCCCTGTCTCCATCTCTGTCTCCCTCCATCTCTGTTATCTCCATGTGTCCCATCTCTGTCATCATGCCCTGTCTCTGTCCCCTGTGCTGTCTCTCTGTGGGTACTTCTCTGTCCCCTCATCCCTCTCTCTTCCTCCATGCATGTGGCTGTGAGTCTGAGTCCCCACCTCTCCATGTGTCCCCATCACTGTGTCTGTCTATCTGTGTCTCCTTGTGCAGGAGCAGGCAGAGTCCAGGGGACAGATTCTGAAGTCCCTGCAGGAAAATTCAGTGTCCCTGGGCCTCTCAGGCTTCCCTTCAATGTGGACCAAGTCCAGGGTCTTGGCAGAGGATGAAGGGGGTCCAGTGGTGGCCCTGGGGACACTAGCTAGAGTCGCCTGACAAGACACTCCACTGAAGGGCTCAGGCCTGATCTTGGAAGCAGCACCCGTCGAGCTTCCCTGACCCCACTACTTCTCACCGGCCACCCCAACCTGTGACATTGTGCCCCCATCCTCTGTGGAAGCCCCTGTCCTTCCTTATGATTAAGAGTAGAGATTGTAAAATCATGCCCAGGAATTTGCCTGAAACAGAAAATTCCCCCCTAAAAGTCCCCCAGTCCCTCATGTTCGATTTCACGAGCCAGTTGTCCAGGTAATGGCTGGGAGCGGCCCCGGCGCCCCCAACGGAGCTGTATCCAAAGAGACATCCACACGGCCACATGCACATGGAAAGATGCTCAACATCAATAGGGAGATGCAAATCGAGACCACAAAGTCCCACCCACTAGCATGGCTATAATTTTTAAAAACAGCAAATAACATGTGTTGGCGAGGATGTGAACTCAGAACCCTGTGCATCGTTGGTGGGAGCAGGAAATGGTGCAGCTGAAGACAGTCTGACGGGTCCCCAAAAAGTTAAACATAGAATCACCAGAAACCCAGCAATTCCAGGTAAGGGCGTACATACCTCCCAAGGAACTGGGAACACATGCTCAAGCAAATGTACATACAAGCAAGTCCGTAGCAGCACTTTTCACAGCAGGCAAAGGTGGACGTGGCCAAACGTCTGTCAGCTGGCGAGTGGGGGAACCACTCGTGGCATGTAAACACGGTGGAGTATTACTCGGGCGTGAACAGGAGCACAGTGCTGGCACCTACATGGGTGAGTCTCCAGCACATTCTGCTCAGTGCCAGGAACCCGGCACAGAAGGCCACATGTTATATAATTCCACTGATATGAAATGTCCAAAATAGGTAAATCCATAGTGGGAGAAAGCAGATCGGTGGTTGCCTGCAGCTGGGGGAGGGGGTGGCTGGGGAGCACCTGCCTTCCGGGCACGGGGCTTCCTTTCGGGGAAATGAGAATGTTTTGGAACCAGGAGGAGGTGGTGGTTGCATGGCGTCATGAAAGCATGAGATGTCACTGGGTTGTCACTTTGAAATGGTTAATTCCATGCGGTGTGAGTTTCACCTCAATAAAAAAATATCGTGTGGGCCTTGTGCCCTTGAGGAGGAGGCCAAGGGCAGCACGGAGACATCAGCCTCGGTGTCACAGGGCTGCTGATGTGCTGGCTGCTGCCTCTTGAGCCTTCTCATCATGTGAGCCCAGGGCACCCCCTGAACCGGGGCTTCTGACCCTTGGCACCGCAGGCTGGCCTGCCAGGCGTGTGAGCTGCCCCTCAGCACTCCCACTGACGTGACTAGTGTCCCTGTCAGGATCTTTCTGACCGCAAGGGATGGAGACCCAACGTGGAGGCTGACGACCAGGAATCAGCGGTGACCCGCGGCTGACAGTGCGGCCAGGAAGTGCGACTCGAGACCAAACTCTGGTACGGCCACACGTGCTCGGAGGAGGACCTCGAGCTGCAGCGGGGAATGCAGATCTCGGCTTTGGGCAGGGGGTGCGGTCACACTGGGCCTGAACTTCTGTCCTGCGTAAGTGAGCGAGAACAGACAGGGCTTGTTTTCAGCCATGAGGTTTGTGGCGATTTGTTACGCAGCACGGCACACTAATATGAAAGGGGGTCCCTCAGGTAGCCATCGAGCTGCGAGGAAGCTCACTGAAGACCCAGAGCCCCCGACTTTCCCCAGAGATCCGCTGTTCCCCCACCCCACACACTCCACCCCTCCCCGCACATCCAGAAACCTCTCCACCCCCTGCCCTGCCTCGATTCCTGGCCGCTGCCCTGATTCCCCTATTCTCCCTTCGATACCTGCTCAACAATGCGCCGTGTGACAGAGAGCTCTCCTTGCAAGAGGTGAAGAAAAACAAAACAAAAAAACCCAAAACAAAAAGCACACCGAGGCTCTCGGATGAAGGCCCCTAGTCAGGGCTGGAAGTGCTGGGCCGGGCTGGCATGGGGAACGCCAGCCCCTTGCCAGCGCAGTTGAATGAGGTTTTTTAGTCTGGAACAAAGCTCCCCCTTTGAGGATTAACTGCCAACAGGGAGCTCTTTGTTTGGGGTAGAATTTAAGATGATTGCTGGGACAGGAGAGGGGAGAAAGGTGACACCATCGGGACCCCACTGTGTAAATCCGGGATCAGACAGAACATCGGTTTTCACCTTGTTGGCAAATATGGATGCGTATCGCGCTGACACTCTGAAACGTCCCCCTGATTGGGGGCCCTGTCCCCGTTCTCACGTTTCCTGGCAGGTGATCCCTCCACAGATACGCTTGGGCCTGGGTGGGTCCGGCCAGGGGAAAGGCTGATTCGCACTTGTTGGCTTTCTATGTGGCTAGAAGAAAGGAAAGCAGATCCTGAAGATACAGCCCTGGTGTCGTTTCCCAGGGTGGAGAGCTGGGGGGTGGGGGGCGCGGGAAGGAAGTGCAGCTGCCCCACACGGGGGGCATGGGAGGGGGGGCTAGCTGAGAATTGAGCCCACCTGGCACTCACTGCTGCCCCGTGCTGGTCACTCTCAGAATGGCGGTGAGGGGCCCTGCCTCCCCGCTCTGGCTCTTTAAGGCTCAGTCCTCCATCTAACCCCGAAAAAACTCCCAGGTCCCACTCCTGGGCCAACGTCACCTGCGCTGGCCGGCCTGCTGCGACTCTGCCCCGTGCCCTGGCTCCCTGGGCCCAGCCCCTGCTGTGCCGGCCCTTTCGCCCCGGATTTTGTTTCCTCCAATATCCACCTGACTGACTCTGCTTGTCCTTCTGGCTTGCGCTCAAGAATGTCACCTCCTCAGAGAGGCACCTCCTCTCTCTTCTCTCCTTACCGGCCTCCTTTCACAGTTTCGGGTCTCTCCTCAGGAGTTGGAGCTCCACACTTTGATTTCCATCAGCCCTGGCCTCATCAGCGGGCTGGGGCCGGCAGAGGGACGTTCACAGCTCAGAGCTGCCGCGGCCATGGTCCCAGCCCTGCTGGGGCTCCTGCTCGGGGCACGGCCCGGACACAGGGGTGTGAGGGTCAGCATGAGGGCCCGGGCAGCTGGCTGTTCCCCGTCTGCAGCCTGCATTTGCCAAGAGGCCCAAGATCAAGGTGGGGTGGAGGGGTGGGCCCTGGCTGACGGCCCCGTGGCTGACCTCCAGGACATTAATGATTTTAGGGCTGCTGCGTCTGTCAGCACAGCCATTCAAAACTCACAGGCATGGGCTCCAAGCTGTGGTCCCTCCTCGGTGACCTCAGTGCAGGGGGAAACAGCCGAAACCCCGTGGGACCACTCGTAACCGTGGCCAGCGCGTGCAACTGTGCTCAGTCCGACTGTACAAGCCAGGGCAGAGCACTGGACACCTGCTTTCTTCTCTTTTCTAAACCCACTTTTTTATTTTAACGAGTCTACGGTGCACGTGAAGCTGTTCTCCTTGACTTGTAAAATCAGCCCGACTGCGCAGCAGCAAAGGGTTTAAATCGTGAGCAGGTTCTGTGAGTCGGGCTGCCCTCTGGCCTGCAACCGGGCCTCTGCCCTCACAGGTAGTAGGCGGAGTTCCAGCCCAAATGCCCTTGGCTGTGCTCGGCCTCACTGAACTCTTACACCAATCCCGAGAGGCCCCTGAGCTGTAAGCTCCAGCCAGGGGTTCAGGCCCCTTCCGTGCCCTGAGTTCCACGCCCAGCACAGTGCCTGGCACATAGTAGCTGCTCAGCACCCACTGGATTTAGGGAGTGACGTGGGTATTATTGTTCAGACCAGTTTATACGTGAGGGAAGCAGGTTCGGAAGGCACAGTTACCATGACCAATGAAAAATGGGTCTAGGTCTGTTATTCACGTCTGTAGCCTGGCCCCGGTCTGAGGCTCTCAGACCTAGGATTCCAGTACGTGGGACCCCAAGGCTGCCCGGGCCACAGGTCTCTGCACAGCCTTACGCGAATCCAGCCTAACACTTTGAAACCCCTGACCTCTGTCTGCTATTGCTTCTTGGGTTTGTGGACGTTCATGTAAAGGATGCTTAGGGGTTCACACAAGGCCGACTGACCGTCCTCAGCACAGGGTAGAGGACAGACCCTGAACTGGGACTCAGCGTCCCCAGGTCCAGTCCTGACTCGGGCACAGCGCACTTCATGACCTCACACAGGAGCTGTGGCCTTGCTGGGCTTTCGTTGCTCCAACTACAGGATGAAGGAAGGGCCCATCCCTGACAGGGTCGGAGAGTCCTAGTGGCTCCACCATTATGGTTCCGTGTCAGGGAGGACCTTCTTGGCCGCAAGTGACAGAAAACCCCTCTCACACTGGTTAGAGAAGGACTAGGAAGGATTTTCCCAACTAATGAAGGAGTTAGGAAGTTCATGGATTCAGGTAGGGCTCGATCCAGGGGCTCTGACAATGCCACCTTCTCTCTCCAGGGTTTCCCCTCTACCCCTCAGTTCTGCTTTCCTGTGCATCAGCTCCCTCCTTGGGCAGGCTCTCCCCCTGGAATGGCAGCAGTGCCAGGTTTCCTCCTGTTCCCACAAAGCCCTCAACAGTAACAGCAATTCCCTGTACCCCAGAGTTAATGCAAAAGACCCATGGGGACTCTGATTGGACAAACCTGGGTCCCAGGCTCATCCCTGCACCAATACCTGTATCCAAAGGGGTGGATGGAACTCACTGATTGGCTGAGCCTGTGTCATGGGACCACACTGGATAGGGGTGGGTGGGTGATGTGAGCCCACTGTATGTGGACTGAAGCCGAGGGAAGAGTGGCTTCCCAAAGAAAATCCAAGAACTGTTCCCAGATTGAGAGGAACAGATGCTGGACAGGGAAACATTCTTGAATCCGTTACAGAGTCTGAATTATACTTTGTGGAATCAACCATCATGGAGGGACCTTCTATAAGTGCATGTTTCTGGGTCCAGAGAAGCCACCTGGGCCCCAGAGCCAGCCAGGAATTGCCTGTAGTGATGGCCCCACATGCCTGGTTTTCTTTCCTCTCTCTACTGCAATATTTTCATCTCAAAAATCACCTCCCTCTACCTCCCTAGCCCCCAGGGAAGTGTTCCTGTTCACTCCCTCAGATGCAGGTGATGTGTGAGGCCTTCTAGGTGGTCCCCAAAGGCTGCACTCGCACCCAGAGGAACTTGGGGGACACCTAAGTGACGTTTACCAAAGAAGATGATCAGAGGTTGCAGGTGCTTCCTCCGGCTGCTGTAACAAATCACCACAAACCTAGAGGCTTAAAACAACGCAGCTTGTTTTCTACAGTTCTGAAGATCAGAGAATGGAGTCTCCTTGGGCAAAATTCAAGGTCTGAGCAGCCTATTTCTTTCTGGAGGCTCTTGGGAGCATCAGTTTCCTGCCTCTCCCCACCTCTCGGGGGGCGGCCCGCACTCCTGGGCTCATGGCCACCAAGCATCTTCAAATTTTGACCCTGCCTCTCACCCTTCCGCCAGCCTCCTCGAAGGACCCCTGTGATTACCTGGAGCCCACCCAGATAATCCAGGACAGTTTTTCCCTCTCAAGATCCTTAGTCACGCCCGCAAAGTCCCTTCTACTATGTTAGGTCACATTTTCGTAGTTTCCGGGGACGAGGCTGTGGACATCGCTGGAGGCCGTCATTCCACCCACTGCGAGGGCCAGTCCTCGCTCTCCCCGCCACCTGGGCCTTTACCCTGGCTATGCCGGTGACGGTTTGCTGTGTGTTACAGACAGGGGCCTGCAGCGGGTTGGAACATGCTAACACACACATGCACGCACGCACACACACAGTCCTTGCCTTCTCTAGGTTGCCCATAGTGTGTGGCACACGCAAGACTTCATTCATTCACTCAGTAAATGTTTATGAAGCCCCTACTATGTGCTAGGCACTGAACTCAACGCGGAGAGTGTGATGGAGAGGAAGACAGAGCCCCCTCATGGAGCCTACTCTCCAGTACGGGACAAACGTCGGATCGAATAAGCACTACCCGGTTCGCTAGTCGATCCATTGAACCAGCACTTGTAAAGGCCTGGTGTGCACCAGCCTGTGCTGAGCACCCGTGATGGAACAGGCCAGTCCCTGTCCCCACAGAGGGTGGGCTTTAAGGCAGAAGTCAGATGGTGAAACATGCAATGACAAGAAGGGTGGATGGGAAGAGGGACCAGCCCAGAATGGGGGCGTTGACCAAAGGGAAGGGGCAGGTGGTGTCTATCAGTCACCCACTGCAGCACAGCACAGCACCCCAGAACCCAGAGACTTGGGACAGCATCCACTCACTATTTCTCAGGGGTGTGTAGGTCCCCTGGAAAGTTCTGTGACCCAGGGTAGTCTCCACTGATCAAGGCTGGACTTTGAACTTGTATCGGTGGTCAGCCGGAGAGCTAGCTAGTCTACGGTGACCTTGCTCACAAGAAAGGTGGTGGCTGGGGTGAGGGACGTGACTGGGCCCTGTGTCCCTCGTCCTCCAGCTGGCCGGTGGGGGCCTGTTTGCCCAGCAGAGGAGGGGGCCCAAGAAGAGGGGTGCAAGGCCTCGCACAGCCTCGGGTTAGAACTGGGACACCATCTCTTCTGCCTCATGGTATTGTCTGAGGCCGACCCAGATTCTGGGAGGGCAGGACAGACGCCACCTGGTGCTGGGAGGTGTGACACAGTCACAGTGCAGGGTGAGGGGGTCGGGGCCATTGACAGAACCTGCCACGGGGGGCCCTGCAGTGTGCGAGGAAAGCCTCCAGGGCCTGGTTCAGGTCTGAGCTGTCAGGGACACTCGTCCTCTGGCAACGCCTTCCTGCCATGGCCTCTGGGTCACCCTCTCTCCTTCTGGCCCGCCTCCAGGAGCTGAGGAAAGACCCACAGGGCCTGGCCAGGCTCCTGCTGCTGCGGTGTTGGAGGATTCTGGTCCTGGTGCCAACTTGTTGCCCCTCAAAGGCGCCCAGAGGGCTTCTCAGCTTGGCTGCTGGTTTTCCACCCGCCGAGCCCTAAAGCTTCTGTGGGAATGGCCGGGAAAGCCCCCACAGTCCTCTCACAGGGCCGGGTTCTCCATCAGCCTGACCAGTGAGGATCTTTCTAGATTTGCAGTAAAATGTGACCTGTGGTTCAACCCGGCTTAATGAGTAGTGAGCTGACAATGGCCCTGCGGTCCGTCCCAGAGCTGCTTCAGGGCGAGGCCTCTGGCCATGGGGCCAGCCCTTCCCCGTGATCTCAGTGTCCCCTCCCAGTCCCTATAGAGCCACAGGGGCAGCTGGGGGGCAGTTCGGGAAATAGACTGCGGCTCTCCTGGAAGGCAGAGGTGGAAACGCTGAGAACTGGGAGCAAACCCGGCCGGGCTGGGAGGGCCAGGCAGGGCCCACAGGCGTCATGGAGGCCCACGGGGTCATTTCACCCGGTCCCCTGCCTTGTGGCTCTTCACACGGTGGCTCCAGGGTCAGACCTCCGGGGTTTCCCACCTGCCCCTCCCCAGCTCTGGGATTTGAGTGCATGTCAGTCATCTGCAAAAAGGGGTTAGGAGGAAAGAGGGGACATGCAGGAAGGCTCGATAAATATTCACCCTGATTGTTACTGAAGGCTCGGGGCACACCTCAGTGACTCGGGGAGAACCACACCCACCAGCGGTGACAATGCTTGTGTTCTAGTTCCAATTCTGGTACAAGAGACTCGGAGACACTCCCTGGAAGAAAGGACTCATCTCCTCTATCCATGGGAGACCAGCCCTAGCCACCTACGACAGGGCCGCGCTGAGCCTCACAACACAGACAGCGCCCCCTGAAGCCCATGAAGGGCTGGGCGCGGGGCTGGACATGCTGCCTGTGTCATCTCCTGTCCTGTCATCACAACTGCCGTGCTCTGCAGATGAGGACACGGGCACCACGAGGTGCGACTGCCCAGCCGGCCACTGAGCCTTGGGCAAGGGTACAACTGGGGAGTGGGCTTTGAGGGTCAGGGTTGCTTTGCTCCCCCCAAACAGCCCCTCCCTAGTCTAGGAGAAAACCTTCAGAAAATGGCAGCTTTAACGGAGGCAACCCGTGGGACCAAAGCTGGTCCCGGAGAGAACAAGGTGGCTCCCGAACACAGTTTTCAAACCACCACTGTCCGGCGGGCCGTGGGAGCAGGCTTTTCCCACTCCCACGGCGGGAAGAGCAGGCAGCAGCAGCACCGCCGGCTGCAGTCCCCTGAGAGCTGGCCGTCACAGCTGCCGGGCTAAGTTTTCCAGCTGCCACATCCCACGCTCCCTCCGCTCGACCATGGCAGCGAGGCCACCTTTTAACTCTCATTTTATAGGAAGGGAAACTGAGGCCAAGGGAGGCTCAGCTCCTCGGGTCAGCAGGCAACAGAGCCTGACTGCAGCCCGGACCCACCGCCCTGGGCCGCCTTCCCAGGTGCAGCTCCGCAGCTCACCTGGGGCCCGCACTCAGGAGCTGCAGGTGGAGAGAGTCTCGGACGGACTGGGTGGCGCAGGGGCCAGGGGCTCGGAGCCTGGAGCCTGGAGCCTGGCAGCTCAGGTCCCTCCCATCAGCCCTTGCACTCAGAAGTCACTCGAACCCTCAGTTTCCTGAAATATACCAGGGAGAGGACAGAGGCACGGTGAGGATTCGATGGGACAATCGAGGTAAATGCTGAACCAACGATGGTTGTCTGGTCTGGTCTGGTCCTGGCAGAGGGGCAGTGTGTGGGAAACCCTGGAGGCCAAACCGAACACAACCCCCTCTGGGGAGTGCAAGCCGCAGGGAGCAGGGGAAGGCAGGGGAGGCTGGACACAGCTGGCCGGGCACCCACACCCTGGGGCCGTGTCATGGATATTTGTCTCAGTGGCAAAGAGGAGCCCCTGCAGGGCATCTGCCCACCTGGAGAGGCTGGAGGCAGGGAGACCGGAGGGAGACTGCTGGGGTCACCCAGGACAGAGCGGTTGGTGACCGAAAGCAGGCTTGGAGATGGGTGGCCAGGTCCAAGATGTCTCTTGGGCAGGAGCCCGGAGCCCTGGTTGACCTGTGAGTGATGAGGGAAACACAGGGGTCAGACAGTTCGGTGTCTTTGGCTGCAGGTACCGTGGGGGTCCTGCAACCCTGCCTGATCCTGCTGCCCACGGCCGCCTCCACCATGTGTGGAGTGGAAGCGGGTCAGGGGAGAGCCGCACGTGTCGGGCCCACGGCCCCTCAGAGGGAGAGCTCATGAGTCAGGGCCTCCGCTTCCTGAAGAGAGGGTCTGGGGGATCGCCTCCCGCCGCCCCAGGGCCAGCCAAATGAGCTGGGGCGAGTTGTGTGTCCCCTCGGTGCTTTAGGGTCCTTGTCTGCGACACGGGGAGGACCGGATGAGTTTGGATGAGAGGCGTTTAGTGTGTGGCACACAGTCAGGGCTCCATGCGCCTGAACTCTGTCGTCGTTGCTCGTGGTGGTGGTGGTGGTGGTGGTGGCGACTGTCCCACAACCCCCAAATTATGGTTGAAAGCCACCGCCTGACAACCTCTTCCCAGTCCCAAGTTCAAAGTCTCAGGGAAGTGACTCTGATTGGCCCAGCTTGCGTCAGTGCCCATCCTTGACCAATCAGCAGTCACCAGGGGCGGGCGGAAGTCAGTGGTGTGAGCATAGCCCCTGGGAGCCACCGTGTGACCACAGGGCAGAGGGGGGAGGGGACCCCCCAAATGGGGCACAGGTGCACGGATACATCTCTGCTACATCTTTGTGCTGAATATAAAATATCATTTTCTGATTGGAAGAGCTATCCATTTGGTCTGTAAAAACAGGTTAATCAAATACTGAAAGGTATAAAAGCAATTTTAAATTGCTTCTATGTGCCACCCACCTGGTACCTCTACCTGTCTGTCTGTAATGTTTACATTCTGTGTGGACAGACACCCACAGAAGTTCATTTGTTGTACAAGCCGGACCTGTATTGTCACCTGTATACAGCGGACCTCTGTGCAAACACAGGTCTAAGACTGAACACGGCGTCCCAAGAACAGCAGTGTCACATCGTCCAGCCAGACTCGTCACTGGATTTCAGTGACTGGCCACTATTCCAGGTAGGGCCGGCGTTACCTGCTGGAATGTCCCCATCACTGGACACCGGTGGGGTTTCCAGTCTGGGTTTGCTCCAAGCCCCATCACGCCAAGTGTTTCTATCCCACTTTCGTGCTCAGGACGCGCTGTTCCCAGAACTGTCTGACTCCACCTGCCTCTGCCGGGCCCGCTGAAGGTAGGGGCAGGCCAGGCGTGGAGACTGATTCCAGCCTTGACAAGGCTGCCTGCTCCCGACAGGGAGAGTCCGGGGTTTCTGACCCCTTCGCTCCCAGCCAGGGCCCCTACCCAGCCAGTGGTGATTCACCTGAGCCATGCTGGCCTGAGCTGGCCACTCCAGGAAGCAGAATTCGTCCCTTCTCCAGGAAGGGGCTGTGGGAGGGAAAAGCAGGCACTAGATCCGAGTTCCCAGGGTTCATGGCTGCCTCTCAGGCTTCCTCCTGCCACCGCATGTAAACAGAACCTTGACCTTGTGGGGCCTCAGCCCCTACACGCCCCCGCCCTGCCTGGCTTCCCTGAACCCCCAGCACCTGCAAGGACAATGTAAATGTGATCCAGAGGAGGGGCCTGAGGACCCCGAGGTACCTCCTGTCCAGCTGGGCTCCATCACCGCCATGGAGGACAGGTTCCCACGCCCGGGAGCACACCTTTCACCCTGAGCTGTGGGGGAGCTGGGAACTCTAGGGGCATGGGAACTGAAGGGGGGCAGGATGCAGGCCAGCCCGGGGTGAAGCCGGTATCCACTGAGCCCCTGCTGTGAGCGCCGTTGCTGCCTCAGGTCCAGTCTTTGTCATCCCAGTGGTTTCGGGGTGGGGGACCCTGGTCAAGTGGGGGGCTGTGAGCTCTGAGTGCCCTTGGAGCTTCGGGAGAAATGGCTAAGAGGCCTGCGCTGGGGAGAGAAGCACAGAACTTGGGGAGAATGTGGAGCTGGGAGTTGGGGGGCAGTCTAGGCAGAAGGGGTGGAGGCCAAGGTGAGCAGGGCTGGGCGGGGAAAGGCAGGCTCTGACCATCAAACCAAGGCACCGATGCCCACTCCATCCTCAGCCCAAAGGCAGGCCCTGACCCTGGCGTTGCTGGGCAACACCCGGCAGGAGGGGGCATCTGGGTGACCCCAAAAGGGCCTTAACTAGTGATATGTATACATACTCAAAATGAACAAAATTGACTTTCTCACCTAAAACTTGCATCACGCTTCTTGACAGTTCTGGGCCAGCCCCACGTGAATCAGAGACACTGTCACTCCCCAGAAGGGAGCTGGTGCTCATTTCCTGTAACCTCACCCAAGGCATCTGGAGCCCCTCACGCCAGCCAGGATAGGCCCTCCCTGTCCATCGGTGCAGTGTGGGACTCCCTGCCCGCCCTGGAGGTTCCCGTCAGAGTGCCTGGACAACAGCCTGTCCTCCTCAGCCACCAAGGAGTCACTGCACCTTCCTTCATCCCCCAGGCCCCAGCTCCAGGGCTCCCCAAGTCCGCTCTGATCCCAGTGGCTGGCTGCACAGCGCCCACTGGAGATACGGAGGAAGGTGGGCTTTCCACTCCCCGTTCAAGGCCGAGGGCTCTTCTGGCAGAGCTGGCTCTGCTGAGCTGCTGAGCTGCGGCCACTTCTCGACTGTTCCATGCGCCCTGGCACGGGGACTTGCCCAGGTGGGACATCTCCCATGTTCCACCTGGAAAATACGGCTCGGGGCTTCTCTGCCCTTGAACCCCAGCCACTTGACTCCAGGCCTATGATTTTCTGTTTCTCCATCGGGGGACTTCCACGGGGCTCCTCCAGGAAGACAACACCCAGCCCCTCTGGGGACTTCCCACAGCCCGGCTCCGTCCCAGAATCGCTTTAACTGGGATGGTCTAAAACTCGAAACAAGGGCCTGAGTGGAGGGCGCAGTGGCTGTGGGGGTGGGGAGGGGCTGCTGGAAATCTGGAAGAGGGAAGTGAGCTCTGTGGGTTTAAAGAGATACAACTCAACACCACCCTGCAATGCCTCTGAGTGCCCAGACCCCGGGGCAATGGCCTTGGGAATGAGAAAGAGCTCCAAGAGAAATACCGTTTGTATTCCGTGGTTGTAAAAGTGAATGGCCCTCCCCCACCCCGAACCAGAGGAAGGGAAATTTGAAACCTGTCATTTGGAAGCTGGTCTCCAAGTGGGAGGGCCCGACTCCCAAAGAACCAGGCCGGGCCTTCTTCAGGCCCATCTGGAAGCTGAGGAGCTCTCTCGGGGTTGAGAGAACTGGTCTGCCACCCTGCCACCCGGGGGCCCTCCCCTGCGAGGATGAGGCAGCTCACACAGCAGTGGTTTCGTCAAACGCAAAAAATAACGTGTTGAATGAGATGATGCGCTGCAAAATAAAAGAATTCCTTGACCTGAGGGCCTCCCCAGAGTGGCCCTGAGAAAACCTGGAGACCTGGGTGAGACCTGGTCACATCCTTCCAGGACTCGGATTCCGAGGCTGGGCTGTCACGGCTCCATTCAAGGGGAAGTGTTGGGGATGTGACACCTGCTCCTCAGAAAAGACCCAGCACCCGCCGCTTAAGACATCGCATTACCATCCTGGGAGCATTTACGTTGACAGCAGTGATGGAGCCAGGCACAAAGGTCCCGGAGCGAGGGACCCCGTTCACAAGGAATGCCCAGAGTCGGCAGGTCTGCAGAGACAGGGTGGAGGTCAGTGGTTGCGGGGGGCCGGGGTGGACGGAAGGGGGTTAGACTGCTTCGTGGGTGCGGTTGTCCTTTTTGATGAAAATGTTTGGAACCTGGTAGAAGTGATGTTCGCACAACCTTGTTAATTCACTAAATGCCACTGAATCACACACTTTAAAAGCACTTGGTCACATCATGTGAATTTTACCTCCATTTTAAAAACGTACATCACCTCCCAGTACAGGCACTTTGGGGCCCAACCTGAGGGCAGAATGCCCCCCATAGCCCTGACAGCAAAGGGGGCGTCCCCACTGCTCTACCTTCCTGTGCTAACCCAAGTCAACATGAGGACGGTCCCTGTCGGGTGCCACG